>OZ005650.1:127801989-127898210 GCA_963930645.1 Salticus scenicus
ATTTAGATCATGGGTCATGTTATAATGACCTCTAAAAACCAAATTAAGATTTAGTCACTTTCTTATATATTAGAAAAACAGTTTTTTCGAAATTTTAAAAACAACTCTTTGGTATTTGTTAATGGGTATGTCATAATGGCATCTAAAAATCAAATTAAGATTTAGTCAATTTCTTCTGTGTTAGAAAAAACAGTTTGTTTGAAATTTTATAAAAACAACTCTTTGGTATTTGTTAATTCTGATCATCAGTTAAAGCACAAGAATTGCAAGTATGCAATTATTTAATGATCAATGACTGCCAAGATTTTTTCCGTATATCATCTTATAAATATGCATGAGATAATCTTCGTGTAATCAATATCAAAAATCTAATTTGGACACTACATGACTTAATTATACAACCATTGAAATATATACATTTTCATTTTTTTGAAATACTGAACTAATTCAATCCAAAATTGTACAGTGAACTTATGTTACAAATACCTCGGATAAATTCGTTGGACAACTTGCTCCGCCCTTTTGTTCCTAAGTGGCGACCATTTAAACATTTGTCGCCACGATAACTTTTGAAATACTAAATTAATTCGAACGATAATAAGAAAATGGACCCATCTATCAAATACCTTGGATAAGTTCACTAGGCAACTTGCTCCGCTGTTTTCTTTTCAAGTGGCGGCCACTTTAAAATTTATCATAACGATAACTTTTGAAATACTGAGTTAATTTCAAACCAAAAGTTGGGCAGTGGACTTATCTTAAAAATACCTTCAATATGTTCTTTGTCAAATTTATTCGCCATCTTATTTCCAAGTATAGCGACGTCAGGAAAATTTTTAATTACATTAACTTTTGAAATATTAAATTAATTCGAACTAAATTTGAAGAGTAGACTTATCTAAGAAGTACATTTCATATATTCGTTGATCAACTTGATCCGCCATCTTGTTTCTACGTGTCATGCACTTGAAAATTGTAAACTAATTTAATGTAATACAATTATTCTAGATTTCTTTGACACATTTTTGATATTTTACATTATCAAGCTTCCTTATTAATTATAAAATTTTTACTTAGCCTTCTTTTTAGTCTCACAATACTCATTTAATTATTAATTTTACTAATCCTGTTTTTAATTATGTCAATTTTCAGTCTATTATTAATAATGAATACGTCTTTCCTATTAAAAGTGTATCCATTTACAAATATTTTAAATGTCCTCTTATTTTAGGTCGACGTATCTTTAACTACAATAATTTTTATAAAAATACACCTTATTCCAATATTGCTTGTTACTGTAATGACCCTAATTACAAAAAATATGCTGACACCAAGCATGGACATATTATTGCTGGTGATCTTAGTATAGTTAATGATCTTTAAATATTTAAATTTATGAATTATGGCACTAAATTTAGACTTCCTACAAAAAGTAACATAAATCAAATTTTAAGTTAGTTTTCTGTATATTTAGATTTATTTATTTATAAAATTGCAATTGATTATAACAAACCTTCAATATTTGGAAGATTATTGCTTTAAAAATTCTAAAAAATCAACTTATTATTCAATCTAGATTTATTAAATATGAAAACTATAAGACTTTAAATAAATCTATCAGTCTTTCACAAAATAAATTTATTATTACTTATGTAAATAAATCACCTAATAGTTTGCCATTATTTGTGAAGAGTTAAATAAACAGATCTTAGACAACTCTATTTTAAATAGTAATATTTTTAAGCAAACCACCTTAAGAGGCCTCTTCACTCATCGTCCCCAGAAGCCAGAGCCAATGTTATTCTATGGAGAATCCCCCCCCCCCCCCCATTAAAACTTATTATCTAAAAGAGCCTAAAAGCCTGGCTTAAGATAACTCGGATCGATCACTACTTGTGTAAATATATATATAAAGTAAACTGATTACGTTTGGGGGGGGAAAAAAAAAAACTAAGCTTATTTTTGTTTTTAAGTAATAGATATAAAACTCTGTACAAAACATTATTTAATTTAGCACAGCAGGACTTATTTTAATATTTTATTCCATATAAAGGCATGTAGTAACAGTGTTTCGCTCTAGCATCGGTTACTATATTCATTTCTTAACATTTTATTGATATAGCTTTAGCATAGGAGCCCCTTGGCGGCTTTCAAATTTTTTCTGTCATTTTTGGCTATGGATTAAAATGGCTATCGCAAATGCGTAAATAAAGATCTTGGCGAGAAACTTCCTAGCTTATTCAGTGCGAAATTTTAAATTTCGTTAAGGACTCCTACATTAAAGCTGTTTCATTTCTTTAGCATGATTTTTCTACTATTATTTTTCCTTATTTAAACACTAGTTTATTTATTTATTTTTGGCATCCACTTTTTTTCTTCTTTTTAATAATTTCAAAGTTAAAATAGGGTTTTTATTCAATACCTTTTTAACCATTTATACGATTGAACTAAAAGTACGGCGTTAGCTACATTTAGTCCCGATTAATAAGTGTTTCAATTTTTATAACGGTCGGTTCAATGCTGTAGCTTTGTACAGCGAATTAAATATATACAATGTATAAACTTTTAGAAACTAAGTTTCATTCCCCAGCATCGGTTCCTATATTCATTTCTTAAAAGTCCCTTGGTATAGCTTTATCATAGGAGACCATTGGCAGCTTTCAAATTTTTTTTGTCATTTTGACGATGAATTAAAATGACTATCGCAGTAGGATGTTTTAAATTAAATTACATTTTTAATTTATATTTCATGTTTTTTTTAATTATAATTTATTATATTTTGAAGTATGTGTTTTAAATAAAATAATAATAATGATAATTGCACGCTCATTCGAAGCGTAGACTGGAAAATGGTAACAACGCAAAATTGCTGTCTGAAAGAAATAGTACGACCTGTTATACTAAAATAAAGAAATAAAATAAAAGCTGCTTCTTTTTATTTTTATTTCTTCCTTTATTTTTCTTTATTATTATTATTATTATTATTATTACTTTACGGGCCAATCAGTGAGTTTTTTTCTTATAATTCTTAGCAGTTTTCAACAATTTCTAAATTATCTCACACCTCATAGACTTTTTAAAAAGCCGTCGGATTTTTTTCTTTTTATGTAATATAATCACTTATTTGATTAAATTTCAGTTTCCTAAACCTTAATTAATTACATAAAATGAACTCCACTATACTTCTTAAAAACACCGCAAAAGCATTAATAAGTCGAAGATAAATCAACTAAGTTATTTATCTTATGCTTACAAAAGTCTTGCCGTTTGAAGGACGAAAAGAATTTGCAGGTGTGTTTGAAATACACACAGGTGCATACCTCAAAGAATAAAGTGAACAAAAAAATCAGAAATGATATCGTGAGAGTTCTCGACCTCTATTGCACAAAAATTACTATGTCTTACAACTTTCGATTTTTTTTATTATATGTGAATAGGAAATAACATTCCTAGGAATTCGTGGAACATTTCTCTTTATTTTGCCCACTTCACTAAAAATATTAAGTAGTATGCTGCAATGAACTAGTAAGTATTCCGTGAGTGAAAAATACACCTTTGATTTTCTTCTTTGTTTCGCAAGAGATGAGTTCACATCCCCATCTCACATTATTCCTTAAAATAAATTTAAAAAAAGTTAAAATGTTAAACAGAAATTATTTGTAAGTATGTTTATGCACCATCCTAAGTTTTAGCAAATTAAAACTGATTAAAATAATCTATATAATATTTCTCTAACGTGGACCAGTTTCAATTATTTTTTGTCGAAACGATACGATATGCGAGGATAAAAAAGTAATGTTTATACATGGACAATATTTAAGCACGCGGACTTAACTCAATGGACTAATAAGAAAAAATGACGACATTTGTCTGGTGAGATTATTTTACGAAAAAATGTATTTTTAACAGTTATTTCTTCAGAATCTTTGCAAGCGTCATTTTAAACCTAGCAGTATTTTAAAGATATATACCGAATATGAACTTTTGTGTCATAAATTGACTAAAAAACACAATCATAAAAAATATAATCAAAATAGGAATTAGTTTATTTTATTTGTATTATATGTATATATATATATTTACAAAAAGAATATACCAAAATTAATAAAAAGTCATCGCCAACATGGCGACAAAAATTTATCAGGAGTCGTGAGAGTCCTATATTAAAATTGTACTGCCTGTGGAAGTATGAAAATTGGTCGTGAACCATGAACTTTATTTGGAAACCTTTCTTTGAATGATTTTGGTTTCACTATTGTACAATATTAATTTGGTTTTAATAATAATTTGGCTTCTGGTAAATTAAAATTTTAATTAGGTGGTGAAATTGGTATAACATTTATGAGTTTCAAATTTTGATGGTAAATAAGAAAAGAAATAAAGGGCGAATATTTCGAACGGGTTTGCTAGTAATAATAATAATAAAATAACCGTAACTTTATTAGGAAAATTCTTTTTCCACAATTCTGTGTTATAAAAGAAGATACATAAATGGATGATAAAAATACACATTTGGATGCTACATGACAACAATTATTAATATCTAATGGTCCAAATTTCGCATTTTTTTAATAGTCCACTTCTTAATCAAACTTAATGATTTATCGTGCATAAGAATAAATTCTATCTGAGTAATAAGAATAGCTTTAATTTTACGGCTATCACAATTCCGTTATGAATCACTCGGCTAGGGAATTTGACGTCCCAGCTACAACAATAAATTAAAATAAATAAAATAAAATATCATCTACGGTTTAGAACGAATAAAATATTTTTAAAAGGAACATTTAGCAGCAAAACTTAACGTAATGCGTTAAATTTTTCAAGTGTATTAATAAAAAAATTATACAGACACGACATTATTTCATTATTTAAAACATGAAAATCTGACATTGACAGATTTTAATTTAGTGCCAGAAGCCTACTGCTAAACTTGTTAATATCGACAAATTCTTCTTTAGTTAATTCGTGACGATCTAAATTCCATGATAAAGTTTTCATTAAATCAAATCAATGTGTTTCAGCTGCAGATATTGTAACAAATAACGTTGGAAGTCCAAGCTGTCTTATAGCCGCAAAACAACGTTTTTTCTCTTTTTCCCAATGAGGGGGAGGTGTGCCTTGGGGGGGACTCATGTCAAAGGTGTGCCTTGTGGGGGGAGGACTCATGTCAAAGTTGTACCTTGGGGGGGACTCATGTCAAAGTTGGGCCTTGGGGGGACTCATGTCAAAGTTGGGCCTGGGGGGGGGGACTCATGTCAAAGTTGGGCCTTGGGGGACTCATGTCAAAGTTGTGCCTTGGGGGGACTTCATTCAATAAATCTCCATTCAATAAACCGACTGAAATAGGCCTCTAGCACTAATTAAGAGTGTATTATAGAAATTCGACAACTGTACCGACTGAAATAGGCCTCAAGCACTAAAAAAGACAAAATTTTGCCCATGGATTAAAAAGAATAAAATGCAAAGTAAAAGTTATTCAAAAGGAAAAATATATATCATTTTTGCAACTTATAGCTTAGCAAATATTTGAAACAAGAAAGTTTTTTTCATATTAACAGAATTTACAATTTTGCAATTCGTTAAATAAAAAGAGTTTGCCCCCCTCAAATGAATTTAACTGTTTTTTTTTTTTTTTGTTTTTTTTTTGGTTACTTATAGTTATATTAAAAAATTATTAAGTTTCTATTTTTTTTTAGTACTGAGGACTATTAGTCTCAATCTATGGATTTTTACAATACCAGTTTTAAGATAGTTGGACATTTATCGAAAATATAATTGAATAAAATTTGAAAGCGATGTTATAATTTGAAGAAAAAAGAACTAATAGTCCTCCCCTAACATAAATTCTGCTTTTGCCCGAATTTCATGAAAATCTTTTTTTTTTTTTTTTACAAAAAGGAAAGAAAATTAATAATAATCGGTTTCTAAATGGACAGTATCGAAAAAGTTTTTTTTAATAATTTTCAATTAGAAAATAAAAAGCGCGCGTGCAAAATGAAATAAAAAATAACATAAGATTTATAAATGGACAATGTTTAAGCTCGTGGACTCAATTTAATGATATAATAAGGAAAAATGACGACATTAGTCTAATGAGATTATCTTATATATGTATGACTATTATTATTATCATTATTATTATTATTTATTTAATTCTTTTTCTTTCGTCCTTTTCATTTTTATAATTTTATAGTTTCATTAAGATTAATTTTATAACTTCATTAATTTTATAGCTTTTTTTTTTTTTTTTTTAACATGATGTTGATATTGCGATATAAAAGTTGATGGCATTATTTTTTTAAAAGTATTACATAAACCGCTGTTAAATAATATATACTGGTATTAGAATTAACAAGCAAGGAATTGTATATTTGGAAATAGTACATTCTTTTGTAAATATTGACCGCTAGACAGACGAAGGCTATCTATCAATTTAAGAAATACGCTAAAACATGTCAAATTTAGATACCCAGCTTCACTTTTAGATCTCCACAACTTTCTTTTTGACAGTAGAATAATTTAAAAAAATCAAATTGTACCAAATTTCTAAAAATCAGTTTGATAGCTGGAAAAGTATTTTTGAATATCCTAGAGTATTCCAATGTCACCTTTATATAGGAACGCTGTAGCGTTCCGCCCCGCCAAGCTAAAACAAGCATGAAATTTGCAAAGCAGGAAAATAAAATGGCGAAAAGCTACTAGTGTATATTATGTCGACATAGCTTCTTGGATTTTTCAACTACCTGTATCTGAGTTCCCAGCCTCCAAGACCTATGATTTTTTGCACAGTCCTCGAGACAAATTATACAAATTTGGAAGTCGATCCAAAAAAAAGGGCCTCCAGTACTGCAACTTTTAAAACCTGAAATTTGCCGGTTACTTTCTTCTTCTTGTTGTCGTTCAGTTTAATAAGTATAGAGCCTACAGTTCCGCATCTATTGAGCTGAAAGTTTGCATGGACATTCCTCCTGACTTGTATTAGTGCCTTTTGCAGTCGAAAAAATCTTTGACCAATATACATGTTAGTTATTTTGAATTTTAGAATGTTTAATGCAACAATTTCGTGAAATCGTTAAGAGATTCATGTCCATTAAATTTCATATTAATAGACATTAAAGCGATTGGTAATATAATGCACTATCTACAGTAAGTATTTGGACGTTTTCAAATTTAGACGTTTTGTTAAATACTTAGAAAAATTCTTCAGGAATTATCTTGAAGTTTCGGACATATTAAGAACATGTTATACCTCATATATTTCAGCAAAAGTGGAAAAAAGAGCTAAAGAGGAAAAAAGACCAGTAAAAAATAAGAGAAAAATAAAAATGTTTTGGATCACCCTGTCAAAAGTGATGCTTGAAATACGTTTTGGATGTACCATAGGATTATAAGGATTTCTCTAATTATCCGTATAAACTTTTATGGGGCTACCACATATATTCATTGAGATATAACGATTTCATTAAAACATTACAAGAGAAAAAAATACCCCTTTTTTTTATATAACACGCAAGATATTAGGCCGAGTTGAAAGCCATTTCTTTGAAAAGTTGCCGTACTACATTAGACACAACATATACTGCAATCGGAATACAGAAATGTTAAATATCTTACGAAATATAAACATTTTTACTAAATAATTTTTAACTACGCATGCACAAGCTTTTAAAAAATTTCGTTTGCATAATTTAATAGCCAAAATTATTGATTTACTTATATCAAAACCCCCCCCAAAAAATCTTGTCAATTCGAAAATTTGCGAGTTATAGAATGAACAGAATTTCAGTTCCTCTTGGAAAAAAAAAAAAAAAAAGAATTCTGATGTCGACACCCATGACTTCCTTATACAATACACCCATTGGAATATATATATTGTTATGAAAACATTGACATTTTTGTGTGAGGTAACGGATTCGGAAATAAAACAACAGGTTCCAACCACGGAAAAAAAAAAAAAAAAAAAAAATGATACTCGAACCACAAAAGTCATGATAATAGGATTTTATATACCGCCAAACAAACATACTAGTTTTTTCAGGAATGGCTTATTACATAATCTCTCATTGGCAAATTCATAGCTTAGAGTTTAATGAAAATCATTCTAGTATAGATGGTCTATTTTTGTTCTCTTTGCCGAAAATTAGAGGTGAAAAACGATACATTTTACCAAAACAATTAATTCAGTTAAAATTGAGAAAAGATTTACTAATTCTGGTTATTCTGAAACAATATTTGCCGCCAAATTTGATCGCTAATCTCGAGAAGTCGCCAAGTTTGTAGCCAATGCTGATTTTGGTCTTGGTATCGATTTTAACGATTTTGGGTCGAATTTGGCGACTTGGCGACCAAATTTGGCGAAAATTTGTAGTTTAGGATTGCCAAAGTTTGGAAGCTCTAACTTCAAAAGGAACAGAAATCTGCAATTTTCCGGAATGATTCATTGGTTTAGAGTGCTGACCTAAATTCTTTGAAAATTCTTTAAATGACAAAAAGACTAAAACAAAATAAAGTGCATTAGTCGACTAGAACCTGCTTATATATTAAGAATTACTTTCTGCACACAAAAATTTCGGCAACTTTCATAACAGTATCGTTACGTGCTTTATCTACGTGCTTTATCTACTTGCTGAATATTCATTAAATCGCATTCGTCAACTAGAACCTGTTTATGTCTTTAAGAATTACTTTCTACACGCAAAAATGTCGGAAATTTTAATACAAATACAGATTATGGGCTCTACTTACGGGCTGAATATTCATTAACTAAAATTCATTCGTTGACTAGAACTTCCTTATGCCTTTACAAATTACTTTTTAAACAAATAAATGTCGACAACTTTCATAATAATATCATTACGGGCTATATCATTAGCTTATTTTGAAATCTCTATGATGGTAGGTCATATATAATGGCCAAAACCTTTGTATATTTGGTCATTATGAATAAAATTTTCGTAAATATCTCCAAAACGGAAAGTCAAAGAAAAACCAAAAATGGAGGCGCACAATTCCTTAGGGGATAAATCTTTATCGATTTTAACTTTCCTGGTAAGCTGTGTTAATTTTTTAGCTGCATTATACAGCTATAATTTAAAGTATTTTTATGGCGGGGTGCGTCCCCTATGTAGAAGTTTTAATAACCAAAATACTAACAAAACTAGGAAGGACTGTTGAAATCGATAAGGATTTATTAGAAAGATACACGCAGAGTTATTGGTAGATCTTCATTAAGCAAGGCGTTGGGTTCCCAGAAATTAATAGCGGCGGAGAATTCTAATATCAATCCTTTTTTCAGCTGCTTAAGAAAGATAAAGTTTTATTGAGCGGGGTGACTTTTACAATAGTAGGTATTTTTTAATGATATTAATTAATACATAGTTATTAATTACGAGATAAATAAAATAAAGTAATAAATGGTAACTCTGACAAGGTCCAACATGAGTCATGTGAGATGAACCATCTATGCGTTGGTTCCCTTGGTAACAGCTTATTTTCAATAAATTTCTATGGTAATGGTCTGGAGATTGTACTTGACGAAAATCATAACCGCCAATATTTTTGTTTACTTATGTAGTTTAATACTTTTTTGTTCTAAATCATTTTAGTTTTTATTTTATTATTTTAGGTAGATTCCTTATAGGAGATCTACCTATTGCAATGGTTCTCATGACACGACTTCTGGAAAATTTCTTCATATCTTCACCGATCATGACCCCTAGAACCCAAAACCACCCTCCGTTCAAAAGTTTATATATATATATATATATATATATATATGTATAACGCTTTTCCCCATGTTAAGTTGTGAACACGATAACTGGAGTAATTTTTATTTAAATTTAACCAGCTCGGAATATGTTGTCAGGACAGTTAAAATCTCGGTCGAGTTCGTAGATGTGATATCCTGCTCAAAGGGGGTGGAAATGGTGGGGGGTGGAAATTTTCATTTGCCCATAATTTCTTTAATATTGAAAATAGGAAAGTACTTCAAATCAGGGAAATTACCGCCTTACCCTAAAGAACAACTTTTGTATTTAAACTTTTTCGATAACTTCAATTGCTTAAAAGTTAAAAGTTAAAAAGTGATTTTTCTTGTGATGAAGCCGACATTTTCTATAGCTTTCATTGCAAAAATTTATAATCTGATGCTTATGTCACGTGCAAATGATAATAAAAAAGATCACTGAAAATCTAATAAAATTTTAATTATGTTTTTAAACAATGTAATAATCTGATTAAAAAAAAAAGTTTAATTTAACAGAAAATATGACGTCACAATTACAACAATGTACTGAGAAAAATGAAATAAAATTTTATCCGTGATTTTAAACAAATAAAATAAAAGTTAATAAAAAAATAAGTAAATAAAATCCATAGAATAATAATAAAAGAAGAAGTAGCATGCTAATACTCTAATGCTTACAAACTCCTTCTAGTGAAATGCCAGCGAAAGCTACTTTTGCTCCTTTCAACCTTGAAGTAGGGCACCCATCCTCAGCGCATTTATCGCTGTTTGTTGTGGGTGCTGCCTCGCAGACTGATTGAGAGAGAGACGAGACGATTCAAAAATCTCGCCAACAAGTCGCCAACCAATCAGATGGAAACACTGTTACGACCCTATACATTCCTGGATTTTACAAACCGAAACCAAGACACGTACGCTCCTTCTTCCTTTATTATTATTCTATGATAAAATCAACATATCTTAGGGCTAAGCAGATTTAGACTTAGCTTTATGACATAGGTGCTATAATGTAAAAGATAAATGTCATCGTTAAAAAAAAAAAAATCTTTTAAATCTATGCTAAACGAATTAAACTGGCATGGTAGAAAAGGTAATAAATTTGGGAACATTTAGGTATCTCTTTAACAAATGAACTAGGGACGATTTTAATGAATTTTCCGTTGAATTTTATTTTCATGAAAATTTAAATTTAAATTAAAGTATTTCATTACTCGAATTCCCTTATTTTGATAAATAAAATTATACCATTAAAAAAAAAAAACACTCTTTTATTGAAAAATGAACTAATAAAGGTTTTAGAAAACTATTACACACTTTTAAATCTTTATTAAAAAAAAATTAATTGTTGCCACTCGACATTATACAAATACATCCAAATCCTGTGTCACATACGATAGTTCTGTATAAGTATAGATTTTTTGTTTGCCCTTGGAACCTGCCCCTGATAGAAAAAAGTGTCTGGAAACACTTGTATCTAGTATTGTCATTGATTATGAAGTCGTGTGCAAAATTTCAGGTCCTTTGGACGACAAGAAGTTGCCGAAAATTGAATTGCAAAATTCCGTTACATACATTAATAGTTGCATCATATCAAGTTAATAAAAGTGTGTTAATTAAAAACCTTGTTAAACGCTTTAATTAATCATTTAAAAATATAAAATTAAAATAATACGTCAATCTTAATACAAATATCGTTTGTGGTGAATAGTTTAGAATGTCAGTTTAGGCAAGAATTTAAAATTTACGATTGAGAGTAACACGTTACAGCTTCCTTTGACTTTTTATCTTGTCGAAACAAGATATTGGTCTGTGAAGAGATATGAAGTTTTCGCGTGGAAAGAAAATATAATGACGCCAAAGCTGCTTTTCTTCATCTCCAAGCTCGCCAAATGTTGTCGCCAAGTCAAAAATTTCGTCGTCAACTATCAACTTTTGCCGCCAAAACACAAATTTCATTGCTAAGTCGCAAGTTTTGTCACCAAAATCTCGTCAAATCATACAATATACTAAATTCATAACAATTAACATTGAAATTCAGCGGTGCCAAATGGTGAAATGTTAACTAATGTTAATGTTAATGTTCCAGCTTATGTGAACCAAAACAGTTCCACTTTACAATTTTTACTCATCTGACAATAAGAATCACAAAAACACAATACAAAACTTTCAATAATTTAATAAAAATTATAATGAAATAACTATCCAAAAACCGCTACCAACTTATCTGTATTTGACTTGACCATAGCAACGCCAGGCTTACCAGAACTAGTAAGATAACAAGTGCATTTTCACGTTTCTATTACTTTTTTCTTTTAAAAGAAAGATATTGAACAACAGTTATATGGATTTTAAATAAAAAATATAATTTTGATTAAGCTTGGGTGGGGAGGGGGGGGGTAGCCCAGGAGCCCCCTCCGGGATTCACCATTGCTGGGATTGTATATCTTTAAGGCTTTTATTTGTTGAATGATTATGAGCTTGAATTTTTAAAAATTGAAACATTTACAAACCAATAAATTTAGCCTAAAATTTTAAGTAGAATGAATAAAAACCCTTTTGTAGTTGAAAATTAAATTTCTTGAAAACAGAATAGGGACGTAAATAATGCAATGTGTGGGAACAAAACCACTGGCTAGATATTAATGCATACGTAAAATTTCTTTACAATTGTTACATTAAAGTAAAGGAATCTACCTTTGCCTTTAAGCTTGCCGAAAAGGGATTTTTTATTTCGTGTGGTAGTCGAAATTTAACCGAAAAACTATGTAAAAATAGTTGATAAATTATTATTTATTAAATTTAGCTCTCTTAAAAGTTCAACTTTTCTTTATAAACACTCTTGAACTTTGTTGGGAAATGATGAAAAAAATTTATTTTATTATTTACTACTAATGACCGCTTCGCTGGTCATTATATGTAAATGAATTCTCAAAATACCATACATTAATAATAATGAAAAAAAAAAATCGTTGAAGTCAGACAAAATTTAAGTTAAAGGTCTCGCTACCTTCGATAGCGGTTTTCCCACTCTCCACACTTCACAAAATCCCTTTATAGTGCATGTTCCATACACATACAGTCGATAACAAAAATATCCGAACACTAGCACAAATTCCTATATAAAAAAGTAGAGTTAATACTGTTTTGTTAAAAAATCCTTGTCGAATCATGTTCTTAGCCTGAGAAGAACATGATTCGACAAGGATTTATTTAACAAAACAGCATTAATTCTACTTTTTTTACATAGGAATTTTTGCTAGCATTCGGAAATTTTTGTTACCGACTGACCTAACCGTCACATTAAAAAATCATAATTCTGAGACTATTTGAAGAAGAGTTATGTTTTAAAATGTGTTTTTAGCCCCCACTCTTAATGGAAAGAAGGCGAGTAGAAAATTTCGCAAAATATTTTTGCATTGTGAGTTAGATACATACAACTGGCCCACAAATCAAAAACCTCCTTCCTAAAATAATTTACTGCAGAGTTACGCGTGAATACATGTTTCCCCCCGTGCTCCCTGAGGGGCGGTAGGGAGGAATTTTACAAAACCACTTTGTAGTTTGTGTTAAATACGCATAAGCAGTCCGCACATCAAAAATTGCCCTTCTAAGATAATTTGGAACAGAGTTAAGCATGGAAACATGTCCCCCTCCAACCCTCAAAGGGGGGGGGGATAGCACAGAATTTCAAATAATCCCTTTGCAGTTTGTGTGTGTTGAGTACGCATAACCAATCAACATATAAAAAAATCGCTTTCCTGAGATAATTTGGAGCAGAGTTACTCATTAAAACGTGATTCCCCCCCCCCGCCCTTAAAAAGGGAAAGGGGAATTTTCACAAAATCCCTTTATAGCGTGTATTGGGAAGGCATAACCAGCCCGCACATAAGAAATTCTCTAAGATAATTCGGAACAGAGTTAAGCATGGAAACATGATTTTGCCCCCACCCTACCCCCAAAGGCGATAAGGTGAATTTTTACAAAATCCCTTTGTAGTGTGTCTTGGTTACGAATAACCAATCGATATATCAAAAAATCGCTATCCTGAGATAATTTGGAGCAGAGTTACTCTTATCAGCATGTCCCCTCCCGCCCTTAAAAGAGGGGAGGGGAAAATTTCGTAAAATCCTTTTACAGTGCGTAAAAAATCGCCTAAGATAGTTCGGAGCAGAGTTGCGCAAGGAAACATGATTTTGCCCTCCCTCCCACCCCCAAGGTGGATAAGGTGGAATTTTACAAAATCCCTTTGTAGTGTGTGTCCTGAGTACGCACAACCAATCGACATATAAAAAAATCGCTATTCTGAGATAATTTGAAGCAGAGTTACTCTTAAAAGCTTTTTTTTTTCTTGCCCCCCCCCCGCCCTTAAAGGAAGAGAGAGGGGGAATTTCGTAAAATCCGATTATAATGCGTGTTGGGAACACATGAACAACCCACACGTAAAAATTAATCTTACTAAGGTAATTTGAACAAAGTTATGCTTGGAAACGGGTTTATTGCACCCCCTCCCACCCTCAAGGGGAGAAAGGGAGGAACTTTAACGAAATGCTGTCACAATGGGTGTTGGACACACATAAATAAGCCACACACTAAAATTCGTGACCTCAGCTTCTATAGATTTCCCCGGACGAACTTAGCGCTAAAAGGAGAGCTGGAATCTGCCCCCTCGTAATCCCCCCACCCCAAAATCGAAAATCGCAAAAAACAAAAATGAGTTTTTGAAAATACCCTCAATAAGACTCTTGACGGTTTTCTATATCTTTGTGCTATTATTGGTAGAGTTTTACTCGAAAATCCATAGTTTTCTATATTTGCCTCCGAAAATCGTTTTTACCCCCCCCCCCCTTAAAAATCCAAAAATCCAAAATCTCAGATTTTTTTTTTTTTTTGTCTAGTCTCTCCTTCTGCGATATCTTCACCGTGAAACAATTTGAAGTCGAATTATGCTTATGAAGGTTTTTTTGCCTTCTGCCCCTCCAGGGAAGGAACAGGGGAGTATTTAGCAAAATCCCATCTTAGTAGGCGTCAGAGTCCTAAAACCAACATTCTCACCAAAATTTGCAACTCTATCTTCCATAGAATCGCCACAGCTGTGTTGAGTAAATGATCAGTGTATCAGTGAGTTTACTCTTATATATATATAGATTATAATGTGAAATATTATTTTAAAAACAATTTACCTCTGTTGTAGAACTGTTGTGTTACCTAATAAGAATGATAATTTGCAGAACTGAAATTTTAAATGGGAAAATAGCGATAAAGGGCCAAACATAGCAATCTACTGGTTCATATCACGCGATTCATGTAACCACGGAAAGCTAATCCTTTATCCATTGAATCAGCACTCTAATTTATTTATCTCGTTGATAATTATTAAGTGTCATTTTCAAAGCTTAAGTGTTGAATTCTTAAAATTTCATTGTTTTGTGTTTCCAATCGTTGATTTTTGTAAAATATTTTCTTTTTTTTTTTTATAAATAATTAATTATTTATTTAGTACATTCAATAAATGTATTTACTCTTTAAGTTACTCAATAACATTCTTTGTTCTGCCGTCTTGATCAGAACTCAGACTGTTTTGAAACGTATAAAAGGAATATATATAGGGAAATAAAAAGTATAAACTTATCTAAAATTGAGAATTCACAAAATAAATGATAATTAAAGCATGTTACTTCATTATTTTTTGCACTGTAAAAGACAATCTGTTAATTTAACGAAAAATAAAATAAAGTCTGCAGAAGGGGCTTAACTACGGTTTTTTACTGGTAAAAAAATTAAATTTATTAAAAAAGAACAATTTTTGCTGTTAAAAACACGTGGTTTTTTAACTAGCACACTTGCTGACATTTTTTTCATGTTAAACTGACAAAATTTATATTTCAATTTTTACTTATTTTACTTTTATTCTATTTTGGGGAAGGGAGGAGTACTTTAAGATTGTAAAACGGGAATTCTGCCATAGAACTCTAAATCTAACGTCAGTTTGGGTTATTTCGGATTGAGGGAAGAGGGGGGCGGGGATTTTTTTATAGTGTACAAATAATACATAGAATTTCATGAAAGAAAGGTAATATTGGAACAGACTTGGAACGAAGTACCTAGTTATATGCAGATTCTTAAAATCTGAATATTGTATAATAACGAACTCATTTTTAAAGTCTATTACTGCACACCATTTCACCTTAATTTGGCAGCACAGGAAAAGGTACACTGACTTAAAATATACCTAAACAAAATTTCCTTATTTTTTGCAACACATTTATAAAGTTTTTAAGATTTTTAGCTATATTTTATTCCAAAATAATAATAACTTTTTCTGAAGACTTGATATCACAAGGAATGACTTCCTTAACGCTACTAAGTTAAGGTGAAACAGTATTTATATGTGGTCTTGACATAATGTTCTTCAATTTTTTTTCGGTCATTGAAACCTGTTTAACATGTTCACTACCAAATATAAAATAATTAATAGTTTCATTTTCATAGTATACACATTTTCGAAATGCATTCAGAATTAGAAATGTGATTTATTATATTAAATCATAGGATGAAATTTTTGAAAATTTTCAAAAGATTCAACATATAAAAAATGCAACATTTCTTTTTCCCCTCAAAATAATTAAAGGGATCAGCAGAATTCTTTCCCAGACTTGTTTCAAACTTCTTAATTTGATAATACATTAATGCAAGGGAAAATTTCTTCCAGAGTTTCACAATGTATGTCTAAATACAAAGCTTCTTCTTGGAGCAAAACCTCGCACTAATTTCAAAATTCGGTATAAAACAGAGTTGTGCTTCTATTCTTACAATTTCTTTCTTTTTTTTCTTTTTTTTCTTTTTTTCTAATTTCAAATATTTAATTAAGTTTCAAAATTTATTAAGGAATTTTAAATGAACAAGACATGAAAATTAGACGCGCCAATCAATTTTTGTAAAAGGAAACAAATGTGCTTGTATATCTAAAATTCTAGAAAGTTTCTAGAAAGCTTGAACTCACAATCTTCATATTATTATGCTTAATTTGTATAACTAAAATATTTAAAAGCCGTATTTTTCTATTGCCCAGTGTTTTAAATTTTGTTGCATTGTGAATGCTATGTTTTTGCATTTTACGAAATACTTTATTGAATTGTTTTAAATGTGTTTTTGATACTCGAAATAAAAAATTACTGTGTTACTGGTATGAAAAAGCATAACAAGTAAAGAAAAAGACAAAAATAAATTTGGGAAAATTTTATTAAATATTTTAATACTTGCATAGTTCATCATAAATGTGTTACAGATTTCAAATATAGTATACTATAATTGGTGTATGAAGTACATTTTGTCGAACTATTCAAATAAAACATCTATAACATTAAAAGTATTGTGAATATGATACTATTAATTATTGAAAATAACAGTATTGAGCTTTGGAGCAAACCTTTATCATAAACTTCTTTGTAAAATATTAAATGAAAATCAGTTAATGTTTTCTAAAAAACAGCTTCTTCCAAAAATCATAGATGAAATATTATACAATATCACTATACAATATTACTGTCAATATTTTACTTCGTTATTCCGATGTTATCAAAGAGGTTCCGTCCAGTTTCTTAAGTTGAGGAAGCACTTCGGCAACTTTTGATCTATAATTATCCCCTAAATTTCCTTCTACTGGACATCCTTTTAAAACTAAATCTTCTAAACTAGCTATCTCAGATAAATGTTTAAGTTCATTTACATCTTTCACATTATTATTAGACATATAAAGAACCTTTAAATGCTTCAGATTGCTGAGTGGTTTCAACTTATCAACGCTATTGTAAGAGGCCCACAGTTGTTCTAGAGTTTCTGCTAAACCCTCAATGCCGTTAAATGATTTAAGGTTATTTCTTCCAATTGACAAAATCTTCACTTTTGGTAGCATATTAAGATTTGTAAGTTTGTCAATCATATTAGTTGATAAATGAAGTTTTTCGCAGTTTGTTAAACTTCCAAGAGAGACATCTAGTTTGTCGATCGGTGGTATCCAACCATATAATTTCACTTCAACTGCTTCGGCAGGTGTCTCACCAGTTTTTTCGGCCCATTTTTTTAGGGCATCTTTGAAATTGATTCCTTTTCCCATTTTTATCTTCACAAGTACTCAAACTCGCTCAGCTCCTGTGCAAAATAAAACTTCATTTACATTCTTACTTTATAAAAATACAAAAAAGATTTTGGTACTTCTTTTCTATAGCAGCTTTGTCAAGACAGAGGAAACAACTTTTTCGAGAAAAAGAAAATTGCCCCTTTCATTTTTTGGCATTCGATTTATAACTAGTTGGTTTGGTCTTCACCAGCCTAGCGGTCAATACTTCCAAATTCACCTATTTTCAAAGTCAGTGTTTGTATACTATCCCGTAAAACCATATTCGTCAAGTGAAAAACAGAATTTAAATGTTTTGATAAATAGTCAATAATAATAATAATAATAAAATAGCGATTGTTTAAAATTTAACTGTGCTTTTTATCAAGATAATGGAATTCAAGTAATGAATTGCTGTAAACTTGACAGTTTTTAGCGGTGGCCGAGAATAAAAAAACCCTCCAAATCTTGAAGTGGTGATCTTAACTTGGCATTTCACCTGTTATTTAAAATTTATTTTTTTCCAATGTAGTTTTGCACATGTGACATCATTTCTTTTTACTAAAACATCCTCCTTCAATTATTTTCATAGATATAGTAATAAGACATACATTGATTATTTGGGGGGGAGGGGGAATGATACCTTTTTACTCGGAGAGAAGTCCACAATATGGCCGTCTTACTCCGAGTGAATACACACAGATAATTTAGAAAATAAAATATATGAACAATTTATGTACTAAAGGTGAATGAAAAACTGCAGATACAATTTCAAATTCAATTTTCGTTTCCTTTCTTTCTTACTTTCTTTTTTTTTATATATATATATATATATATATTTATTAATTTAGTTAATATTTAAAGTTAAACTCTTTTTATATACTAAAACTAACGTTCTTTACCTACGCCGCTGCTAAATATATTTAGAAGAATTCTGAAAACCTACATTACTTACTAATATAAAATCTTAAAAAATATCAGACTTTATAAAAAAAGTATGTATTCCATCAAAAATCAAACCAGTTTTTATTTCATAATAATAACAAATCAACTGATTATAAAAATTATATTTTTCATTATTTAGTCAAATATAATTTACTTTTATGATAACTTATCCATTTCTTTTCATAAATTTATTAGAAGAATTAAAAGACGCAATAATTCGACATTTTGAAAATTCATCAATTCTATGCTATTTTATAACAATTGCCGAGTTTCAGTGGTTTCAATACCACTATATGGCTGATGCCAAAAAAATTTTTCGGCATCAAAAATTTTTGCATGATAACAATGGGACGATAGATCTATATAAATTACTATATCTATGATTATTTTATTCATTCCTTCAAACCAAGTATAAAAACTTATTTAATTTATTGCAAAACATTTTTATAGCTATGACGTTAGATTCGAGCGCTACCCCAGAAAACTTGGGATTTTATTATTAATTTGATATTTTATACTCAACACATTCAACTTAATAGGTTCAGTCAGAAGCAATTTATGTAATCATCCATATATATAATCATCCGTATAACATCCATACAAATTATCACCTAATACCACACAAATAAAAATTGCATGCATTTTTTTATGACTATGTATATACATTTGGTAACAAATTTTGCCTTCTTGGTTATTGAGGTAGAACATCTATTGTATTTAATTAAAAGCACAAAAGCTGCTATAAAAAAATCAAGCACCAATAATTTACTAGAATGTAATCGTAACATTATTCAACGTTATCAAAAGATATAAAGAAAAAATAATGATCTTTGCGTTTATATTATGAAATACACTGAAATATTATCGAGATGTTATTAAACAATCCATTTCATTTGTTAAAGTTACTTCTCAATCATTGTTCGTAACGTTGATAACGTAAGAAGAGATAAAATATGTATGCATACTGTTGTCACAAAATTTTAAATAATTTTGTATATTTTTGTATAAATTCTTTCAAAGAGACTTAGTAAGTTGATAAAGTGCTAATTTTGTGCATTTCTAGTCGTTTTAGCGTTGAAATAGCCTTATTTTTCCTTAAAAACGCACTAAAAAGCCCCAATAAAGCAGGTAATGAATTTGGCGACAAATTTGGCGATTTTTTCCCACCTTAGCGATTTTTTTGGCGACCTTGGCGAGAAAATCCTTATTAGGGATATACCAAATATGGAAACTCTAATCCCATTGGCTGATGAGATATGGAAATTTCTGGAACGTTCCACACTTTTCTACAGGGGTATATAAATATAGAGCGCTTTCCCGCCAAGGGTAGTCAGTTCAGTTCTCAGCCAGCTTCGCTAATGCTTGCATTGTTTTGAGCCTCTTTGAAAGAGACTTGCTTTAAGTGTTATTGCTATACAGTTTGTACTGTGGATTTGCTATTGACAGCTGTTGTTTAAGCAGTGTTTACTGGTTGAATTGAAGCTGATACTTGGTTTATAAACCTGTATTTTTCTGGAACTTTCAGTGAATAAATTACTGAATTTTTGTAAGTTTCGCCTTTCATTCTCGGACAACTCACGAACCCCCAAGTACGCAACATTTCTGGTGTCAGGAGCGGGGTTGTCTGTGAATGGTGATAACTAGAGCTATGGAGCAAGAGATGAAAAAACTTCTAGAAAGCTTAGCTACCCAGATGAATGAGATGAAAGATAGCCTGAGCCAAGAGATGAATGAAATGAAAGCCGGACAGGAAAAGAGAAAATCTGGATTGATAGAGAAAATAGAAACCGGACAAAGAGAGATGAAAGAAAGTATGGAGACATCGCAAAGAGAGTTGAAAGACACTATGGGTGAAGTTCAGGAAGAAATTAAATCTAATCAAGATGAGATGAAGAGAGAGCTTTCAACGGTGAAAGAATCAATCGAGGGTAAATTAACGGTGATGGAAAATAGAATGGATGGAAAAGAAGAGAAAGTTATAAAGATAGAAGAAAATTTTGAAGCGAAAGTTTAGAAAATAGAATAAAGTTTTGAAGAGAAAGCTATGAAGATAGAAGAAAATGTTATGAAGGTTGAAGAGAGTGTTACGAGGATGGAACGGAGTTTCGAGGAGAAAGTTAAAGAAAATTTTAATCAGGAACTGAAAGGAAGGTTTTCAGAGATAGAAGGTAAACTGAAGAGAATAGAAGAAGATCTGGAGAGAAAAGTGGAAGAAAAGTTAGAATCCATGCCCCAGGAAACTGAAAAGGAAGAGAGAAGAATCCAGAATTCATATATATCGGCCTAAGCGGGAAAAAAAAAGATCATCAAATTATCTGGCGAACATATTTAATTCCTTTCAAAAACCATGATTACTTTAACAACGTATATTAAAGAGCAATGAATAATATGAAACAATATTATGTATGTTCTCATAAATTTCTTGTACAGGACATATTATATGCATGTTAAGAGAAATGAATTTGACCAAACGCTTGACACATTGACAGAGCGAAATCCTCGCCTAATAGGCTACCCACCATTCAGTTCGATATCTTATTCTAATCTGTTAATTTATTTTATTGGGATCAATTTCGTAGTTTATTTTCATGCTACTATTTCCAATGCAACTTTCCTAAAAATGTGTATTTTTATGAAATATCTCCCCATTTTGCTATGTTGATAAAATCTTAAATTTCGAATAACTTACGAAATTTTCCTATTAGAATATTTGTAGTCAATCAACTTCATACAAGTATCATAAATGTTATTTTGAAATTGTCTGATATATATATGATCCTTAAAATGGACGTTTATGCTCGATTTTGCCTTATTCTGCCATTTTAAGTAAATCGTAAATTCCAAATAACTTACGAATTTTTTAAATTGGAAAAATCATACTCTATGGTATTCATGTCAGTATTCTATATAATATTTCGAAAGTATTTTGACATCTTTACGAGTAAAATATCCCTCAAGATTGACGTTTATGTGAAATTTTGTTCTATTCTGCCGTGTTAAGAAATTCGTAAATTTCCAATAACTTACGAAATTTTTATATTGGAAAATTCATAGTCATTAATACTCATTCCAGTGTCCTAAATAATATTTCAAAAGTAGTCTGACATCTTTAGGATGAAAACATCTCTCAAAATTGACGTTTATGTGAAATTTTGCCCTATACTGCCATGTTAAGAAATTCGTAAATATCCAATAACTTGCAAAATTTTCAAAGTAGCATATTTATAGTTACTGATGTTCATTCCGGCATCAAAACTGATATTTTAAAACCGTCTGACATTTTTAGAGTAAAATGTTTCCATTTAATGCACGTTTAAGTGAATTTTTGTCCTATTCTCCCATGTTAAGAAAATCGTAAATTTCGAATAACTGCTGAAGTTTTTTAATTCGAATGTTGCAACTGAATAGGGTTCTTGCCAGTGTCCAAAGCAATATTTTAAATTTGATCTGACCTCTCTGCGACAATTTGTTCTTGGGATATCGTGTACATAGACTAACAAAATAACAGACTAACACACTAACACACTAACAGACTTCTTACAGACAGACACCATACAATTTTTTTCATTTTCGGATTCCTCACACCTGAAAACGTGTAAAAAAGTCAAAAAACCGAAGTCGAAAATTTTTACGATTACCTAAGTTCCCCATACCTATAGTATGATGGGGAACTAAAAAACGCCAAAGACAACAGAGTTTTGAAAATTAAAATTAAAATTTTGTGAATTTGACAGCAAGATAACTTGAGCTAATACATATGCGCGATAACTAATTTATAATTATATCCAAATATGGGGATTAAAATCGGGAAATAATTTTCCTCAATTTTTAATAATTTTTTACAAAAAATTCAATGGACGATTAACATAGGAAATCTTTTACTTGGTGCCAGCGACGGTATAGAACTATATTAGCACTTTATAAATGTGTGTAAAATTTTTAAAGGGATAATGTCATCAATTCGTGAGATGCATAATTTAATTACTTACAATTTTTATTGTTCGCGTTTAAGTAAATATATTTATTTTCCAGTAAAAAAAAAAAAAAAAATGAACTCAAAAAGTTTTTTGGAAACAATTAAATTATAAAAAACGTTGTTTTTAAAAATTAAACATTAATCCTTTTAGAACAACATACATGAACATCATGAATTGCATTAGCACTTTATCAATGTGTAGAAAATTTTTAAGGTTATAATGACATCAATTTTTGTGAGATGCCTATTTTAACTTTTTATATATTTTTTAATGTTTACGTTTAATTAAATGTATTTATTTTTATGTCGAAAGAAAATCAACTCGTAAATTTTTTTGCCAACAATTAAATTATAGATAATATTCAAACGGCTAATTTCAAAGCTATTAGGAGGTTATTATTTTCATACTTTAATTAATTAAAAAAAAACTAATCAAAATTTCGGAAAATCTGACTTCGAGGAATTGCGTTGTCATCGTGTTCTGAGCTATTTTAAAAGTTTCAAATGTCTAGCTAGTCGGGAAGTTAGTTAAAAACCGATTGCAAGATTTGTACTGGACAAACAAACAAACAAGAAAACGAGTTAATGAAAACATGGTAATAATTTTCCTCGATCTAAAAAAACAATTAATAATCTTTATATATATATATAAAGCAATGTCTCTCTGTGTGTGTGTGTGTGTATCTGCGGATAGCATAGCACAAAGACGGTAAGTCGGACAGTTACATAATTCGACACTAAGGTACCCACCAAGAGGTCCTAGTGCACCTCGAAGCTCGATTTTCAAATTTTTAATTAGTTTTCTTTTAATTAATTAAAATGTGAAAATAATAACCTCATAATCGCTTTAAAATTGGCCATTTAAATTTTATCCATATTTTAATTGTTGCCAAAAAAATTTAGGAGTTCATATTTTTCGACAGGAAAATAAATACATTTACTTAAACGTGAACAAAAAAATATATATGTATATACAAGGTCTGGCTTTTAATTTCCAGGACTCTTAGAATAACTCAGAAGAAAAAAAAGTTAAACACGTAGTCATTTAATATGATTCAAAGTAATCCTCATCAGCCGTAATGCACGTCTGTGCTCGACTGTACAAATTTCGGAAAGCAGTTTTAAAGTCCTCTTTTGGAATGCTCTTTAATACTGACGTTACGGTTTTCTTGATGGCTTCGACATCCTGAAATCTTGTTCCCTTCATCGAATTTTTCAGCTTAGGAAACAGGAAAAAGTCTGCAGGTGCTAGGTCTGGAGAGTATGGTGGATGCCGCATCTCAACGACACCATGCTGGGCTAAGAATCGCTTCACAGGCAACGCAGTGTGAAGGCGGGCATTTGTCATGTAGCAGCAGCCAACTCCCATTTTGTTTAAAATGAGGCCTCACTCTACGAATTCGTTTTCGAAGTCGGTCGAGAACTTCTGTGTAGAACTGTCCATTGATAGTCATGTTAGGAGGAAGAAATTCATGATGAATGAGTCCATCGCAATCAAAGAAAGCGATTAACATGACCTTAATTTTGGACTTTTCAAATCGAAATTTTTTCTGCCTTGGTGAACTTGGAGACCGCCATTCGGAGCTTTGACGCTTGGTTTCAGGGTCATATTGATAACACCAAGACTCGTCTCCCGTGACTATCCTATCCAGGAATGCAGGGTCAGCATCAGCGTTATCGATAAGTTCGCCACATGCGTCCAGTCTCCATTGCTTTTGTTCGTCCTTTAAATGGTGAGGAACAAATCTGGAACAAATCTTGCGTTTGCCTAAGTCTTGCGTCAAAATTAAACGAACGGTGTCTTTGTCCATGTTCAATTCTTCGGCGAGTACTCGAATAGTCAATCGACGATCACATGTCACCATATCGCGAACTTTTTCAATTGCTTCCGGCGTGCGTACGGACTGCGGCCGACCTGTGTGTGGATCATCTTCGACACTTTCTCGCCCGTCCCGAAAGCGTTAGTTTAACATTTCGTAGGTTTCCGCAGCTGTCTTGCCCAATTTGAAGCAAAATTTAATGTTAATTCTCTGCTCCATTTTCACTTTGACAATAGGAATTTAAGAGCTACGTTTAAATGCGCCTTTCCAAGAGAACAACTTACTTCAGAATGGCGCCGATTGCACTGCACATGCGCAAGATAACGCTCTTCAATATGCAATCACTAGCGCCATCTTCCGGCTTTTCGTTCGCCTACAGTTACGTCAGTCCTGGAAATTAAAAGCCAGACCTTGTATAAAATTAAATTATGCATCTCACACAAATTGATGTCATTATCACATTAAAATTTTTATACACATTGGTAAAGTGCTAATATAGTTTATGCTGCTAATATATGTTTTTCAAAAATGTTTTCTTTTTTTTTAAATACTATTTTTTATATTTTTACTCAAGTTGTTATTAAAAAAAGAAACTGCCCATGACGTCACATTCAACTGCGTAGGTTTCTTTACAACTCTAAACTCTACTACTCCGATTCAAAAAATTAGAATAATGAAAAGAAATATGGTCAAGGGAAATGAAAATCGAATTTATGAAATAAATAATCAACAATATCAAATATAAAGTACTATAATATGAATCTGCATATTTTGCAGATTATAAAAATGTAAACACATTACAATGAAATAGAAAATATATTTAAATCAGCTAACAACAAAAAATTCAAAATATTAGAATACTTTCTAACATGGTTCAAAAAATTAGAATAATGAAAATATATTGAACATAATTTAAACTCTAAGTATTTTTACTTGCTAATCAGTACTTTGTTGCATCACCCTTAGCTTTAATGACAGCTCTTAAACGTTTTGGCATGTTTTTAACTAAAGGTTCACAATCTTTTTTATCCAAATTCGCCCATATGCTCTTTATACTAGAAATAAGTTCTTTTTTGTCTCTAGGCGCAACTTCTTGAAGTCGTTTCTTCATAATTCCCCACAAATTCTCGATAGGATTTAGATCGGGTGAGTTTGCAGGCCAAGGGAGTACAGGTATGTCCTTCTCTTTGAGCCATTTAGTTGTTGATTTGGAAGTGTGGGGAGAAGCTGAATCTTGCTGAAACAAGAAATCGTCATCACATAAATCCTCAGCTGAAGGAATCATGAAATGTTCATGAATTTCTTGATAGACTTCTGAATTGACTGTTGTGGAAACAATACACAACCTGCCTGGGCCTTCAGCTGTCATGCAGCCCCATACCATAACAGAGGTCGCAAATTTAAACGAACGTTTTAAACATTCTTTCTTATAAGCTTCATGTTTGAGTCTCCAGACACGTATACCTTGATTTCCGTGAGACACACAAAACACACTTTCATCGCTGAAAAGTATCTTTTTCCAATCGTCGTGATCCAAAAATAGCCTTTGTTTACACCATTTAACTCTAGCAGCCCTTTGCTTAGATGATAAGAATGGCTTTATCTTAGGAACACGTGATCTAAAACCTAATTTGCGAAGTCGTCGTAGTGTTGTAGATTTGGAGACACTTATACCCATTTCTTTCCATTTTCTATGCACATATCTCACACTCCGAAAACGATGTTTCTTCACAATCTTTTTCAATTGCCTTTCATCTCTTCTTGAAGTTACTGGCTTTCGACCACTTTTAAAGTGTTTATTTTGAAAACACTTATTATTAGAATATTCTCTCAAAACTCTACTCACACTTGCTTGAGAGCATTTCACTATAAAATGTTGTGTTTTTCCTATTTCGTGCAAGTACACAATACGATATTTCACAGCCTCAGATAAATCGCTCTTTCGTCCCATATTAAGCAAATACTACGCTACAATCAAATGCCAAACGACTTTTCATTTTCAACGGAGCACATTTTATAGTCCCACAGATGTTAATCCCGCAGCCGTTCTCTCAACTTATAAGAAAAATTTGAATATTCTAATTTTTTGAACCATGCTATCGAGGTATTCTATTTCTTTGAATTATTCTAATATTTTTTAAATAGTTAATTATTAATATATCAGATAAAAATAAATATTTATGTTATATTTATAAATGCTCTGAAGATAATTAGATACTTTTAATATATTTTTTCCTGGACGCAGTATGCAAATTGACGCGTTAGCAACATCAAACTCATTCTTTTTTACATTATTCTAATTTTTTGAATCGGAGTAGTAGTATAAAGAGCATATGGGCGAATTTGGATAAAAAAGATTGTGAACCTTTAGTTAAAAACATGCCAAAACGTTTAAGAGCTGTCATTAAAGCTAAGGGTGATGCAACAAAGTACTGATTAGCAAGTAAAAATACTTAGCGTTTAAATTATGTTCAATATATTTTCATTATTCTAATTTTTTGAACCATGTTAGAAAGCATTCTAATATTTTGAATTTTTTGTTGTTAGCTGATTTAAATATATTTTCTATTTCATTGTAATGTGTTCACATTTTTATAATCTGCAAAATATGCAGATTCATATTATAGTACTTTATATTTGATATTGTTGATTATTTATTTGATAAATTCGATTTTCATTTCCCTTGACCATATTTCTTTTCATTATTCTAATTTTTTGAATCGGAGTAGTATGAACCATGAATTTATTTTATCAGTTTTATTTATAAATTCTCATGGGTGATTTTTAAAATTTTGACATTGAAGTACACCGAATGTTTTTCACCAAGAAGTTTTTTTTAGCAAAAGCTATTTTAATCTAAGTAGCGCATCAAAAATTTAAATAAATTATAAAGTATTACAAAATGAAAAAATCTGATCTGGGCATCACATGACTTCCTTATACACCTTTAGAAATATATACATAATGTTAAAAAGCATTGTAAATGGACACGAGACAGTTGACAAAAATATTTTTAAAAAATGCATTATCTCCGTGTTCTGAGCTTTTCTGAAAGTTTCAAATGTCTAGCTAGTCGGAAAGTCAGTTAAAAATCGATTACAAGATTTGTACTGGTAACGCTGCCGAAGGCAGCAGAGAACCGAAACAGTTCTCTAAAAGTATTTAAAAAATGCATTTTCACCGTGTTCTAAACTATTTTGAAAGTTTCAAATGTCTAGTTGATCGGAAGATTAGTTAAATAAATTTTCTGTTGAATCATATAAACGCTGCTGAAAGTAGCAGGTATCCAAAACAGTTGTCTAAAAATAAAAAATAATTACATTGTCAACGTGTTCTGAGCTTTTCTGAAAGTTTCAAATGTTTAGCTAGTCGGGAAGTCAGTTAAAAATCGATTGCAAGATTTGTACTTCGGCAGCAGGGACCCGAAACAGTTGACTAAAAGTATTTAAACATTGCATTTTCTCCGTGTTCTGAACTATTCTGAATGTTTCAAATGTCTAGGTAATCGGGAAGTTAGTTAAATAAATTTTCTGTTGGAACCATATAAACGCTGCCAAAGGAAGCAGTGACCCGAAAGGATTTGCTAAAAATATTTTTAAAATGCATTGTCACCGTGTTCTGAGCTTCTCTGAAAGTTTCAAATGTCTAGCTAATCGGGAAGTTAGTTAAAAATCGATTGCAAGATTTGCACTGGTAACGCTGCCGAAGGCAGCAGGGACCCGAAACAGTTGGCTAAAAGTATTTAAAAAATGCATTTACACCGTGATCTGAACTATTCGGAAAATATCAAATGTCTAGCCTGTCGGGAAGTTAGTTAAATAAATTTCTGTTGAATCTTATAAACGCTGCTGAAGGCAGAAGGTATCCGAAACAGTTTGCTAAAAATATTTAATAAATGCTTTGTCAACGTGTTCTGAGCTTTTCTGAAAGTTTAAAATGTCTAGCTAGTCGGAAAGTCAGTTAGAAATCGATTGCAAGATTTGTCCAAACAGTTTTTGAGTTATTATCGTTTTTTGATACATTATGGCCAAAACCTTTGTATTTTTGGTCATTATGAACCTAATTTTCCTAAAAATCTCCAAAACGGAAAACCGTACAAAGTCCAAAAAGGGAGGCGCACAGCTAGATGTTATAATAAACGTGTGTACCAATTCGCAACTTTCTACGTCCAACCGTTTTTGAGTTATGCGACATACACACTCACACACACACACACGCACGCACAGACAGACGTCACGAAAAATCATGTAAATTCGCTTATATCTCTAAAACAAGAGCTCGTGTTAAAACGATACTTTCAGGTGTACAACTAGACATCATGACAGTCACACGTATAAATAGGCAACATTCAGTGATCAT
This sequence comes from Salticus scenicus, assembly GCA_963930645.1. Classification (NCBI taxonomy): domain Eukaryota; kingdom Metazoa; phylum Arthropoda; class Arachnida; order Araneae; family Salticidae; genus Salticus; species Salticus scenicus. The sequence goes on from OZ005650.1 coordinate 127,830,951, forward strand.
TCGTTTCCGAGCAATGTGAAATACAAAATCCATTTCGCAAATCGAGATTACTATACTTTCTTATATTTTGTATAAGGAAGTAAAAAGAAATAAATAAACCGAAATTGTAGTCACATAAATTATCCATTTTATTCTGAGTAGATAATTTTGTAGAGAAAAAAACACAGTTTTAAAAGTAGAAAGTTTATTTCAGCACAAGCACTATTTTAAACTTAAATGCCATTAAAGATATAGCGACACAAATTCAAAAGCCGTCAAGGAAGAGATATGATAAAGTTTTGTAGCACGACAATGTATTCTTATTTATTTATTTTTTTATATACCAATCACTACGCTAATTTAACATACAAATAAATAAACTACTGTGTGTGACTGCACTTTCACGCTGTCGGACAGAAATATTTGATTAATTCAAATTAATATTTAAATAAATAAATAAAAATAAAAAATATGTGTAATGGGAAATACATATAACCATAAAAACATTAGTTGTCTAAAATGCGGCATAAATAGTGCTCATAGCACATTGTTACAAGGGGTCTTTTCCCTGCATCAATTGTACTGTTGCAATGAAAGCAGTTTTACAAGCATAGTGAAAATAAAAGGGTAGTTCATTCACTTTCAGTGGGGTCAGCCTTAGTGACAAACTTGGCGAGCGGGCGACCAAATTTGGTGAAAAAATGGTTGTTTATAATTCTTGAAGTTTCGAAGCTCTCCGACACACGGGAGCATAGATCTCGAGCTTTCCATGGGATTCTCGATAGAATCATCACCAAGCTCCATCGTCAAAAATATAGATAAGAGTGGGTTGATTTTTGCGAGAGAGTATGTAGTCACTGCGATTCGTTGTTATTCAGAGTCATATTCTGAGTGATTGCACTTTAGGGATTGAGTTCTAAGCGACTGAAAATTTTTTGCGAGCTAGCGAAGATTTCTGCTCTGGAGTATTTGATGTTATTTGCTTTACTCCTGCACTGTAAAAAACAACTATTACCAGCTGCAAGAAACTCTCTGTGATTGGAGAAAATAATTATTTTCTCCAATCACAGAAAGTTTCTTGCAGCTGGTAATAGTTATTTGTTTACAGTGTATAGAGCAAGTAACTGTTTTTTTTGGATTGTTCCAGAACATTCAGCGAATACTGACTTTTGCTGTACGAGTAACAGCTTCAACTGTTTCAAGAATATCCAAAGAATTAACACTATTATTGGACTGTTTTCGAGAATATTCGGTACTTTTCAGTTTCAGCAAACGAAAAATCGCCAATTGAATATTATCGCACCAATATTATCGCACCAATTCAATATTATCGCCAATTTATACTATTGCTATTTATATTATTACAAGAACAAAAGAGAAGTGTAAACAACTGAATCGAATTGAATGATAAAGTTAAGACTATTCCATATCGTAAAATTGCAGAACATTTTATGTATACGCACACATATATATATAATGAATAAAAGATTAATAGGAACATTTTATACACACAAACATATATATAGACAACAAAGCTTAAATAATTAGAATTTCAATCACTTTAATAAAGGAATTTATTAAATGGAACATCCATTTAAATTTGTTAACATCGCCACAGTTCACATGGCAACTTTTAATAATACATATGTTGATTAATATTAAAGTATATTACTAAAACTTGATTAAAAACAAAACAAAGGTATCACTATACCACTCTTACTTCAATTTCATATAATCTGTAACTCTTATAAATAATATTGCAAGATAAAAATTTGTAGGCCACAATGCTTTGCTGTGGTAGAGTTGAGAATTGTTTTCCGAAAACAACTGATTTTTTATAGTCTCGAACCCAAAGGAGGAATATGGTCCATTACAACGAGATATATAAAGTAGAGTGATAAATGGTAACCCTTGAGAAGGTCCAAGATGAGTCATGTGACATGCTCTCCTTGCACCTGCGTATTCGGTGGTTCCCTTGGTAACAGCTCATTTTCAGTACATTTCTATGGCAACGGTATCAATGTTTTTGTTTACTTTGCGTAGTTTAATATTCTTTTGTTCTAAACCATTTTGATTTTGATTTTACTTCATTTTTATTTCGTGTAGTTGAACTTTAACCGACAAAATGCTTAAAAATAGTTGAAAAATTATTATTTGTTGTTAAATTTAGCTCTTTAAAAGTTTAAATTTTGTTTTATAAACACTTTTAAACTTTGTAGAGAAACGATGAAAAAAAAGGTATTTTATTATTTATTAAAATGTGAAATATGTGTAAAATTATTTTAAAAGCAATTTATTTCGGTCATAGGACTGTCATGTTACCTAATAATAATAATAATTTGTTGAACTGATATTTTAAATGCCAAAATAGCGATAAAGGGCCAAACACAGCAACCTATTCGAGCATGTCACGTGATTCATCTTGAACCACGGAAAGCTAATCCTTCATCCATTGAATCAGCACTCTAATTTATATATCTCGTTGGTCCATTAAATAAAAATATTAAACTAATGCCAAATATTTCTATGAAAATATTTATCCACATGCAAATTCCTCATTAAAAAAAAAAAAAAAAAAAAAAAAAAATCACCAACATCTGTATTCACGTGATTTATTCATTTGATTATTCACGTGAAATTAAAAATATTTAATTTTATTTCTGGAAAATAAAAATATATATAAATATAAAACCTTTTACCGAATCTGGGTTAAAAACGGAAAAAGGCTAAAATAAATTACAAATATCAGACCTATATTTATAAATTTGATACCAAATGAAAGGGGCGATTTTTCGGAACCCAGGGGTGCAAACAGTTTTTCGATGCGACAATTAGATTTTTTTGAAATAACTAAAGTATGAAATTTCAGTGGCAACGGAAAAACGTAAAAAGGGACAAATAAATTAGAAGTATCAGACCTATCGTTACAAATTCAGTACCAAATGAAAGGGGTGATTTTTCTGAATCCTGGTGTGTAAACAGTTTTTCGATACGACAATTAGATTTTTTAAAATTAACTAAAGCATGAAACTTAGATGGCAACACTTCATTTCAATCTTTTCATAATTTGTAGTGCGAATCACGCGAATAAAAAAGTCTTTAAAATTTATTTTTATATTTTTCCATTCAAAGCGTTTTAGTGAAAAAATATTTATGGCGCATGCGTAGGAGTTTTTTACCCACAATTTAAACACTAATCATAATTTTGAAAATTTCTATAGATATAATTTTAAGTTGGGTGAAGACCTAAGTTTCTGTCAAGCGCCGTTGAATTCCATCCAGCCGTTCTGGAGTGATGCCCGGACAAACGTATTTTAGTCTTTTACCCCCCAGGGAGGAATGGGGAGGAATTTCTGAAAAGTTGATAGGTATAATTTTAAGTTGGGTGAAGACCTAAATTCCTGCCAAGCGCTGTTGAATTCCGCCCAGCCGTTCTCAAGTGATGCCCGGACAAAAAAAGCAACATACGGACACGATGACACACACACACACACACACACACACACACACACACACACACACACACACACACACACACAAACACACAGGCAAAATTTTCTGAAGTCATTTTCGGCTTTCATGGGGTGTGAAACGTGAAGATATCGCAAAATTTTTCGATTCTGACAAATTTACAGACAAAAGTCTGATTTTATTAATATAGATTGCTATTTATATTCAAATCGCATATTGCATTCTTTACCAATAAACCTTTCTCTTGAAAAAAGAAAAAAAAAAAGAAAAACTGCATCTTCTTCAGTTGTGGGCAAATCCCAAATTTTCATCATTTTTGTAAAACAAAAATTCAGGTAGAAGAAAGAATGTTAGTATATTTTACTTAGAAAACAAAAATTTTCTAATATATTCTGATATGTTTTTATATGTTCTAATGTTAATAATTGGCGATTTTTCGTTTGGAAAAAGTACCGAATATTCGTTTTGATGAACAGATTCGAGGAGTTCAAAAGTTATTTGATAACACCAAGACGGTCCCATACTAAAGCTGCGACGAAAATAGTCGCCAATCGAAATATATATATTTAAACGTTTCAATTATTCAATTAAAAAGAAGTCATTTAAATACAGTGACCAGCGAAGCGGGCAAAACCTGCTAGTACTTTATAAATTTTATAACAAAAACAAGATAAGTTTACTAAATTGTATATTAATTTATAGTCTTTTGTTAAGCACGTCTGATGACCTGCTTAGCGCGTTTAATTTTTGTTCTCCTGAATATTAAAATAATTTAAGACGGCACTTTCCTGTTTTAACGGTTATCATGTTTATTCCTATTTATATTATATAGGCATCAAACGTGGAGTAACCTCAAAAAATAATATTGAAAATATTTTAATAAATTAAAATAATAAATTATTTAAAAATATTGAATTTATAAAATTTTAAACAATTTTGGTACAGCTTTAGAATAAGACCTCCTTGATGAAATTGGGATTTAGCATTGGATAAATATGGGTAATTTATCGTAATTGCATAAATAAAACCTTGGCGGGAAACTTCAGAGATACTTTGGTGCCAAATTTCGCTAAGAGCTTCTATTATAACGTTCCAACGTGAAACAATTGGAACATTGGACTACAAGTCATTTCTGGCGATTTTCTTTTGGCGACCACGGCGAAATGCCATTTTTGAAAATGGTTGCTATGGATTCCATTCCATTACCACAACATGTTGCCAAGCAATCCAGAACGACATCGTTATCTCTCCAAACGGCGCCTAAAACATCACGCCAAAAATTGGGAACCAATGTCCAGGTTGTACCGTAAATTGAAGTAATAAAATATTTAAATAAATTTAATTAAAATTTTAAATCACTTTTGTACTTAATTGCGCATTTTTCGTTTCACTTGACATGGACCACTTTTTCGGAGCGGATTTGATATATGTCGTCCTTGGCGAAAAAAAAATCGTCAAGTTATCTTGCGAACGTATTTAATTTCTTTCAACAATCAAAATATTTTAATAACGTATACTAACAAAGCAATTAATAATATGAGACTGTATTCCATCCAGTATATATTACGGAAATATGCATCTGGTTTGCATATTTTCGAATAACTTTTTTGATCGCCGAATACAAAAATTGTCAAAGAAAACAGATATCAAATCTATGCCAATTTTAAAAAGAAAATTAAAATGTACATCACAAAATACATTAGTTCTTGTTGATATTATTCATAAATCTATGCTATTAAAATATTACATAATTTCCGACTTTCCAGAAAGTTTTTTAAAACATTCTAAATATTGATAGAACCGCAATATCTGTTACTATAGCAATTCTTTTACTTAAAAATAATAAAACATTGCATTACAAATAAAACAAAATCTTACTTTCAAGAACAAAATTCTCAAAGGATAGGAAAATAATTGAAATGAAAAAAATATGATAGTATACCTAAATGTATTTCCAAAATTTTCTTTATTTTCCCTAAAACAAATCCTCCTTGTACGTTGGAATCACAGTAAAACGGCTTTAATAGAGAAATATATATCTGAAAAGAGGTTTGTTTAATATTTTCTACTGCTATACTCTTGTGCGCATGTAATGACATCTACAGCTCAATTCCGCTCAATTCCAACATTGTCATAACCATAGAGAATATGATATCGATTCATGTATCGCGTGCATTTTGAAAGTTCAATTTTATGGACTCTTGTTTTTCCCTGAACTACATACTTCTTTCCGATATTAACTAGGGCATTACAATCAGGAAATTTGAAATATATATTTCTTTGAATATATTTTAAACTAGCAGGCTTTGTCCGATTTGCTGGTCATATTATTTAAAAGAATTAAAAATAAATAAAAAAATATAATAATAAGCGAAACAGGTGAAAAAAAAAGTTATCTAACAGAGAGAAAGAAAACAATAGGGAAATTATACAGACACGACATTATTTCATTATTTATAACATGAAAATCTGACATTGACAGATTTTAATTTAGTGCCAGAGGCCTACTGCTAAACTTGTTAATATCGACAAATTCTTCTTTAGTTAATTCGTGACGATCTAAATTCCATGATAAAGTTTTCATTAAATCAAACCAATGTGTTTCAGCTGCAGATACTGTAACAAATAACGTTGGAAGTCCAAACTGTCTTATAGCCGCAAAACAACGTTTTTTCTCTTTTTCCCAATGAGGGGGAGGTGTGCCTTGGGGGGGACTCATGTCAAAGGTGTGCCTTGTGGGGGGGGGGGACTCATGTCAAAGTTGTACCTTGGGGGGGACTCATGTCAAAGTTGGGCCTTGGGGGGACTCATGTCAAAGTTGGGCCTGGGGGAAGACTCGTGTCAAAGTTGGGCCTTGGGGGGGGGGCCTCATGTCAAAGTTGGGCCTGGGGGGGACTCATGTCTAAGTTCGGCCTGGGGGGGGACTCATGTCAAAGTTGGGCCTTGGGGGGACTTCATTCAATAAATCCCCATTCAATAAACCGACTGAAATAGGCCCTTAGCACTATTAAGAGTGACGTATAAAAATTCGACAACGCTGTACCGACTGAAATAGGGGTACCTTGGGGGGGACTCATGTCAAAGTTGGGCCTTGGGGGGACTTCATTCAATAAATCCCCATTCAATAAACCGACTGAAATAGGCCCTTAGCACTATTAAGAGTGTATTATAAAAATTCGACAACGCTGTACCGACTGAAATAGGGGTACCTTGGGGGGGACTCATGTCAAAGTTGGGCCTGGGGCGGGGACTCATGTCAAAGTTGTGCCTTGGGGGACCTCATTCAATAAATCCCCATTCAATAAACCGACTGAAATAGGCCCTTAGCACTAATTAAGAGTGTATTATAAAAATTCGACAACTGTACCGACTGAAATAGGCCTCTAGCACTAATAAATAAAAATCTGTAGTGACTCTACTTGACTTTCCGAACATTATGTAATTAACATTTGTATTTAAAAAAATTAAAAGAATTCGTTAAAGAAACAAGAGTGAAAATTGTAATAAAGTGTTTCAATATATTTCCCCATATAGTACATTCTTTAATTTTATTCTCAATTACCGAAAGAGGCACAAAGGTCATTTTTATTTTCCGAACATGCTATGTAAGGAAAGTATTGCAATCAAGACAAAAATTTGACTTTGAGATTTTAGTGTATCTACACGATTAGAGGTCCCTTGAGTTTAATTTTTAAATTTTTATGGTAATGTATGCATGCGTATGTGTGTGCGTGCGACTGATCACAAAAGGGTCGAAATGCTTTTTTCAAATAAGCTGAAAGTTGGGACATATGTTATAGGTCACTGTAGCACGAACCCTATTGATTTTGGTTATAGTTTTTTTTTTTTTTACAGGGACACAAAGAAAAATCTTTATCATTATTGTCTATGGGATCAAATTATTTAAAGTGCGATAGCGTTTACTACTCGATTACTGAATTGTGCTAAAAATTATATGCATTTTATAAGTCACCCTAGAACCAACCTTATTGATTTTGGTGAATCTGGTACTTAATAGTATTTTTACTGACACAAAGAAAAATTCCTTATCATTATGGCTTACGGGCTCAAATAGTTTAAAATGCGATAGCGTCTAAACGCCTTATTCAAAGAAACTGAAAATGTATACACATTTTATAAATCCCCATCTCACAAAATGTATAGATTTTTGATTTTGGTGAATATAGCAATTATAATTTTTTACAAGGACACAGCGAAAAATTCTTTATCATTATGATCTATGGGCTTAAATTATTTGAAGTGCAATAGCGTAAAATTAAACAACGTACTATATGGAGAAAAACACTTAAATACCCTACAACAATTTTCTCTTTTGTTTATTTAACAACTTCGCTTATTTTATTTAAACAACTGTTAATTACTTGATGCTCAGAAAGATGAGTAGAGTCACACTCCACATATCTTTCTTTTAAAGTCCTGTGAATTCCCACTAATCTCGATCGACTCACTTGTTCGATTTTCCGAAAAATTTTGAATGTTCGTAAATTGCGTCTTCAACTGACCTCGCATGTACAGTAGATTTTCGATTATAAACTCTCCCCCTATATCCTACCCTAACAATAAAATAAATAAATGAATAAATAAAAATTGAACTGAGAAAAGTTTCGTATAGTTAATCCGCGTTTGTAATGATCGATAGGTGGCGCTTTTCCAACTTTTGTTGTTAGGAAAAATAATAGCCACGTGTATTTATTATTGTTCTATTTGTGTTACTACTTAATATTCGTGGTATAATTTCTCCGCCATTACATCATGGAAAATCGATTGCTTTTGGAAAAAATATTTCAGTTTATTCAAAGTTCGATCGGAAGTAGATGTTTTACTGAAGCTGAACAAATATTAGTTTCAAATCATCTGATTAATTCTTTACTTCCATTAGCCGAAGCAACTGAAATTTTAAATTTGTCATTTGGAAATAAATGGAAGCTTAATTCTGGATTTCTTGATCCTTTGGAGTTACACTGTGGCACACAGTATGTGTTATCTTTTTTTACCGGATTTATTCATTTTTATTCAATAAATATATGCGAAACTAAACATCGAATATACAGAAAGCAATGGCGTCTCGACGAAAGCCAAAAGCTATTCCTGTTAATTGTAATTTCACCTTAGCCCACCAGAGGGCGAGCATTTCATTACAATCGCGTATAAACAGAACATCTAAAAAATGATGCAGAGCAGTAAAATTGGATTAAGAAAATGACAATATTATAGAAATGGTTCTGATTTACACAGATAATCCTGGAATACTTAAATGGATTACATTGTTCTAAAAAAAATGTCGAGAAAGAAATGATGCAAGAAAAAATAAATGAAGATTTGATATTTGTTTATTAAGAAGTTTTGAGTAAGGACAAAGTTGAGTGTCACATGTGATTCAGAAATCTGAGAACGCCCTCTAAACCTATGAATAAAACTTCATATCTCAGCAAAATTTAAGTCAGGATGATGCAAAGAAACCCGCTGACGCATATTTTAATTGCAGGGAGCGAGAAGATGATACCTGCTGAGAAAAAATATATTAATAAGCAATTTCTTTAACACAATTCATCGTACAGTAAATGCAAAACGTAGTTCTATTTTTCGTTTTTAACCAAAAAGAGGGGTAAGTATAATAATATATTGCTTTTTGTGTATTTGTGTGTGTGTATTTGTGCATCTGTTTGTGTTCTGTACTAATTATAAGTCTGAAACAGCACTACCAATTATGTTCACTTTTTTCTTATTGTATTAATAAAACTAGCATTAACGTCGTTCTGTAAAGTAATTAATGCCTTATTGTATAATGTCCACCAGTGAGTGAAAAATATGCTCTCAAAACTGGTAGACAGTGGATGCTGGGCTCGAACCTAGGTTGCATTCCTTGGCCTGACCTTTCGAAGTTTTCTGTGGTTTTCTCCAAACCTGCGTGAATAAATCCCTTAAAAGAACCCCATGAAGGGCATTTTCTCCCCTCGCCATAGATTTTTAACCTAGATTATCGACCTCAAAATATCCTACCGCCTATTGTACAATAATTTTACGTTTTGTATCAGTTTTGAAATCTTATCGTCAGAAGTTGCCTAGTTTCGATTATCCGAGAATAGACATTTGCCAGTCATCGCGGTTAAATTAGAGTCTACTGTACTAAGCAGGTTTCCACTTGTAAAAGGTCAATTACATCGAAAAAATTTCTAAGAAACACTCTCACTGTCATCTTATCACTGTGCTCATTATCGAAATCATTTTGTGCTCCCAGTAAAGTTCTTTATTATTTATGATAATGTATCATTGGAAATTTATGATTTGGGGTATATTTCCATCAATGGTAGATAAGAATCTTTTCTCAAAAGAAAAAAATCCTTTTTTTTTTTTTTTTTTTTAATATATGTCATAAAGATCCCTTCTTCTTCTCTAGATCATTATAAAATGTTTTCTTTTCTAGTTTTCTTCCAATTTTTATATTTTTATCTGTCAAGCGGTAATTTTGATAAACCTTCGGAACTTCAGTTCTTTTAAGATACAGCATAAAAAAAAAAGTAGTTATTTATTTAGTTAAAAATGATGTTTCTGTAGCAGCTCATAACGAGAATAACCTTATACCTTTCATTAATTTAAAAAAAAAAAAAAGAAGAAGAAGAAGAAAGAAAGAAAGAAAAAGAAAAAGGGATTGGTGTAAACAATTAATCCACATTTAAGATACTTTCTGAATATCGTATCCATAAGTATAGTTTTTCTCGTTCCTATTTTTATTTAATTTTAAAAAAAGGGTGGGGGGGGTGGGAGAGAAAGAAAGATTTTAGTACATTAGTGTCACATCTCAAAATATTCATTACTAGCTAATAATTTTCAGTTTCTTTTCTTTTCTTTCTTCCCTTATTTATTTTTAACTAAAGAGAGAAAAAAGAGGACCCATCAGGTTAACATATATTATAAAATCTCTCCATCTATACGTACCATAACACTGTTTAACTTTTAGCGGATTTTACCTCTGTGATGATACTTTAAAATATATTTTTATTTTAAGTATGAAGGGAGGAATCTCACTAAATATCTTGATAACTATGTCTTAAAAGAGAAATAATAAAATAGATTGATTTCGAGTAGAATTGTAAATTGTCAAAAATTGCGTATTCATCATATATGTATAATTTAATTTAGTGAAAACGAAAAAAAAAAAAAAAAAAGAAAGAAAGAAAGAAATTATAATACAACTATAAATACGCTTTCAACAATTTTCACTTATACTCCAGTATCGGAAAAATTTTGTGTGGCCACATAAATCATTTATTTATGCTAATTCTGCTATGCTAATTATTTATGCATACCATATTCCATTGGAAATATGCTTTTGTACACCGTGAGTGTGCATACTGTACAATATAACTAACTACATTAAAATATTTTCTAAAGAAATGTCATACATACATCGTAACGTGTCTGAATTTTTTTATCAAACTCTGTTCACAAACCAAGTAACAAAATGGGTTACTTTTATGCCATTTTTAAAGATAATCATTCTATAACTAATCTGAACAAGTTATATTTGTTAATTTTAAAGCATTCTAAAGATTCTTCTGAAAATGGGAGGAGGGACAAATAAACGGACATGCGAAACGAAAGCTTCCCCCTCTTTCTTTATCTTTCTCTCTCTCTTTCTTCCCCCCCCCCTTTTTTTTTTTCTTTTAAAATCTCTAATTTTCAACAGAATTAAACGATTTTGAACTGTGAACTCCTAAATCACTATTTTTTACTAAATTTTTGTCAAAATCGAATAAATTTTGCACTATAAAATAAGCGTTTTTATACTCCAATAATAATAACAATAACAATAATAACAAAAATCATAATCATAACTTACATCATCCAACATTAGAGGGAAGTGGGGAGATTTACAGCTCGCAAATTTTTAGTAGAAAGTGACTTGAAAAAAAAATGACATTTTAATTCATTTTTAGAAAACCTCTATAAACTCTTTAATTTTCAACCGCATTTATAGATTTTTTCGACTGTGAACTCATAATTATTATTTATAGACAATTTTTAACTTTTGTCAAAATCAGTTTAAAATTTGCAAATATATATACTTCAATTAAAAAATCACTTGATTTATCGTCTAATTTGGTTTCGATGTTGGAAGATTGTTAACTCGTAAATTTTGAAATATCCAGGCAAAATGGTTTCAATAAACACGATTAATGTAATTAAAAAAAAAAAAAAAAAAAAAAAAAAAGATCAAAGGAGATTTTTATCAAATATACATATCTTTCAAGCATTCCAATTAAATCCCCCTTCTAATAATAATAATAATAATAATAATAATAATAATAATGAAGTCACATTGAAACTGGACTATTCGCTTCGAAGCTACAGTGCCACAGACAGACAAATTTATAACAACCCTGCATTTTGGTCGGGAGTTAATAAAACCGTAAGGCCTCACCTAATTTCTAACATGAAAATATTCATGTCTAAATAAATGAAAAATTACTTACAAAAGTTCATTAATAAAACGAATAAAGAAAAATGATTTTAGGATAGTAAAATTTTGATATTTCATTCTTTTACAGAACTTTTAGTGTTTTTATAATAGACTTATTACAATCCTTACGAAAAATAGTTTGGTAGTTTCATTTTCGTGATAGTCATTCTCTGAAACTCAATGAAAATTTAAATCTAACCTCATTTTAAAACATCTAACATGAAAAAAAATAATAAATAAAAATAAAAATAAGGAAGGAAAAATCAAAAGGAGAAATTCTATATTTCATCAGGCTACGTGCGGTAAAAGGCATTTATCAAAGAAATCATGTCAAGGGTTTACTTTATAAAATATTGCAGTGAAAGTTCAAAGACATTTCCTGGAATTTAATTCGATATCAGATTTCGTTTAAAAAATATTACGGCAAATTTAGCAGTTAAGCATCCATTTCCTACATCAAAGGAGTAGATTTAGGATATAATATCAAAATACATCTGCAATCTGAACGAGAAGAAAAAAATCACAATTCAGTTGATTGACATTGCAAATATATCACATATGATATGGAAAGAAAGCTGAAAGTCATACATATTAAATATCACAAGATGTTGCAAAAACTTTAATGAAACCACATTAAAATGATTGAAAAATGTCATTTGCTTAAAAAATATAAAGCAGTATGTTTTGAATGAGAAAGCTTCTTTATATTGGAAGTCTGTTTTAAAAGGTTTTTATGTTCATTTATGAAATTTGAGTATATTGCGTTTGTTGAAAGCAGTTAATTTGTTCGAATATGTTTTAACCTTAAACGCATGTAATATATTATACTAATAACTTTAAAAAAAAATGCAAATCTATGAATAATATATTATGTACTTATTATCTTCAAATCAGTGAGATTTTTTAATTTGTAAATTTTAAGACGTACTATATTCAAAAAGACGGACATTCAAGTACCGTAATGTATGTTAAATTTCCAGTTGTTTAAAAAATATATGCGTGTGTCAAAATTTTTGGATTTTCTAGAAATGCATAAATTCGAAAAGCGCATCTATTTCATCTCCTTTTTCTTTTAAAATTTCTCTCCTAACTAGTTTTAGGTTTATCAGTCTGTTGTATAAGACTTTTGCTCATCTAAGAAATTCAAAAATTGCACTTGTTAGAAAGCAGTTAATTTTTTGTGATATATTTTATCCTTAAACGCATGTGATATATTTTAGTAATAAGTAGCGAAAATATAAATCCATGAATAATATATAATGTATTTGTTATCTTCAAATTAGTGCGATTTCTGAATTTGTAAATTTTAAGGCGCACATTATTCAAGAAAACTGACATTGATGTGTCGTAAAATATGTCAAATTTCCAGTTTAAAAAAATTATACGTGTCTCAAAATTATTGGATTTTCTAGAAATGCATAAATTCGAAAAGTCTCATTTCCTTTTTCTTTTAAAATTTCTCTTCTAACTTGTTTTAGATTTATCATTCTGTTGTATAAGGCATTTGCTCATCTAAGAAATTCAAGAATTGCACTTGTTAGAAAGCAGTTATTTTGTGCGAATATGTTTTATTCTTAAACGCATGTGATATATTTTTCTAATAAGTAGGGAAAATATAAATCTATTAATAATAATATATAATGTACTTGTTATCTTATTAGTCAGATTTCTGAATTTGTAAATTTTACGACGTACAGTATTCAAGAAAACGGACATTGATGTATCGTAATATGTTAAATTTCTAGTTTTAAAAAATGATACGTGTCTCAAAATTATTGGATTTTCTAGAAATGCATAGATTCGAAAAATGCATCTATTTAATTTCCTTTTTCTTTTAAAATTTTTCGCCACTAGTTCACTCTCAACTAGTTTTAGGTTTGTCAGTCTGTTGTGTAAGGCTTTTCCTCATCTAAGAAATTCAAGGGTTGTGGGGATTAAGGCCGATTGACAGCACTAGGGCCCTAGACTTGAGGGAGAGTGCCCTCTGTGGGATCTTTCCGAGGGGCCCTATCCCGTATTTACGCAAGTTTCGGAGAAAACCACTAAGAAATTCAAGGATTGCACTTGTTAGAAAGCAGTTAATTTGTGGGAATATGTTTTATCCTTAAGGACATGTGATATATTTTACTAATAAGTAGCAAATATATAAATCTATGAATAATATGTAATGCACTTGTTATCTTATTAGTGAGATTTCTGAATTTGTAAATTCTAAGTCATACAATATTCAAGGAAACGGACAAGGATGTATCGTAATGTATGGTCGATTTTCAGTTGTTTTAAAAAATTATACATGTCTCAAAATTATTGAATTTTCTTGAACTGCATAAATTTAAAAATTCCTCAGTTATTTCATTTTATCAAATTTCTTTCAAAATGTTTTTTCTCTTTAAGTGGACTGTGAATATTATAAATCATGTTTGTAAATTACGGTACAAAAATTAAGAAATTTCGCGTATATGTGCAATAAAATATAATAGTATGCAGTATATTAAGAGTTCTATTGAAAAAACAATTTTTATAGAAATTGTTTAAAATAAAAAAGTTTCTTTTTTAAGTTTTTTTAAAATGCTAATTTTAGAATAAATCTGATTGAAAATAATTATAATGAAAACACCTTAACACATATCCAAAAATGTCTGTGTATCCACTTTTGATTCCGTCTTAATTTAGGCATTAAAACGCAGTGTTAAATTTAAACAAAACAGAAATTCACATTAAAATTTTCCTTTCGAACATAACAACATTTTTATAAATTAATTTGCCAATGGTAATACACAAGTATATGTTCAGAATATATCTTTGAACAATATTAATGTAAAATCGAATGTAGAAAAAAAAATGAAAAAAGAAAAAAAAAAAAAAATAGCAAGACTGGAATATTTTAAAAATATTCTAAAAAATTTAAAGTTTTGAGTTTTAATTTTATAATTTAAAGAAATTTTTATGTACCGTAAAAACCGGCGTATGAGCCGCAGTCAGTACCGTCAAACTGAGGGAATTTTTAAATCAATAATTTTTAAGAGTAACCAATAGTTTTTAAGTGTGACATTTCATTTATGTAATAGGCGACTACTCTTCGAAGTGATTAGACAATCGCTATAATTGAATGTTAGTGGTGGCTACTGAATAAAGCACCGAGCGCGGACCATACGCTGGTTTTTACGGTACTTAATATTGTTAACTTTTCAATACACATGTATGGAAAATTTATTAATTTTATGACGCTAATTGAAAAAAGAGCTTTATAATGTCTACTGTCCCTTTACTCCAGGTGATTTTTAGCATTTCAATAAATGTAAAAATGATTAGAAGATTTTTTTAATATAATCCGTATGATAATTTCTTTTACAGATAAAATTATCAACGCTTTTTTTTTTTTTTTTTTTTTTTTTTGGGGGGGGGGGGTTAAACGACAATCTTTTATTCTTTTTGTACCATGTAATAATTCAAGGAATCTTTTTTATTTCATAAAATTTAGAGGAAAAAAAAAATCCATTTATAAATTTCTAAAACTTTCTGTATGTGTTAAATATTTTATCTACGGTTAAAGCCGAAAGTAGAGTCAAGTGAGGTATGTGAAAGAGCGTTTTGACATAGTTCAACTTTCACCTTATTTTACACAGTTACTATTATACTTACACTTTTGAAAATCTTTAAACATAAACTAAAACTAATTAACTTAATATATATATATATATAATTTCTTATAATTTAATAATTCACCACTTAAAGAAAATAATCTGGCTTGCCACTCACACGCATTTCTCTTACCCTGAAATTTAATACGATAACTACAGATTGGAGATTAAGGGGTAAGATAACGAGTATTTTTATGCAGACGTATGTTAAAGCAATTCAAATTAGGCTTTATTTGACAAATAATTCTATGTGAGGGGGGGCTACCGCCCCTCTCAACCCTCCGTTTCACTACTGTACTTACATTTATATAGAATTCAAATCTGTTATTAAATTCAAAAGTTCATTTAAAATTATTCAGGCAACTTTCACACCAACATTCTTTGAAACTTATCAATCTTGATCAAACTTTTCTAGTAACAAACACATTAATTTCAAAATACAACATTTGGATCGACTTAAATTATTTGTTTTTAATTTATTCTAACAGACACAGACAAAGGTCAAACGTTAAAAACATGACTTCGGTATTCAGGAAGCCTCAAAACGTCTAAATATACAAAAAAAAGCAAGCGATGAACATTTAGCTTAAAAAAATACATTATTTACCATATGGCTATGAGGAATTAATTTCAATTCCAGAGCAGCTTTCCTGGACATGGTAAAATATTATAATGAAGCACTTCCACTCACAAATAAAAAAAAATGTTATGGCTTAAATATTGGCAGCCCTGTATATCTTCTGAAAGTTTTGAACACATCACATGGTGGACCTACCATGTAATCCTATATTAATAACACACGGCACAACCTGAAGTACACTTCCATCAATTTCCAAGTATTGCTGCACTATAATCTAGGTCTTTTGTGTAGCCCTGTAAACGAAGAGTGAAGGTACCCTATTCTACATAAAACATGTTTTTACGTATATAATATATAGAATATATATTCGTTTCATTTGGTTTAGTGCAGTCTATAGATGTTAAACTCTACTTACCTGCAATTTCCCTCATAGACGTAATGTATTTGAATTCTCTTGGGTGTCCCTGTACACGAACGGTTTGTTTGATCTCAACGAAAAGTTTAGTGTAGAATTCCTATATCATACACATTTAGAATACCAAGTTTGGACTTTCTGCCATAATTTGTTTTTGAGATATGTTTATAACAGACAGACACGCAGAGAGACACACACACACGCATAGACCAACCACTAAAAATATAATTTTTCGATTCAGGGGACCTCAAATTGTGTAACTATAACAAAAACTCAATTTTGAAAATTTGACCCAAAAACAATACTTTTTCTAATTTATGAGTGAAAAAAAAAGTGATGAAATTTGAGTGTTTCGTGGTTACCCTTGGCTTAAGGTAAATGTAACCTCAGCCTACTATACCCATAAACAGTACATTAAGAGGTATCTAAAGCAAGTATCCACATAATGAAAACTTTCCTGAATCTGGCTCTTTTTGAATTTTCAAAATATCTCAACTTGTAACACAGCTGAAAACGTTTCCATACACCTCGAAAAAAGTTCTTTGCATAAAAAGTAAACCCTAAAATAAGATCAGGAATATTATTAGGTTTCATTGAAAATTAAAAGACAGAACTGAAAATCAAAGTAAAACAATATGCACGATGCTATAAAATTGCTTGGTGTAAGTGTAAACACCCTAGTTACATTTGCCCGATATATAAAATTCCTGGGGGAAGTGCAACCACGGATGGGAAATCAAAAAGCTGAAGAAATGGAGAAAATCTGAAGTTGCGCTCAAAATCTGCATAAAAATTTTAGTTTCCTTATCAAAAATGTGGAGTTTACTTCACAAGTACAAAAATGTGTGTCCCTTTCAATTTTCTCAAAACTTCTAAGTTTGGGAGGGACAATCTAGCGAAAAGAGAAATGTAAGCAATTTTTCAAACTTCTAAA
Source organism: Salticus scenicus (assembly GCA_963930645.1). Lineage (NCBI taxonomy): Eukaryota > Metazoa > Arthropoda > Arachnida > Araneae > Salticidae > Salticus > Salticus scenicus. The sequence continues at coordinate 127,848,453 of OZ005650.1, forward strand.
TCCATTAATGTGTCATATTTGATTTGGTTTCTTAAGGCTAAATATATATATACGATGACTATTAAGTCCAAATCCAACTTAGTTGAGTTATAAAGACGAGATCGCACTTACCTCGTTGTTACACTTATCCCCCAATTTACCTTATCTTAAATTATGCATTAACAAATAATTTCAACTATTTAATTAATTTTTGTGATTACTATTATTATTATTATTATTATTATTATTATTATTATTACTTTTCTCATCGTATTTATTTTGAAATTTGAATGAAGATATTTAATCCTTTAAATATTTAAATGATTAAATACCTTTAAATAATTGATTATATTTAAATGAGTAAATATTTTAAATGATTGATTAAATTTTCAAATAATATTTTGATTTATTCAGTTAATCAAATAGTACAGGAAATATAAAGAACGAAATCTGAGGAAAACTAACTTTAAAAAATTTCAAACAGTATCTTCTCATGTCTGTAAACTTTTGAAATATTTGTAAATTATAAAATATTTATATTGAATTTAATTACTAATTATAATTAAATATTTTTCAATTAATTATAATTAATTGATTTATTACTGTGTAAAAAACTATCGTATACAGCAAAACGCCATTTATACGTCTCTCATTTATGAGCATTTTACGTTTAGATGTCCATTAAAGGTATAAAGGGCATTCCATAAAAACTGAGAGTAAAATCATAAAAAAATCAAGAAATATATTTACAGCAAAAAATACATCATTCTTTTTCAAACTACCTTCCGTCAGATGATATGCAACGGTCCCATTGCTCAACCCACTTTTTAAAACAAGTAGAGAAGCCCTTTTCTGGAAGCTGCTTCAAAGAACCCTCCACTGTTAAAATAACTTCAGAATCTGTATTAAATTTTCTGCCACGGAGCTTCTCCTTCAACGACGAAAACAGCCAGAAATCTCCTGGTGCGAGATCTGGACTGTAAGGAGGATGTGGCATGATTTTTATATTGCATTTACTAAGATATTGCTGAACAGAAGTAGCGACATGCGGGCGAGCATTATCGTGATGTGATGTCTAATTCCCTACCAGTTCATAACGCTTTCTCGATATGTGTTGTCGCAAAATTTTCAAAACTGAAACATAATATTCACCATTCACAGTAGTTTTTGGAGGCACAGCATGCTGATAGATTACACCTTTATGATCAAAGAAAATAATCATCATGACCTTTCCAGCAGATTTGGTTTCTCGGATTTTTTCGTAGGCGGAGAATCAGTATGTTTCCATACACTTGTTGCGGTAAGGGGTCATAATGATGCACCCAAGTTTCATCACCTGTTATTACAGTCTTTAGGAGATTTGAATCATTTTGAAGCATCTGTTTCCATTCACAGCATTGGTGAATTCTTGTTTTCATTTGTTCTTTAGTAAGGTGATGAGGGACCCATCTGGAACAAACATAGCGAAGCTGTAAATTGTTGCGTAGAATGCGAAATATCGACGTTTTCGAAATGTTTGTTGATGCCGCTATCTCCTCACATGTCATTCGCCGATTTCCTTGAAGGATTACACACACAGTGTTAACATTTCGATCATTCACAACACTTTTTGGTCGCCCAGGCCTAGGAGCCAGTTCTGCAGACAAACGGCCTTTCTTGAAATCACCATGCCATCTAAAAATCGTAGACTCACCAAAACATTTGTCTTTGTAAGCTTCTTTCATTAACTTAACTGTTTCTGGAGCTGTTTTGCCCAAACAGTAGCAAAATTTTATGGCACAACGCATTTCGTTTTTTAACTCTGAATCACTCATCTCCATTTCTGTAGGGCAAATAAAACAGTTCTTTAAACAAGCATGGAAATAGGAAAATAAAATTGTCTGCTTCGTTTAGAATTTTGTATAAACGTACAGTTAACAGTTTGAAAAAATCGCCTGCACTTCTATTTTTTAGTTTCGTGGTGTTGCCACTACGTAAAAAAATAACTCTCAGTTTTTATGGAATGCCCTTTGTAGTTCCAATTTTCTTTTTCTCATTTTAATAAAAATGTTTCGTTGTTAAAGACAAAAATACCGGTTATACGGATTTTTTACCTTTCTATCTCAACCCTTATTCCGGTGTTCTTCCGTTATATTTCTTAAATTTCGTCAGAAATTTTATTTTATTTATTTTTTTTTTTATTTTTTTTATTTTTTTTTTTTTTATATACTTCTTAATTTAATAATAGCGGATAAAGAGCACTTCAGACGATTATTAATGATTTTTTTATAAAATGACAACGTACATAAACATAAAACGTTTAATAGTTAGTTCATAACACATGCAATATACGTTGTATACTTGTATATATACGTTGTATATATACCTAATATAGTACATATTATGTGTGTGTGCATATAGTACATGATGTAAGCAATTGACATGTGATTCTTTTCGTAAAAGTTCTATTAAACAAAGTACTATTTTCAGTACGAGTACTACTATTAAATAAGAAACTATTTTAAAAAGCTATTTTATTTAAATAGAATTTCTTTCATAAAAAGTTAATTGCTTAAGAATAAAACTATGTCGTTTCACGTTAGTACCTTGAAAGACGTATAAAAATTGTTTTACCGTAATATCGATTTATATTATCGATATAAATAAATTTCTTTGAAATATTCCTATAAAATTAAAGAAAAACCTTACTTTTTCCTATTCATTCTTAAATATTTTTACTTTCATATTTATTCATTTACACTATCTACCAATAAGTATTTCGACACTTTCGAATTTAGACATTTTGTCAAATATCTAAAAAAGTTCTTTAAGAATCATCTTGAAATTTTGGAAGTGTAAAGAACATGTTATACCTCATATATTTCAGTAAGAGTTGTGTCCTGAAAAGGAAAAGAAGACAAGTAAAAAATTAAACAAAAATCAAAATGTTTTGGATCACCCTGTAAAAAGTAATGCTTTAAATGCGTTTTGGCTGTAGCATGTGATTAAGAGAAATTTTCTCATTATCTATATAAAATTTTGTGTGGCTACCACATATATTCATGGAGATATAACGGTTCCTTTAAAAAACTGCAAAAAGAATTTCCACTTTTTTAATTATAACAAGTAGGGTATTAGACCCAGTGCAAAACCATTTTTAGGAAATATGGCATACTAAATTAGGTACAGCATACAGCAATCCGAATGCAAAAATTTTAAATATCTTATGAAATATGAGCATTTTTACTAAATAATTTTTAACTATGCACGCGCAAGCTTTATAAAAATTTCATTTGCATAATTTAATAGTCAAAGGTATTGAAAATGTTTAATTCAAAACGTTACGAGAGATCGAATGAACAGAATTTAATTTCTGCTCGAAAAAAAGAAAGATGTTAGGGGGTTTTATCAATATTTATTTACAATCAGCGAAAACACTGTATTAGCATTGAGCATTCATTGAATCAAGGTAAAAATGTGAATAAAACCCCTTATAGTTTGGCTTTTATTTTGAGAGAACTGATATTATGTTCATTCTATCTCTCGTAACGTTTTCAATTTACATATTTGTTTGGGGTTTTCATAAAAGTTGCTTAATACCTTTGGCTATTAAATTATGCAAATGAAATTTTTATAAAGCTTGCACATGCGTAGTTAAAAATTATTCAGTAAAAAGGCTCATATTTCGTAAGATATTTAACATTTTTGCATTCTGACTGCTGTATGCTGTGTCTAATTTAGTATGCCATATTTCCTAAAAATGGCTTTCTACTGAGCCCTACGTGTTATAATTTAAAAAGTGGAAATTATTTTTGTAAATTTTTAAAGAAACCGTTATATTTCCATGAATATATGTGATAGCCTCTTAAATTTTTGTATACAGATAATGAAAAAAATCTTCTTAATCACATGCTGCAGCCAAAACGCATTTAAAGCATTACTTTTTACAGGGTGATCCAAAACATTTTGATTTTTGTTTATTTTTTTACTGGTCCCCTTTTTCTTTTCAGGACACAGCTTTTGCTGAAAGATATGAGGTATAGCCTGTTCTTTACACTACTAAAGTTTCAAGATGATTCCTGAGGAACATTTCACGATATTTAACAAAATGTCTAAATTAGAAAGTGTCCAAATACTTATTGGTAGATAGACAATAATTTGTATTTTTTTTTTTATTTTTTTTTTTTTTTTTTTTTAATATATATAAAAAAAAAAAATTCAAATGAAAAACCCACAAAATTGTAAAACTAACATGAAATTAGACACTTTAAAAAGCGTCTAAAGTTCTCGTAATCTAACATTTTGTAGCATAAATATATCTCTTTGCACTTACAAATATAAGATTTTATAGAAACTCGTACATTATTTCCCAGCTTTATTTCAACACCTCATTTTAAAGATAATGCTACTGATTTTCAGTCGATATTAAAGACCACACAAACTCAAATGGTTATTCTTTTCCGTCAGTTTTATATCTTTCCTATCCTTTTATTTTCATTTTTCATCTTTACGCTGGATACTTGATTAAAATGGGACACTGAAAGGTCAAATATTTCGAAATTTGACCTTCTTTTCAAAACTGACCTTCGACCGATATACTTCAAGTTTTTAATTAAATCAAATTTGAAAAGTTATAGCTAATGATCTAAAGAACACTTTTTAGTTGAATCTTAGTTTCAGTTTGGCACGTTTAAGTAATCGCCAACTTGGCAGTGTTTAGACTTCTTGAAGAAAAAGATATCTGAACTTGTTCTTAATGGTTCACATCAGCTGGTTTACGATGATGGTTTTTCATTCCGCCTCGTGCCGTTAAATGATCCGTATTATATTAGTGGAAACGGTAATACATATGTATATATTTTATATATATAACGCATTTTCAATGCAATTTTATTTAAATCGTTTTCGATAAGTACTAAACTTTTTTATAACTTCGATTTATGTACATTTATTTATGTATTTTTTGGTTGAATTTCAAAGAATTGACTTCTTATCAAGTAAATATGATAACTCTTTGTTTAACTAACATCAAAGAAGCATATAGTAAATATTATACAGTTAATTTTTAATTAAATAAGTCGAATTATTTCCAACATTTTTCTGTTAGTTTATAGACTATTTGCTAAATGATTAATTGTGATTTTCAAGTCTATAAATACTAGAGATTCTAACTTATAATATTCTTTTTCTCTCATTCCACTTATATGAATATAATATTTCAATGAATAGTATATGAATAAATTTTAATGAAAACTTCATGCACATCGTTTATAAAAATATTATTATACGTAAGACTCAATGGAACATTATCAAATTTATTCAAAATCTCAAAATACGCTAAAAAGGATTGTTAAAAATATTTATTCATCATATACCAAACAATATAACTTCTGAAAGACAGTCATGCAATCTGTTACTTTCATAGTAACCTTAAAAAATGTCTGGAATGTGTACCATGATGTCTTGAAAAGAAACAGCTATTCTCATTGGAGTTTTCATCATAGAAATACATAATTATTAAAATCTTAACGGCTGAGATGGCAAGTTCTTACTTAGAGATTGGATTAAAATTCACAATTATGTGCCTACTGCTGTGGGGGATTAATGCACAAAGAAACAGCCAGAGAAAAGAAGAGCTTATCCAAGATACGGTCAGGAAATTTTTGGGTGTCAAGTCTGATGACAGAAATTTTGCTCCAGGAAAACCCTCATCTCTTCCTCCAAAGTACATGATGGATCTATACGAAAAATATAGATCTGGACAAACTCCGATGCAAGGGAACACTGTTCGAAGCATTTTAGCAATAAAAGGTAAGAAAACGTTTTTATATAAAGTGAATAATAACCAGAAAATTTATAAAGAATTTTTTTTTATACTATTTTATATTTTGCATATATTTTTACTTATGTATAATGTAAAATATTTAATAAACATATATCTACGGTTTTGAGAAATTTTAAATATATTGTGATTGTTATCATATTTTAAATTTCTTTGGTTTTCTTTAATTTAATAAATTTTCTTATTATTTATAAAATGGCCTGTAAATCAGCTGCTTTAACAATCTAACATTGGCTTTTTAATACTTGAATGCGAATTATTTCGTAGAAGTTCCTTCATTGAAAATAAATTGCATTAAGGGGACGCTTTACCTATCGTCGGCGGCAACCATACTACTTGTTATTCAATGGAGAAATTTGTTGTGATAATTACTGATAACCTAATATCTTTCTTGAAATTCCGATTTCACATTGAAAAAATTCATAACAATTAAAAATGCTATTGTTTTCCAAAAAAAAAACATTTTTCTTTTCAATTTTTAATATTTTATTTTGGATGGATGAATGGTTGGGTTTTACGTCGCACTAGTGCTACGCAGATGGACAATTGGCGACGGTCTGGGACACACCCCTAGAGGTGGTCCGGAGACATGCCATCACAATTTTGATCCTCCACGGAAGGGATGGCTCTCCGGCTTCGGTGACCCCCAGAGGTATAATTTTTTATGGGAACATGGAGGACATTGCGGCCACGACAGATTTTACGTGCACCAGCCACCATTAGTGTACACGACGGTCTTTGGCCGGCTCGAGTACCGAACCCGCAATCTTCCAATTACGAGGCCGGCGCTCTACCGACTGGGCTATCGCGGCCAAAAAAAAAAAATAATAATAATAATGACATTTATAATTGTCATCATAATAATAATAACATTGTAACTTTTTTTCCCCCAATGTACCTGAAAAGTATTTATGACTTCTAATTCATTTGTGTATCTGTGCTCAAACTTTTGTTGATATAATTACATTGAAAAAAAAAAAAAAAAAGTTAAATTTATTACCGAGATTTATCACTGCATGTTCTCTGCTGTAAATGGTATCCTGATTGGCGGTCAATATTTTTTAAGACAATGTTAAATTATTTCAAATAGGTGTAAAGCTAGTTTTATGAAAAATCTTCAACCTTCAATATAATTAAATATTATTTTTCTAAAAAATCTGAAAATTTCAGTTAGAAATATGCTAGCTCGGAAATTATAAAATGCCAACGCACAGTTAGCCTTAAATTTAATAAAAAATTATTTTTCTTAAAAATCTCTAATTTTCAATCAAATTTAGAGATTTTTGGACTTTGAACTCATAATCATTATTTATAGGCAATTCGTAACTTTTTACAAAATCGGTTTAAAATTCTTGACCTTTTTTTTTTTTTTTTTTTTTAAGGCTTTTCTACATCCCAATCCAAAAACCAAGTGATTTATAATCTAACATTATTTAAAAGTTGTAAAATTGCCAGATCGCAGATTTTATTCAACACGCTTTGAAAATTGGAAGATTACCAGCTCAAAAATTCGATGCAAATGTTTTTAAAAAATAATAATTAATTAATTTTAGAAAATACATCAAATAAATTTTCATCAAAAACAGCTGAGAAAATCTCGGTTAAGTCAGCGTTATAATAATAATAATAATAATAATAAATAAACTCAAATCGGTCTATTCGTTTGGAAGCTACAGTGCCACAAACACACAAAGTATTCAAATTTATAATACCCCTTATTTTGGTTAAAATTTAATGAAAAGGATGTGTGTTGTTAAATTGTACTATAGCATGTTCTATAGAAAAGATAATGAGTGTAACATTAGAATTTGCGTAAAGAAACATGCGAATGTGTTTGTTTATGTTATTTACTTTATTAGTTATAACTATTAGAAGCGTGCTCTGACGATATTATACCTTTAAATTAAACAAAATACAAATATATTCTGTTGTAATAACTACACCATTTTCTCAGGAACTTTTTGATTAATGCACAGACTTATAATTGTTAGACTGTCCTTTCTCCATACAAAAATAACAGTCAGTGTTCGAATATTTTGAATGCAGTAGGCTCAAGTTTTACAAAGTTTAGAGTATTATAATTAGATTTCTATGTTAGATTGTCTTCCCTTACCAGAAAAAAATCAACCATTTCGTAAATATGCGGATTTTTAAGTAAACTAACGATTTTCCTGCTAAATTCAATTTTAGCATTTTAAGAAGCGTTTTTTAATCTATTAGTCATATACAAGGTTATACATAGAAATCAAGATACACTGTGGAGAATGGCCAGTAATTGCAGGAAATATGTTTTTTTTTTTTCCTGTCGCTTTTAAAGGTAAACTAAAATACTTCGTGATGTGTGTATATATATATATACATTATTTGCAGAACTGCATGAAAAAGTTCGAATGTATCCAATCGCATAAGAGCTATTAATTTTTTGAAGTCGTTTTTCTATATGAAGTATATTTTACCATGTTAGCATATGGGTTATTTTTTCTGAATGGCAATCTTCTGGTTGCCCTTGAAAATTGAAAATGACACCTATAAACTTATATACAAATGAAACAAATGCAAGACCGTTTAAATCACATCGTCTTTTACAATATATTAAAATCACACGATCAACTGATTGGGAAGAAAATCATATTTATTGAAATTTATTTTTCGACTGAGTGAAAATAATGCCTGGACCGGGAGTCGAACCCCAGATCATTGACTTAATGATCTGGGGTTCGACTCCCGGTCCAGGCATTATTTTCACTCAGCCGGAAAAATAAACTTCACATCGTCTTTTGTCTATTATAATGAGTTTTTGTAAACATAGATTTTCTTTGTCTTTATCTTCTTTTTCGTACTTTCTTTTTTCTTTCTTTTTTAATTTTATTTATTTATTTGTCTAAGAAATGCTATTCTCTATCCTTGTGTGTTACTATCTCTGTGCCAGAACACCTTAACAAGGGGTCGATCCAGATTTTAATTTTTGGGGCCCATTTTTGTTAAAAACAAAATATTTCTGTGAAATATAACATAATTTTCGGATATACATATATATATAAATCGCGTGAAACCTTTCATTCTACAAATATTCTATATAATATTTAATATCAAGTTAATAGAGTTTCATTAAACCAAATTATGGCATTAATTAAAAATAATACTGAAAACATATAAACGTTTTATGAAACAAAATCTTGTGAAGGGGTCGTTTTAAAGAATTTAAATTTTGTGAAGGGGACAATTTTAGGGATTGGAATTTTCTGAAGGGTCCCTTTCTATGGATTTGAATTTTGTAAAGATTCTCTTCTCAAGATGCGGAATTTTGTGAAAGGGAAGCAAAATTGACCCAATTTTTGCCTGTATCGACCTCTGTTAATACAAATTTAGCGAAGTTTAAAATAATAAGTAATGTATGGGATTTAAATTATTAAAAACTGTCACATAAATCTTAAAAATTAACAATTGAAGAAATACTATGATCATTATTTTATCACAAACAATGTATATATAAATATATATATATTTACGTAATTTGGTTTTGTTGTCATTCTTTCGTCGTAAGGGAAAAATAATTAGAATTATAGGGATTTTTACTTATTTATAGAGAAATTGTATTTCTCCCCCCCCCCGCCCCTCTAAAAAGAAAGAAAGCAAAAGAAAAGAAAAAAGATATAGAATATCATTTTTATTGTTATTTATATGCATCCAATAAAAAATTTCATTTACTCAATTTCTTGCAAATGTCATGTTTTTTTTTAAATGTTTTAGCTAGTTCATCATTCAGATATTTACTTGCTTCAGAATTGACAGACATCTTATCTAAAGAAGATAAGAAATAGTTACGAAATATTTTAAAATTTTAGTTTAGAATGAAAAGCCCCGAATATTTCATGCGCCATTCTTTCTGAATTAGTGCTCGTTAAAGTAATAAGTAATAATAAATAAAATTTGTATACCCGTCCCTTTATTAATGTAGAGTATTTGTTCCACGCTGATTCACTTTACGCGAATTAAAATTACGTAAGTATAGAGTTTGCCAGTAGGAGAATTCAGTGGTTATAAAAATATACGTGTTATCACGTAAAAACAGGTTCATGTAATACGTACTGAGTAACTGAAAAGGACAGGTGTAATTCTATTTTATTTTTTATTTAATATATTGTTTTAACTATATAAACAAATATTTACATAATTTTCAGTTATTTAATATTAATCAGAAAGAAATAATATAACTTGATTTGTTGTACATTTGTAAAATGCAAAATAAATTAATGCAAAAATTTTTAAGTATTATCAGTTATTGTGATTAGCAATTTTTATCTACACTTACAAAATACTTTTCCTCTCTAGACTCCTGGAAACCAGGTTGATTTTTTTAAGATTTCTGAAAATATCGACTAAGTACCCTTTTGCTGTTTTGTTTTTTAGCCTTATTAGTGTTAATAGCGATTTCTGAATTGTATAAAACAAAAAATCATTATTTATTAACATTCATATTCTAATTATTCTAACTATTCTTTCTAAATTTCAAACCATTGAGAATCGATGAGAAAACTAATTTCATTGTATGTAAGTGTCGTGATATTAAAATTCTAAGTAATTTTCTAAAGTAGCCTAATGATAAAGCAAAAATGTAACTAGGTACTTTTCTATACTTAAAATATGAAATGAAAAATGATATATATATATATATATATATTTACTAAAGAAAAATAACTAAAATTTTAATAATATATCTTCTTTATCGGTATATTCTTTTAAACAACTATTACAATAGCAGAAAACAAAGAAATCTTACATCAGGAGGCATCAACTATCTTTGCCATCAACCAAATTTCATGTTATTCTATGGAGAAATTTGTTATAAGAATTGTATACATTACCAAATACATTTTTTTTAATTCCGTTTTCCCATTCAGAAAAATCCCAATTGTTAAATTTTTTCTTGTTTAAAAATAAGATGTTAAAAATTATTAAAAATAATTTTTTTTAGAAAACAAGTATTAATTTAATGGTTAAAAATTTTCTAAATGTGTAAACGAAATTTAAAATGCACATATATTAGGTAATAAGTAATGAAGATTACGAATTTTCCTATATTATACGGGATTTAGCTTATCCGGTCAACGACACCATAGCCCTGAGCCCATCACTTTCCACTCTTTGATGTCTTTCTTTTAACTATTTTTTGTGAACTTTTTGACTGGCGTCAGTAATTTTATTTATTTTTATTTTATCTTATTATATATTTTATTTTATTTATCATTTTATTATTTTTTATTTATTTATTTTTTTTTTTCTAACTTTCATTGAGCGGGAGGTTTTCCATGCCATTTGTCAGTGTTTTTACCTCCCCCCCCCCCTCCCACTTTTTTTTAAATAGAAAATTGCGGTGGTATTAGTTCATCACAATTATCATAAAGTTTGGGCGCTGGCGAACATAAGTGATGCCCCTCCTTAAGATCATATGTGAGGTAAAGACACCAGTGCTCGTCACCCTTAAAATCTGCACCAGTGTTCGTCACCCTCACAAAAGACATGTTAAAATAACAGTTAATTAACATCTATGGATTTGAAACCACCGGAACTAGATTCCCTAGAGCAGGAGAGTCTAGTTCAAGCAGACACTGGTGCAGATTTTAATGGTGACGAGCACTGGTGTCTTTATCTTAAATATTCTAAATATGATTAGAAAAATATAAGTGCTTGAAGTTTCTTTCGTTTTCCTTATTGTTTACGATTTGAGCTCTGCTTTATGATTGATGACTTTGATCTAATGAAGTAATAGTATCAATCCTTGAAATTTCCTATCTAGTGTTCAAACTTTTGATGAAAGAAATTTTTTATCAGATTTGTGGAACATAAGAATTTAAGCCTCCGTAAAATTAGATATGAATCTGCCATGACAGCGCTTGCAGTATATCGTTATTGAAATTAAATTTCATGCAGTCAACTTCTATTGTAAATAATTGTTTACTATTCTCTCTCTCTCTCTCTTTTTTTTTTTTTTTTTTTTTTTTTTAGAAAGAGAGAAATGCACTATTATATATAAAGTTAAAGAAAAGTAACTGTTTTAATCTTTTGCGTACAACTTCAACACATAAATTTATAATTCATCATATTTTTCATCGTGGATAATTATGGTCTTTCTAAATACTTTAAACAGAATTACAAAGTGTTTATGAATGTTTATGAAGAATATTTGTCTGTATGTGTGATCGGGCTCTAAATCTTCCGTACATATTTTTAAAATACATTGAAACTGAAATGCGTTACATGGATTCATTACAGTGTACTTCCAAATAGCATTTTTGATGTATACTGGGATTCACAAAATAATTCGGATATATTAAAGTCTATGAGATTTATTCGTTGAAAACATATTTTAATATTTTTATGTTGCATAAAAAGTAAAGAAATTAACGTATATTATTCCGATGCACAAAAACATATTTCCTTATGATAGAAATAGCATTAATGAATTGTTTACAAAAAAATATTCAGATACGTTATGGTATCTGAATCGATATGGTAAAGGTTAATTATTTAATTATTTCGAAGGCAAGTTTCGGGCATTTTTGTCTAATAATGACTCCATAAACGTGCGAGTAAACGATACGTTATCGAGTACAAGAATTATTTTTTAAACCCTTGAAAATTATTACATCTTTTCAAAAAAATATTTATATATATAGAAATTTAATCTTCTTATGCTAGGCTAATTTTACTCATGATCTATTTTACATATATCAACAATTCTATACATAATAATGTATAAAATTACTGATATATGTAAAACCTTAATCCTATATTTTAAAAAATACTTCATATTAAATATACAAAACTTTCAGTTCACTATAAAACTAATATTTCATTAAGACATATTTATTTTAAAATTTTTGTTCATAATAATTAACTTAATTTGTGGAAAGCTTATATATTAATATTAAACATTTATTAATATATATTATTAGAAAGTAATTTACTTTAGAAATATTTGAGTTTTTAAAAAAAAATCCCACTTTTAATATTTGAATTAAAAGGGGGAATAAATTACTAAGAAAATAAAAACTTTTATGGATAATGTTGTCTTCGAAACAACTTATTGTATTGAAAACCAATATTTTACGTATTTCCTTACATGCAAAACTCATTTTTTTTTTTTTTTAATATGTACTTCAAAAACAAATTTTGCTGTAAATATACAAAATATATACGAAGTATAAAACTTTACCCTCATTACATAAAATATGCACATGCTTTCAACATGCTAAAGTTAGTATGTAAGTAATGATTCTATTATAAAATGGATATTATGTAGGTATCTATTGTCTGTGTATAAAATGTATGTATACATGATGGGCATATCGATGTATGCATACAGAACTGGTTGGTTGATATATACAGTAACTGACTACTGATTTGATAAGTAATTAATCAACAGTTTTATTTATTGATTTAAAATTAAACAAAAATTAAAAATCATGCTTTTTGCAAGATTATAAAATATATTTCAACAATATTTATGCTTCGCAGCTTTTAACACACTATGATGACACCATAAAATATTTTGACTTTAATTATGCAAGAAGAAATCTCATAAATACTATCTGTAAAGCATCTAAACACAAAGCATATGAAAAGTTGCTTTTGTGTATCCTGTATATATTATCTAAACATGTTTGCGTAAAAATATGTTTTGCTTTTAATTATTAAGAAAGAAATTACTCAAATTTCTTTATGATTTTATACTTAAAGATAAAATAGTAAAATAGAACTGATTTTGTGTAGCTTTGTACAATCTAAAACCGCAAGACTACACAAAAATTTATTTGATTTTAACTATCGAGAAAGAAATCTTACAAAATTTATCTTTATGGCGCTAAATGGAAACATAAAATAATAGATTGCTCTTGTCTCTGTATATCGTCTGAAAATTACACACTGCTCAGAAAAAGAAATCCTCATAATACTGAAAATCTACATATACCGATTCCTTCTTATATTCCATAATGTATCGGAACATTTTTGTTGTGACTTGTAAACTAATCATTAGTGCTAATTCTGACATATTTTATGTATATTTAAACATACATATATATATATTATATATATACAGAATTTTGTACACTTGACTAATGTATATTATTTTTGTTATGTAGTATAAAAATCTTAAAAATTGCTTTAAAGAAGCACCAATCCAAAACTGTTGCGCTTTGAAATTCTTTTGTGAATCCCTGTATATACAGAAAAATACTGCTGTTTATACTATTTTCAGTAGAGATTATGCAGTGTTAAACTTGAATAATATGTATTATTTTCAATGCATTCAAAAGAAATAAGTGAGAAAATTAGAGAGCAGATAGACAGACAGACAAACAGATAGATAGAAAACCGAAGTCATAAATATTTTTTAAATTTTGTTGGAAAGTATTACAAACGCATAATACAACTGAAAATATCATTTGTGCAATTTTCACTCATATCGCTTAATGTGTCTTAATAGTTTTGCATGAACCTGTCAATTTTAATGCCAACCTCATTAACTAACGAATGCTTTTCAAATGACTCATGTGTTCATTTTTATAAATTTATTTTCCGAATATACAGTCGGTAACAAAAGTGTCCGAACACTAGCAAAAATTCCTATCTAAAAAAAGTACACTTCATACGGTTTTGTCAAATAAATCCTTGTCGAATCCTGTTCTTAGTCAGTGTAAGAACATTATTACATAAGGATTTATTTAACAAAACCGTATGAAGTGTACTTTTTTTACATAGGAATTTTTGCTAGTGTTCGGACACTTTTGTTACCGACTGTACTATGTAAGAAAAGTATTGTAATCATGACAAAAATTAAACTTTGAGAATTTGGCGTATCTATACATTTTGAGGTCCCCTGAATTCATTTTTGCTATTTTTACGGTAATGTATGTATGTATGTGTGTGTGTATGCATGTGTGTATGTGCGTGAGCGAACACGATAGCGTCCAAACATTTTGTTCAAATGATCTGATGGAGGGTACATATGTTATAAGTCACCGTAGAACGAAAATTATTGATTTTTGTGAATCTAACATTTATAGTTTTTTACAGGGACACAAAGAAAAATTCTTTATTATTGCCTACAGGCCCAAATTCTTTAAAGTGCGATAGCGTCTAAATGCCTTATTCCATTGAGCTGAATGTTACATGTCACTGTCGCACAAACTGTGTAGAGTTTGGAGAATCTATCATTTGTAGTTTTTTTACAGGGATACAACGACAAATTCTTCATAATTTTGGCTTATGGAATCAATTTATTTAAAGTGCGATAACGTCTAAATGCCTTATCCGAATGAGCTGAAAACTTATATACAGGTTATAGGTCAGAGTTGCACGAGCTATATAGATTCTGATGAACCTAGAACTTATACACTTTTACAGGGATGCACAGAAAATTTTTTATCACTATGACCTATGCGCTCAAAATATTTGAAGTGCAATAGTGTTAAATTAAACAACATACTATGAGGAGAAAAATACTCAAACACCCTATTATAATTTTCTCTTTTGTTTATTTAACGACTTTTCTTACTTTAATTTATTTATACAGCCGTTAATTACTTAATGCTCGAAAAGTCGAGTGGAGTCACCAGATTTTTTTTTTATATCTTGAAAAAGAAAATAGATAATTGAAAATTAAACTAATAATAAATATATAAATATCTAAATGCCGAATTAATAAAAAAAAAGAAAGAAAATTTTTACAAATTGGGCGTTAATTGGCTGATTTTCTGTCGTATCTCTGCACTTGTTTATGATTCATGACAATTGGTTATAAACTTGGCACACATATTCGATACTATATAGAGTTGGGATGAGCCAACTGACAACTCGCAGTGCTTAACTAATTGATAGACTTGGCACAAACGCCTGAAAGTGTTCAATAATTTTACTTTAAAGTTTAATAATACATATACTACATATCTTGACTAAATTTATCAATAAAGAATATTTTATTACAGGTATGTGTTTTTATTTATTCCTTTCTCATTCAAATAACGTAAGGCATTCATATGGTTACCTGGTACAGTAATTCTTGGTATCACCCCACTCATATTAAGTCGATGTTAACTTTTATTTCTTGCTATTCTCCTGAAGGTGTAAAACAAAACATTTCAGATTATTTTAAAAGTGTAAAAAAAAAAAAAATAATAATAATAAACAGTCCATTTTTTTTTTTTTTTTCAGAATTTATCGGTGTTTTAAAATTGTTGGTATTCATTTTATCACACAATCTCCCCTTTCTCGTCACTGAAATAGGCTTTAAAGAAATACATCTGCTAGACCCTATAGTGCTTTAGAATTCTTTTGTGATTGCCTGTATACAAATCAGTAGTACTATTAATACCATTTTTATTATGAAACAGAGCACAGTGAATATAAGGTTTTTCATTTTTATTTTCCGAACATAAATATATAAGTAAAGTATTGTATAAAATTCAACTTTGAAATTTTAGTGTATTTTTACGTTTTGAGGTCCCCTGAGCTCATTTTTTTTATTTTTACGATGATGTATCTATGAATGTATGCGTTTATGTGTATATAAGTGTGTGAGCCCGATAGCGTCTAAATGCTTTGCTCGAATGAGCTGAAAGCTGGTGCGTTTATTATAGGTCATCGTAGCATTAAGTGTATAGATTTTGGTGAGTCTAGTACCTATAGTTTTGTTACAGGGAGGCAAAGAAAAATTCTTTATGACCTATGAACTGAAATTATTTAAAGCGCGATAGCGTCTAAAGACCGTATTCAATTGAACTGAAAATTTATATGCAGGTTATATGTCACTGTAGCACAAACTGTATAAATTTTGGTAAATGTAGCACTTTTTTTTTTTATAGGAGCACAACGAAAAATTATTTAATATCATGGCCAATGGGCTGAAATTATTTAAAGTGCGACAGCGTCTACATGCCTTATCCGATTGAATAGAAAATTTATATCCAAGTCATGCATTAGGCCACCGTTGCACGAACTGTATAGATTTCGGTGAATCTAGCACTTTTAGATTTTTACAAGGACACAACGAAAAATTCTTTTTCATTATAACTTATAGCTCAAATTATTTGAAGCAAAACAGCGTTAAGCACCTTATTCGACTGAACTGATTGATATTACAGTCGGTAACAAAAGTGTCCGAACACTAGCGAAAAATCCTATGTAAAAAAAGTACGCTTAATACAGTTTTGCTAAATAAATCCTTGCCGAATCATGTTCTTACACTGACTAAGATCAGGATTCGACAAGGATTTCTTTAACAAAACCGTATGAAATGTACCTTTTTTACATAGGAATTTTCGCTAGTGTTCGGACACTTTTGTTACCGACTGTACTATTTTCTTACTTTAATTTATTTAAAGAACCGTTAATTACTTAATGTTGGGAAAGTCGTGTGGTGTCATTCCAGATTTTTCTATATCAACCCATTTTTTTAAAGTGTTTGTCACGCAAGATTTTCATTTTTTTTTTTTTTTTTTTTTTTTTTTTCTATCGAAATCATATTTGAGTAAAAGTTGCAAAGCCTTGTTCACTGTTCCACACGTGACCTTTCACTCATCTCTCACCCTGATATGTAAGTTATCTTGATATCATCAATAACTGATTATCCATCATCAATAAATGTAAAATAATAACACACAAAAAAAGTATATATTTAAGTAAAATATCTACGTGGAATAATAAATTTAGCGTTTATTTCAAGAAGGTCTTATATTGTCTTCAAAAAAAAATTGTTCAACTGTCAATTGTTATCTAAATTTATTGATAAACAGCTGGATTACTCAGAAATATTTAATGAGTTCTTTTAGTATTAAATTACGGAAATAAATCTAGGGCAAATAACATTTATGCTGATTTATTTTTCTTATCGTTATATACTGACAGATATTGCGCTCTTTTTAGAATAATATGTTCTAAGATAATATAGTTTCAGAAATTCGATTTATATCACTGTCTTATACTTTTATTCTATAAATAAACTTTTATTAGTTAGGAAGTTTAAATTACGAAGTTTAAATTATTAAGCCCGCCTCATACTTTTATTCACAAAAAAAAGTATTGATTTTTTTTTCTACTTTTTCTATATAGATAGATAGATAGATAGATATAGGTAACTATTGTAACGAATTTATGAGTTTAAAGATAAGAAAAACAAAAAAGGAGAATTGCAAACCAATGCGCAGAATTGCTGCAAAAAGGAAATGCAAAACTTAAATATAGGAATAAATTATCAATGAATAAAATGAAATAAAACCCCCGAAACACACTGAGGTCTTCATCAGGGAGGCTCCTCAGTGTAGGGGTGAAAGAGAAGTTTCTGAAAGGACAGTAGCAATTAGCTAATAACTATCCTTAGCCCCCAACTTCTCACCAAACAGAAAACCACCATTAACGGAGAAGAAATCTGACATACATATAATTTAAAAATTACAAAAACAATTACAAAATTACCAAAATTACAAAAGTAGTACAATTACATCAATTTAATATATATAAAATATACAAGAATACAAGAAGTTATGAAATATAAACAAGAAAGTATATAAATGAAATACAATAAAATGAAACCCCCTACCTGATAAACTAACACTCTTCGGCCGACGGGACTACTCGTCGGTACTTAAATATCGCCAGTGATTGAGGAACTAGAACAAACCGAAAGAAGAAAAAACTGGAAACACTCGGTTAAAAATTGAGACGAGTAACAGTTAACTTGCAAAGTTTTTCTTAAATCTTCAAGAGCATATTTTTAGTCATCATCATTATTGCAAATATTGCGAATTCTTTTTAACTGAGTGAACATGATATTTTTCAAAACTTTTCTACTGATATTTGAAAACGAATTGGTAAGACTGTTTACTTTAAAATCAAAGAAAAGAATATATATATATATATATATATATATATATATATATATATATATATATATATATATATATACAGAGAGAGAGGGAAGAAAATATTGTATTCGTAAAAATTTTCGACTTTCAGTTTTTGTGGATGTACACGTTTTAAGATGTCTTAATTACGATTTGACTACTTTTTTAAAATATCCGTCTGCCTGTGTGAAAAAAAATTTGTGGCAGCTCTAGATCAAGAATTAATGCCCATAATTTCATAAAAATTTATATTTTCACTGACTTTGGGGATTTAGTGTTACATTTCTATGAGATGCAAGTCGTCTGTGTTCATCATAGAAAATAACTTTATTAAATAATACTTTTGATTTAAAAGAAAAAAAAAATGTACTGTGTAAATTTATTTAAGAAAATATAAAAGAAAGTTTTCTGACGGCCGCAATATACTAGTTAAGAATACCTTACAGATTTATCTAATAATTGTTGGTTAGTTAGCTAAATAAAGGAATTTTCTTTTTATGGTTTTACGTATTTTAAACAGCTAATTTAATTTTTTTACAATACTTATATAGAGTCAACTAATTAACATTTATAATTTTTAAATGCAAAACGTGTAATGCAACATTTAATCTGTTTTTATGAAAGATCAAATTTTTAATCTTTACAAAGAAAATTTTCAATAAAGAATCCGTACTGCACAGAGTACGTAATGCTTCCAAAAGATTTTTTTGAGAAATTAGTTACATTACTACATTTTAGAAAATCGACAATATTTTACGACCTAACATAATATTTTCATAACTACAATATTACTCATGTGTGTTTGAAATACTTAATGCAGTTATAAATATATGAGGTGTATTGTAAACACCGTTTAACATAAATATTTCCCATTCTCTCTTGCTCTCTCCTTAAAAAAATTACCAATTCCATTTCTATTAAATTCCATTTCAAATTTAAATCTTAGCTTTATATATTTATTAGTTTCTTTTAGAAAGTGAAAGAAAAGTATAATCAGAACTTACTGATTTATACCATCAATTACAAGTATTAGAAAATAAGAAAAATCAATTGACACAGTAAAATATGCACGAAATTTAGTTGAGATAAAGACAACGAAGAGCAGAAAGGCAATACTGGAGGCTCTGAAATCATTCTATGTATCAAATAAAAAAAAATTATTTTTTTAATCAAGAGAATTTTGAGTTAATATTTCATTTATAATACATCATACATTTTTATTTCGCATATTTTTCTTTAAATAAATTATCTCCAGTATTCATATTTTCTGTTTTCAAGCAAAATGTGCAACAAATTGTATGTCAAATATAATTACACAACCTTAATTACTTAATTTTTAAGTTAGTAAAATTCCCTTTTACATTTTAGGCAACATCTTATCCTCACTTTCTGAATCTTGAATCCCCTAAAAATTAATAAATTGGCTCTGAGTTTTCAAATTGAAAACACCAATTATGGTAGCTAGAAAAATAAATATCGCACTGGTTACTGTTCATAAAATGTTATGAAATCAATAATTTATTCTTATAATTATTAATGTATACTAATAAATATGATACATTTAATAACGGGAGACTTGGCGTTGGAATATTAAAACCCGAATAAACTACTACGTCAGAAACGCCAAAGAAAAATATTTGAGATGCATACAGCTGTTTCGGTAGCCTTAAGCGTACCGTCTTCAGTGCTTTCTTTTTGCACTGAAGACGGTACGCTTAAGGCTACCGAAACAGCTGTATGCATCTCAAATATTTTTCTTTGGCGTTTCTGACGTAGTAGTTTATTCGGGTTTTAAATATGATACATTATTTATTTTATGAATTTTTTTAATGAATAAATATAATTATTTAATAATAAAAATTATTTAATTATATAATGAATAAAAATACATTTAATATTAATTATTCTGTTTCAAATCTTCACCAGTCCACTCCAAAAAGAATTATTCATATAAATATATAGGGTGTCCGAAATTAAATGACCCTCTTTTAAAGTTGTCTATAGACGCATTATTGAGAAACTTATGAAATTTTGTGTAGAATATAATGAAGGTATGGGAATCTGTTTGAGTGGAAAAAAAAAAAAATTAAATTTTCAACACCAGGGGGTATTTTCTAATGAATTACACATTTAGTATACATTTATGATAGTTTACAAATTTTTCAAGACATGTTCAACATGACTGCCATCATTGTCAACTACACTATACGTAAAAAAAGTAAAAGGACACTAGATATTTTTAGAAGAAAAATGGAATATTTTTAGGGAAAAAAAGGGAATAATTTAAAAAATCAAGTGTCCTTCTATTTTTTTTACACAGTGTACCATCAGGAATCGTAAGATAGCCTGTTCCATAACTGACCGCAGTGTGTTCGAGAAAATGTTATGAACATGTTGTGAAATGCTGTCTTTGAGATCGGGTAAAGTTCTTGGATTATCATGAATTATCAGATCTTTCAAACTCTCCCAAAGCCAAAAGTTGCATGGATTGAGGTCTGGAGACTGGGGTATCAGGAAGTGTGTAATTCCGTTTAAAAATCGCCCCCTGGGGACAAAAATTTAAACCCTTTTTTTTTTTTTTTTTGCTCAAATTCTCATACTTCCATTATGTCCTACACAATTTTTTTATAACTTGCTCAAGAATAGACAATTTTAAAATAGTCTGTAGACAATTTTAAAATAGGCTCGCTTAATATCGAACACCCTGTATATAAATTCATACAGTGGCCCGTTGGGTTGTAGAAGTCTGCTCTACACAATCATCGTTCAGAATTATCGTTTTTATCCGCGACTAGTTTTTATAAACCATTGCCTTTAGCGAAGAATATTTCAGAAGGGACATTGCAAAGAGCTTAACTTTCCATCATTTATCACCCTGTATCTTGACCTTTCTTGTTATCATCGTGTTTATTTCGTGTTTAGTTGAAGATCACTGAAAACCGCACTTTGCTCCTAAAGGGCCGCAAAAAAGCACTCAGTTCAGTTTTCTTCCACTAGAGAGGTAAACGGGGAAGCTGTTTTAAGTGAAATTTACAGCTGAGATTTCCTCCAACTTGTTAAAATATTGTTTTACTTTTTCTTTCTTTCTTTCTTTTTTTCTTTTTTTCTTTCTTTTTTTTTTTTTTTTTTTTTTTTTTTACTAAACAAAAAAATTATCATAGAGATGTTTTTTACATTGTGATTTATTTGAAAGATGATTGCTATTATGATATCATCAAGGATGTTTTATCATATACGTTTCAAGAAATGTCATAAATAATAAGATTTATAAATATTCATTTGAAGAAAATTATGAAATTATATTATAAATAATAATAACAGCTTCCATCATATTTTTAATAACTTTATTTGCTATATATATAATATATATATTGCGCTGTTGCTTATTTTAATGTATATGATAAATTAGTAGTATATTAAATTAATAAAAGTTGCCATCAAATATCAATAAAATTAATAACAAAAGGAAAAACAAGTCTTTCCGGATCATTCGGAAGGGCATGTTGATTTCTTTTTTCTCAGCAACTGGCTATAACTTATTGAAATACTTGGTAGAAATATTGATGTGGGCTATGTACATATGAATTTTTAGGCAAATCGGTTCATAAATACTTTTTTTTTTTTTTTATGTGAATGCGAAATTTTCAAGTACCCGGCACTTGGAAACAAGATAGAGGACCAAATTGACAAACAAATATATCAAATGCATTTGTGAGATAAGTCTACTGTACATATTTAGTTCGAATTAATTCAGAATTTCAGACGTTATCATGTTAACAAATTTAGTGGCCGCCACTGGGATCAAAGTGGTGGAGCAAGTTCCTCAGTGAACTAATCCAAGATATTTGTAAGATAAGTCCACTGTCTAACTTTGGTTGGAATAAATTCAGCATTTCAAAAGTTACCGCGATAACAATTCTCAAGTGGCAGCGTTCAAGTGGCCGCAACTTGGAAACAAAATTGCGGAGAAACTTGCCAACCGAAATCACAGACATTTGAATGATAAATCCATTTTTCGACTTTGGTTCGAATTAATTAAGTATTTGAACAGTTATCGTGATAACGAATTTTGAAGTGGCCGCCACTTGGAAACAATATGACAGAGCAAGTTGCCCAGCAAACTCATCCAAGATATTTGAAGCATAAGTTTACTGTCCAACTTTGATTCTAATCAGTGCAGTGTATAAAGTTATTTTTATGACAAATTTTCAAGTGGCAGTTTAAGTGGCTGCAACTTGGAAACAAAATGGCGAGATAACTTGCCCAGGGAAATCATCCAAGATATTTGTATGATAAGTTCACTGTCCAATTTTGGTTCAAACTAATTCAGTTTTTCAAAAATTATTGTGATAAGAAATTTTCCAGTGGCACCGTTATTTCAAGTGACCACCACTTGGAAACAAAAAAGGGGAGTGAGATGCCCAGCGAGATTATCTGAGATATTTGAATGAAATCCACTACCCAAATTTGATACGAATTGATTCAATATTATAAAAGTTATCATAATGACAAATATTCAAGTGGCCACCACTTGGAAATAAAATGGCGAGTAAGTTACCAGGCGAATTTATCCAAGATATTTGAACTGTAAGTTCACTATCCAAATTTTTTTTGAATCAGTTTAGTTTTTTAAAAGTTATCCTGATGCACATTTTCAAGTGGCAGCCTGATTTCAAGTAGCCGCAACTTGGAAACAAAATGTCAGAAAAAATTGCCCAGAGAACTCATCCAAGATATTTATACGATAAGTTCACTGTCCAACTTTCGTTCGAATGGAATTAGAATTTAAAAAGTTATCATGATTATAAATTTTCAAGTGGTAGCCTGATTTCAAGTTGTTCCACTTAGTATATAACATCCACACTTTTTTAAAAATGGTGGATAAAATTCATTAATAAACTTGGTTGAGACCCTTATGTTGTCTATATTTACATCAAAATTCAAACAAATCTGGTCTTAAATACGCCTTTTACAATGTGGATTTGAAATTTTGGAGTGGCCGCCGCTTGAAATCAAAAAGGCGGAGCAACTTGGTTAACGATCTCATCAAAGATATTTATAAGGTAAGTTCACTGTCCAAATTTGGTTCGATTTGGAGTATTATTTCGGAAGTTATCTTGATGTTAAATTTTCAAGTGGTAGCCTGATTTCAAGTGGCCCCGCTTAATTTAAGATATCCGCCACGTTGTTAAAAATGTCGGATAGTGTATACTTAATAAACTTGATTGAGACCCTTATGTGATTATTTACATTGAAATTCAAGCAAATCCGGCCTTAAATACGCTTTTTACAATGTGGAATTGAAATTTTCAAATGGTCGCCACCTGAAAACAAAAAGGCGGAGCAACTTGGTTAACGAACTCATCCAAGATATTCATAAGATAAGTTCACTGTCCGAATTTGATTCTAATTGAAGTATTACTTTGGGTTGGTTGGCTGCTTGGGTTTTACGTCGCACTAGTGCTGCGCAATGGGCAATGTATTATTTCGGGAGTTATCGGGATGACTAAATTTTCATTATATATATATTAAAAACAAAGTTATTGCAAAAGGTCGATTTCTAAAGAAATCAACCTAAATAAACAGTATATTTCATTAGTCAGAACTTTTGAAAAACTTCACAATTAATTTTCCACCATTTATTATTTTTTCAACTTTTCTTCTCTTGATTATGCTTTTTTTTATATATGTAATATTTTGTTGATACCTTGCCATTTACAGTGCTTTCTTCCTTGTTTTTTGATCATTATAATAAAGAAATATTACACATATACATAACTGTCTTATTTGTTTGGATTTTGTCTTTGTTTCACATCGTTTTCAGTTCTTATATTATATATATTTATAAGCATTTATATCCAATTGATTATGTGGTTTATTATCTTTTTTCTCTTTCACAAGTTTAATGGTCCTTTTTTATTATCCTTCAGGTCGGCGTAAGTATTTTAAGTTAATATCGCAACTTTTTGTGTCATTCTTTCCTCTATGTTAAATTCAGTTCTATATTTTAGTGTGCTGTTATTGTTTTAGTTCTATTAATTGCTAAATTTTAAGATTAAATTTTATTACGTTATCTATTATTTATATATATATATATATATATACACAAAGTTAAATATTTTTTTTTATTCTGGAATGATAATACCAATGTTTGAAACAAAACAAAAAGAAAATCTATAAAATGTAAAGAAAAAGAATTAAAGAATTGTAATCATTCACCATTAACAGCCATTCAGCGACAGGAATTCATATGAACATACAATAATAAAATAACAGCTTATTATCGACCACTCTCTCAAACCTTTCACAGTATTCAGTACATATTCATTCCAAGTATACCTGAGAACGCATACTCACCATACACACACATTGAAGAAAAAAAAATTATAAACACACACACATACTACAGAGATGGAGAGAGAAATCGAAATATACTTACATGCAACATGCAATTTATCAAACAATAAAGCACTTTGAATGATTTAAAACAAAGTTGGCAAAAAAAAAAAACAGTTTTTTTTTTTTTACCTTTTTTTTTTTTTTTTTTTTTTTTGAAACCAGGTTTTAATTAGTATATGTTTCCCAGTCACATTACAGAAAAGTTTGTAAATAAAATTGCCACTTTAAAAAGTAGTTAATACTCCAATATTAATTATTACTTCATCTAAAAATAATTTAAATTAATAATAATAATAAAGAGGGATGAGATTTTTTTCAACTTTTTTTGTAGGTTGTGTTTTCTTTCTGTAACAATTTACAGTCGGCAACAAAAGTGTCCGAACACTAGCAAAAATTCCTATATAAAAAAAGTACACTTAATACTGTTTTCTTAAATAAATCCTTGTCGAACCACGTTCTTAGAATGACTAAGAACAGGATTCGACAAGGATTCATTTAGCAAAACAGAATTAAGCGTACTTTTTTTACATAGGAATTTTTGCTAGTGTTCGGACACTTTTGTTACCAAATGTACAAGAAACAAAGCTTGTACATTGTAAATCAAAGTTTGTACTTTTAGACATGAAATTATGTTATATCTCATCTAATTAAATGAGTTTTCACATAGCCATGTTAATAAAACATTTAATTATTTTTATGTTTGAAGATACTAAAACAATCAAATCATTTATTTCTGTACACTGTAAAAAATAGGTGCTTAAAAATAAGTATATATTGTCTCAAAATAGCCCCGAAGCAATATATACTTAAATTTGAAAACCCATGTGCACATTTTTAAGCATATTGATATGCTCAAAAATGGGGTTGACCAATAAGAATCTCAATATCCCCATGTTTGGCATGTCAATGTACTCAAAAATGAGTTCATGAGTTTTCAAATTTAAGTATATATTGTTTCGGGGCTATTTTGAGACTATATATACTAATTTTTAAGAACCTATTTTTTACAGTGTAACACAGGCTTCTGCCACCTGAATTCTTATATTTTGCTTTAATGTTTATTTTTTTTCATAAAGTTTTATTTATTTATTTTTTTTACACTTTTGTCGATCTCATCCTTGAATAAAGAACTGTTATATCAAAGTGCATTAAATTTTCTTATAGCTAAAATCTTTTATATTCAAAACTTTTATAAATATTCCATAACTGCAATATTGAGTTTTCATTAAAATGATGTAAATAGTAATAACAAGAATAGTGTGAGTTGACATTTTTTTTTTTTTGAGTGAATGTTAATTTTAACATGCTTTTCCTGCAATTTAATGATAACAAATTTACTTATAGCACTAAAATTTTTAATTTAATGAACTAGAAAAAAAAAAAAAAAAAAACTCCGACACAAAAAAAAAAAAAAAAAAGTCCCAGGAAGAGATTTGAGAAAAAATTATTTGTTTTGATTATGTAATAGAATATTTTGATCCGTTTGAATGTTGTTTGAATAGAATTTATATTTAATATTTCAAATAAAATTACAAGTTTTACAGCATTTTTTTTTTTTAACTAAATTTTCTATTTTAAGAAAACACTCTTCATTGGATACAGAATCTTTTCTGATTAGAATTATTTCAACATTTTCCAATACTTAAATATTAAAATTTTTATTATCATTTTCGTAATTCAAGTGCTGTTACATTTTAATAAAATAATTCACAAAGGGTTCTTGAATGCAAAAAAAAAAAAAAAAAAAAAAAATGGATAAAATTTTAAAGTCAAAGGGTTTTTTTTTTTTTTCCTTTTTTTTTAACTGCCTGGATATATTCTAATGGAATTCTTTTTAATTTGATAATCCAAAATCAGTATTTCTCGCTTTTGGATTTAGTATATGGATATGAAAATGGCCTGCTGTTGATTATCATTAATATATATAATGACCCTCATCTGTCATGAACGAATCCGGTTAGTACCGCTTCAAAACAGAAACTTTAGGCAGCCATTTTTTTTTCCGTTTGTTTAATTCAACTTAGGAAACATACATATCATTTTCATACATGTTTTGTATCGCACATATTCCTATTTATTTCCTATAAAACCTTGAAAAACTATTCAATTGTAATATTTAAATGTCTAAATGAAATATAACGGATCACTGGCTATTATAAACATGAACCTATAAATAGAATTATGTAACTTCATGATTATAAACAATGCAATACCAAATAAAAACAAACCAAAACTGTTGCCATTCAGAAAATACAAATTCCAAATGGACAACTTTTTAATTCCGAATGATCGACTCTTTAACTGTTTCATTAAAAAAAAACGCTTAAAATATTTCTAAAACATATTAAAGCCTTAAAAATCTTAAAATATTTGTAAAAACGCATTAAAGCCTTTATATATTTTTATCAAACTTCATTGTTTGTTTACATTGTAAGGTATGATTGGCGTCGAGTTTAGTTGGCAAATGCCGCCAGTTGATTTTAGTTTTGAAATTAGTGTAAAATGATAGTTGGGATAGAATGTTTGGTTGGGCAAGTAAAAGTCACCAGTTGAAATGAGTATTGAAAGTAGAGTAGTCTAAGGTGATAATGTCGAGTCAAGGTAAAATGTTCGGTTGAGAATGAGAAAGTCCCTAGCTGGATCCTGGATATTTTGGCGATGTTGTGGGTGAGATAGCTGGTTGGAGGTATCGAGTAGAGGTGAATTTGGGTTAGCATGGAGTGTCTGTAGTTATCGGATAGTTAGTTAGAAAATTTGAAAACAGGATCTACGATAGTCTTAAAAAAGAGTATTTTGGTAAAATGAAGTGAATCGTTTTTTCTTATTATGAGGACTTTAAATACGCAAGCGAAGTGATGACGACACTTGCCGTTCGTGCATACAAGAAAAATATTTCCTATGTTAAACGCCCAATGGATTTTTCGCAAAAAATTATTAAAAATCGAGGGAAATTATTTCCCGATTTTAATCCCCATATTTAGGTTTAGATATGTATTAGTTATCATGTGCATGCGTTAGATTAAGTTGTTTTTGTTCTAAAATTGATAAAATTTGAATTTTAAATTTCAAAACTCTAGATTAAAATAAAAAACTTCCATATTCCATTGAAAACATAAACATTTCATTTCAAAGGATGATATTTACACAATAAATATCCAACTAATATACTAATTAAAAGGAAAATGATAAATATTCTATCATAATTTGAAGTGAAATTTGTTTTCAAATGTCTAAATAAAGTATCTGATATAAGATACTAATATGTTGCAGCGGAATAGATTTGATATCGGTCATCCTTGGCAGAAAATATATATATATATATATATATATATATATATCGCCAAATTATCTGGCGAATATAATTTAATTCCTTTCAAAAATCATGGTTATTTTAAAAACTTATATTAAGAGAGTAATGAATAATATGAAACAATATTTCGCACAATACATATTACGAAAATATACATCTGGCATGTATAATTTCGTAGTACGTTTTTGATCGCCAAATACAAAAACGCCAAGGACAACGTAGTTTTGAAATTTAAAATTAAAATTTTGTCAATTTGACAGCAAAATATTTCAATCTAACACATGCACATGATAACTAATACATATATATACCCAAATATGGGGATTAAAATCGGGAAATAATTTTCCTCGATTTTTAATAATTTTTTACAAAAAATGAAAATCCAATGGGCGAATAACATAGGAAATCATTTTCTTGCATCTACGGACGGTCAGTGGCGTCACACTTCGCTTGCGTATAGAGCACTTAATGGAACACTGGGATGTGTTGTTGCTGTTGTGTTGTCGGGCCTATATTTTTTGTCAACCAGCAGTTTTTTTATTGTCATTCATATTTATTGATCGGGTAGAATTTTTTTAATTTCAGAACGAAAATTATAAAATATCGAAACACATTTGATTTATAAACAAAAATTGAAAATGCATTTAAATGATCACGTGGTAGCCATCATGATCTAAACATTGTTTTCAAGATTTATCGTTCACATTCTGTCATTTTTGACGGGGTTATATACTAGTATTATAATAAATACCCAATCCTTTAAAGACCACTTTGTTCAGTTTTGAATGAAACAAAGAGGAGAGCAATTTTTTTAGTTATACAATTTTCACCTTATATCTTGTATAAAATAAATGTGCTTTCCATTATTATCTATTTTATTTTACTTTACTGCATTTAGCCTTAGACCCTTTCATTTATAGTTTTTTAAGATAATTAATATAGATATTTTCCTTCTATAATTTCTAGATCATTTATTTTTCTTTGTTAATACATAATAACTTTTAATACAGCCAGAAAGTCACGCATAAAACACATAACTAAAACCTTCTCTGAAGCAAGATTACAAGTGAAATAAACTAAATTAATTAAAGTAAAAGTAAAAGTTATTTACATAAAATAATTTATAAATTTCAGTTAAAGAAGGAACAATAGAATAAAAATTTCGAATTTTTTGGAAAGGGAAAAAAAAAAAAAAAAAAAAAACAGTTGGTTTAAAACAATTGATTTAAATCGTGCCAGCCCTGATTTGTTCAGAATGTCAAACAGAATTTTTAAGAACATCATGGGTATAGATTGCAAAAAATATTAATAGAAGTAAAATAATAATAATAATAATAATAATAGTTCAAATGAGGACTAAAACATTGTAAGTAATAGAATCAGCTGATATTTCGTTAAGTGGCGACATGACTCAAAAATTTAACATTCTGCATTTTTCACACTGTGAGAGCAAATAACTTGTTACAGCTTGAGGACAGAAATTATTATTCCCATTTGTAAAAAAAGGTAATTGCTTAGAAAAAGTAAAGAATACACCGCTTAATAAAGTTTCTTCAATTTAAAATATATATTTAAGGTTTTGTTGCGCCGCAATTTCATGCGTCTTTTAGTTTGTGTACGTTTGAGGATTTCCCTATTCTTAACATTTAATAATTTTCTTTGTATAATATTTTTTAATTTTTGAATCATCTCATTTCTATGATCAATATATATATATTTAATTGATTGAGATTTTATTCAGTAATTTTTGCGTGGCTTATGTATGCTATATTGCATACGCATATGTATGCATTGTAAGTATGCGATATAGATCTAAATTGGAACGCATGTAGATACGCATATAATATTTACGGTTAAATGTAATGCAGTTTATTAAGTTACAGAATCTTGGGTCAAGTAAAAATGTAGAAATAAGACACATTAATATACAGAAATGAACTAAAAACTAATAATTAATATTCAGCATTCTAATATGCTGTTTGCGATAGAAGAATACAGGAAATATAAGATTAATTGAAATCAGACAGATATGAGTAAGTGATAAAATCTGAGTCTTTCATTAGTTTACAGTTTTGTTTTGGGCTTATAGGTGTTAACAATAAGTATATAAATGGTAAAATTTGAATCGTGTTTAGCTAAGTCTCTTTTGAGCTTATAGATTTTAACAATAATTTTAATATACTGAATTCGGCCTTAATATTTAACCAAGAGTGGAGGTATATGTGTGGAAAGTATTTTTAAAGCCAATTTATCTACTCTAGAAACAGCGCAAGCGGGAATGAAGGATTATTAGTCCGGACAATAAAAGCCGTACGAAACTTTACCTAGAAAAAAACAGGGTAAGTTTTGGAAATTTACTTATTTATGTTTTTGAGGTCGCTGAATCCGAATTTTTAACTTTCTATTCCAAAATTCCCTTGTATAATTCCCCCAATTAAAAAAAAAAAAAAAAAAAAAAAAAAACTCCAGAACTCCCTTTTTTGAAAAAATGCCCTTTTTATTTTTATTTTTGGAAAACAAAAGAAAAAGTTCGAAATTCAGAAAGTAGACAAAATTGCGGGGATCGCACAAAGAAATTTTGGTGGGAGATTAAAAATTCGGATTCAGTATCATCAAAAGCATAAAGTATGTCAATTTCAGGAACTGACATTAATATTTCTAGTTAAAAGCCCCTATTTCCTAAATTAACTTGCCCGTATTCTCGAGATTTCAGAAAATTCAGAAAGACCAGGCCAATAAGCGCGAGACTGTTTCGAACCCGACATCTACCGTCAAACAGCTGTAAAACCTCTCGGCCGTTAGTGGACACAGCCAAGAATATGAAAAAGCTTCACAAAGTATCAATGACTGACATTTGTTATTTATATAATATGATATTTAAAACAAATAGAAATTCATCTCAAAATAACTCTATTTTGTTTGCTGCCCTCATCAGATGGACAATGACAGTCTATGCATATACAGCTATGTCCAATGTGATCAAAACATTTATTTTTCACCTGATTATCAATGTTTAAATAAGTGTTATTACCAACCTTGAATTTAATTAAATATAATTTTTCTATAAGGTCTGTAATTTTCAGTTGGAAAATCAGTTGCTCGAAAACGAAGCGCTGGCCTTGAATATATTTAAACACTAGCAGGTTACGCCCGCTTCGCTGGTCACTATTTTTAAATGAATCCCTATAAATAATGAACTCTCTAAATTGCATTAATTTTTATCAAGTGGACAAAAAAAAAGAGAGAGAGAGAAAATTTTTGATCGGGAAAAATGTCGCACCGGGTCCCCACTGCCTTGCGCGCATTTATGTTCGACACTCTTAATGAATCACTATATCATCGTAAGGGAATAACATAAATATAAAATACAAAAAAATTCTTCTCTCATCGGTAGAATAATCGGCCCGGGCCCCCAATGCCTGCGGCAGCGTATACACGCGCGTAGAGCGCACGTGTTCCTTCGCCCACCGTTCCCGCCCCTCCTGATTATTTTATACTTTCAAAAATATCCAAAATCGTTTTATCAGGCTTTTAAACCTAATAATACTAATTTCCAACGGTCTATCTGAATTTTTTTATTTTTGCCCCTGCGCCTGCCACCCTTCCCGCGCCTCGTGGCCCTTCACCCCCCCCCCCCCTTCACATCTATAATAATAATAATTTTTCCTTTTTGAAAATATCTGCATTTAATTTGTAGGTCCCAAAAACCTATACGTGCCAATTTTGAACAGTTTAACTCTAATTCTACTGGTTTGCCCATTCGTCTCCCCCCCCCTTCCCCTCTCTCCTAAAAAGTTTACAAATTCGAAAATATCCGCAATCGATTTGTAGTTTTCAAAAACCTCTGTGTACCAATTTTGAATGATCTAACTCTTTTTTTTTTTTTTTTTTTTTTTTTTTTTGCCCCTCCACCCCCCCCCCCTCTTCCCGCACCTCCTAATTACACTTTCGAAAATATCCTCATACGACTTGCAGGCCTTTAAAACCTATCTGTACCATTTTTAAACGGTCTAACTGATTTTTTTTTTTTTTTGCCACAATGATGGATTTGTGTGATTTTAATAAAAAAATTGTATTTCTTTCTCCCATTATCTAATGGTGTTTTCCATTCCCTGCGGCTTATTTTCTGTTGAGCTATCTATATGATAGACCAGAGATGTTTCTGCCTAAGAGGTTGTCTGAGTGAGTAATGCTGACCGGGATGTCGTCCTGGATAACTCAATTGGTAGAGCCTTGACCTTGTAAGTCAAAGATCCGGGGTTCGAGTCCCGGTCCAGGCATTATTTTCACTCAGTCGGAAAAATAAAAAATTTCAATTAATATGATTTTCTTCCACAGTTGATTGTGTGATTTTAATAAAAAAAAAATAAATATTTTATTTCATCATATTTGACAAGACTCATTTTATTTGCTGCAAAAAATTTTCCCATTTTTACTGTATATTTTTATCAAAATTTGTTTTTATATTTACATAACTAAAATTCATGACTTGTATATTTATTTTTATTTTTTTATTTTTCAGACAAAATCCACGGAATAGATATGTTAATTTTCAACCTGACGAGTCTAAAATCTTCAGAACATATTCTGCAAAGCAAGATTTACTTATTGAAAAGAAAAAAACCTAAAGGTGGAAAAAAGAAACAAATTACGTTCAGACTTAATATGGGATGTCTACCAGGCATGTCATCTAGACATCAGATTGAAGCAACTCTGGGTCGACAAAAACCGGAATGGCATTCATATGATATTTCTGAGTCAGTAATAAGTTGTCGACAAAACAAAAAAAATGGTGAAAATTTACTTGGTTTAACCCTTGAAATGAAACGTTCTAAAGGTAGCTTTCGAAAGGTTGCCTTTAAAAGAATGGTGAAGCCGAATTCACAACCATTTGTTTTAATATTTTCCGAAGATAATCAAAATCAAACAACCAGCACTTCAGCAAGCAAAAAACAAGACATTTATGGAGAAATAGGTGATTTGTTAAGAGCTAAAGCTAATGCAGAAAATATTTTACCAGAAAAATACCGTCTTCCTCAGTCAGCTGATGTAAAACACGAGTTAAAAAAACGATCTATTAAAGATAAAATTCCCTTACATCAAAATGTGGATACAAAATTTGATCCACGGTCTTATTTTGAGCATTTCAATTTTAACTCAGATTCATTTGCTCAGAAATATTTCGATGAAGTGATAAAAAGCTACGATTTTAGTAAACATTCTCGTTGTAAATTCGTAAAAGTACTTCGTGTATTTATAGACAGTATCATAAATTCTGTCAGTGTAAATAAACATAAAAATCATTTTCATCAAAATGAAATAATTTCATATAATGAAACTATTCAGGGAAAAGACATTTCTAATATAGCACAAAAAAGAAACCCTCATCTTAATTTAACAAAAGATGAAACTACAGCAAAAGTATTACGTTCAAAGACTGTACAAATACATAATGAACAAACTAATATTAATGTGAATAACACACAAACTCTGAATTTTCAGAACAGAACTAAAAGAGCAATTTCTGATAAATTACGGTATTCAACTGTGCAAGTAAAAGAAAATAATACCGCAGAGACTACGGTAAATACCATTCAAGTAATAGATGAAAATTATCTACAAAGTAGTTCTTCAGATAAATTTCATAGGGGTCGAAGAAGAAATCGAAAAAAGAAAACAGATCAGTCTCAAAAAAGACATAAGAAAAAAAGACGAAGAAATCGCAAACTTCCGTTTTGGTGGACTAAACATGACAGTAGATTACATTCTCCGGATATGAAACTGTTGTGTAAAAGAAAAAGTTTAATGGTGGACTTTTCCCAATTAGGATGGGATGACTGGATAATATCACCCAAATCATTTAACGCACATTTTTGTGAAGGAAGTTGCTCTTTCCCCATCATTAAAGTAAGTACAAAATAAAAATAATTTCTTTTGTAATTTCCTCTGAATTTTACTTGCATTACCCGACTATCGTATTTAATGGAAGTATTGTATTCGGTCCAAAAATTGAATGTTTAAATTTCACCTGATTTACATGTTTTAAGGTCTCCTGAGTAAAAAAAAAAGTAGTTTTTGGCAATTGGTCAGTATGTGTGGGGATAATCTTCTGACTATCATATCTACTAAACTAATAAAGATACTTAAATTGAGAATTGAGACAGTCTGGTGTACAGATGATTTTTTCAACTTTTGATCAAAATTGGAAAACCGAAAGTGGAACATCAGGAACCAGGAGTAGAACCTTAAGTCCGTATCTCTAACGATTTTCTTCAAAGTTGCTATATAAACACTCTGTTAGATGCCCTTTCGTATGAATTAGTTGGTTAGTTCAGGAAAATTGATAGACATCCTGCATAAATAGCTCAATTTCAGGACTCGCAAGTGCGTTCCTTTAAAAATGGCTGTTCCATTTTTTTTCCTCTCAAACTACTCATATTGACCCCCTTTTAAGTATCCGTTTGTACGTAATTGTTTTTTTTCATTCAACAATTGAGAATGCCAAGTTTTGGTAAAAGTCGGTATCTCAAAAACGGCTCTAACGATTTTTTTAGAAAATTGTTACATAAATCCATTTTAGATATTATTTCTCGTGTATTACGTGGTTATAACAGGAAAATTAACAGTCATCCTGATTAGATAGGTCAGTTTTAGATCACGGGAATTGGTGTTTCAAAAAAGGGTTCTACCAATCCCCCCCCCCCCTTATTTTCTCATTCGTTATGTAAACTCTGTTTTATATGTCTTTACACGTGTGTCGCCTTTCTCTTACTGGAAAAATTTTTAGGTATCAACTTTGTTGGATCAATTTTATGTCTTCTGATTACATTATCTCTCAAAAGGGCATATAATATGTGTAATAGTGGATTATGGAAGTCGTGTGAATATTTCCATAGACCTATTATAACAGTGGACGAAGCATTCCATTATTATGGGAATACAAGAAAGTGTAGGAAAATGAAACAGCTGACTGTAGGAAAAGTTTTACCTTTTTGGTATATCGCGTTATTGGCAATTTTTTTGTTTTGAATATAAATATTATTAGTAAGAGATACAGCAAGCAAAACTTGTGTAAAATACTACAGCTACCGAAATTTATTTTTGGCTTGTTATTAACACTTTCCAACAAAGTTCAAAAGCATTTATGAGTTCAGTTTACCTGTCTGTCTATACTCGCTTTAGCTCCCATAAATAATCATGGAATTTCTTGAAATTAATTTATGGTATAGTAAAATATTTAAACTAATTTAATTTACAGAATTAAATATAGCAGTTATAAGCATTTAACAAAAATAATTACTTAAAAAGTACGAAATAATAAAATATAAAAATATATAATCTGTGAAAAATAATTCTCATTTTACATAACTTTTACAGAACATTCAATCACTATTTCTTGTGATAAAATTTCTTTCAGATTCAAAACAATCTAACTTTTAAAGGAAAATACAAATTCTAAAAAGAACTCCCCCCCCAAAAAAAGAAGAAGAAGAAATTCAATTTTGTATCAGCTCCTTTTATGGGGAAAAATATGTTTCAACAACGTGTTTCAAAATGATAGGCCTATTCTATCTTCATTTTTCAAAGTTTAGATTCTTAATCTATATAAATAAAGAGAAGTGTCTGTGTGTGTGTCTGTCTACGATCTGGTGCTCACACTACCGATCAATGAGGTACAAAACTTGGCAGATGGGTGCCCGGGAAAGACCTTTCTGCAGGCAGTGGGAACCTGGACCCGATGAATTGCGAGCGGGAAAAGAAATGCCGCAGCTAGCGGCCCGAAGCGAGGTTTAGAGTTATTTCAATGCAATTTTTTTTTTTTTTTTTTTTTTTTTTTTTTTTAGTTTTTATTTATAAAGTAATATAAAAAAAATAGTTATTCAATTCTTTTGAAAATACATTTAAATAGAATGACCAGCGAAGCGGACGTAGCCTGCTAGTCTATACTAATAAAAGAAAACGTTTGTCTGTTTGCAACGTTCAGAAAAATCTATAGCACGTACAATTCTGAAAAAAAATTCTGCATAAAGGAAGGCGTGTTGTTTTGCAACAAATCTTTAGATTTTCGATATTCCTATTAGATTTTAAAAATTTTTATATTTTATGCATTTCTTTTCATTTTCCTCCATTTTTCTTTGAGTTGTAATTTCAAGCTAATGCCAATAAAAACAAAATGCTTACAACGTTTTATCGTTATTATTATTATTTCTAATAAACAAAAACAAAAAAAATTATTTACATGTGATTTTTTTTTTTTTTTTTTTTTTTTTTGAAAAGTGACCCGTATCATCGAAAATTACTAATAAAACTGATGTCATAACTCATAATAGCTTTAAAATTATTAAACATACTCGCAGGTGGTTATAAAAAATGAAAAATATACTTTAAATAAACACTTTAACATACGTAAATTTTTAACACTGGTCTTTATATACAGGGGGGGGGGGCAACTAAACACTGTAATATTCCAAAACATAAGAGTTCATTTTAATCGTTTGGTAAAACAATCTTATACACATTTTAGGCCAGACGTAGATAAGCCTTGACGATAAATTCAGGGCCCTTGCGCCCACCCTTCCCGAACTTTGGTTCTTTTTCTAGTCAGTTTTTACTAAATTTTTACACTGGTGTTATAATTTTTTTTTTTCCCACACAAATGTGTTTTTTGTTTTGTTGTTGTTATTGTTTATTTTTCTTCCTATGTCATTTTTTGTGGTTTTTTGACTCGCCCTCCCCCCCCCCCTTTTTTTTAAGTGGCCGAGTCATCCTCTTAAAATGATGTGCCGCAATCAGACAATGGCGTACGAGATTATCTTTAGTAGTCAATAAAGATGGCAGTCGATTCGAACAAAATTATTGCCAAGTAATAATAGCAGGAGACTTGGCGTTGGAATATTAAAACAGGATAAAACTACTACGTCAGAAACGCCAAAGAAAAATTATTGAGGTGCATACAGCTCTTTCGGTAGCCTAAAGCGTACCGTCTTCAGTGCAAAAAGAATTCTGAATCTGGAGAAGTGCTCGTATATATAGGAGAGGGACCGGATTTAGGGCAACCAATAGGATTACGGAAGAGGTGAGGAGTGTGGCCAATAGGAATTAAGGAATGTGTAGCTGTGTAAACAGTAGAAAAATTAAGGAAATGTGGACTGAATGTAAAATTTCCAACAATCAGACAAATAGGGAACAGCGAAATCACAATTTACAAGGTTTTTAAAATTTTTATAAATATGAAAAGCTTCAAAGAAATCGAGTTCATGAAAGGATTTAGGTCTGGAAATTATTTTAGCTGAATTAAATTTAAAATTATGATTTTCCTCCCAGCAATGTTTAGAAATAGCCGATTTATTGGTTTCTTGTTTGCGGACGTAATTCATATGTTCTTTTAGACGAAATTTAAGACTTCGTTTAGTTTGGCCAATATATGATAAACCACACTGACAGGAAATACTATAAATGCCCCAAGAATTATGCATATCAATAGGATCTTTTAACGACAGAGGTTATGAACCTTCCATTATAGACAAAGCTATCCAAAAATTACAACTCCCTCGTATTTCGTCTACTAAATCAGTCACATCTAATATCAGTATTGTTTTACCCTATTTTTCTAAAACCAGTCAAACCATAGCTAAAATTCTCAAACAATATGATTTTAAAATAATATTTTCGCCTTCCAATAAACTCACCTTTTCTCAGTTAAAAGATCCTATTGATATGCATAATTCTTGGGGCATTTATAGTATTTCCTGTCAGTGTGGTTTATCATATATTGGCCAAACCAAACGCAGTCTTAAATTTCGTCTAAAAGAACATATGAATTACGTCCGCAAACAAGAAACCAATAAATCGGCTATTTCTAAACATTGCTGGGAGGAAAATCATAATTTTAAATTTAATTCAGCTAAAATAATTTGCAGACCTAAATCCTTTCATGAACTCGATTTCTTTGAAGCTTTTCATATTTATAAAAATTTTAAAAACCTTGTAAATTGTGATTTCGCTGTTCCCTATTTGTCTGATTGTTGGAAATTTTACATTCAGTCCACATTTCCTTAATTTTTCTACTGTTTACACAGCTACACATTTCCTTAATTCCTATTGGCCACACTCCTCACCTCTTCCGTAATCCTATTGATTGAACTAAATCCGGTCCCTCTCCTATATATACGAGCACTTCTCCAGATTCAGAATTCTTTTTGCACTGAAGACGGTACGCTTTAGGCTACCGAAACAGCTGTATGCACCTCAATAATTTTTCTTTGGCGTTTCTGACGTAGTAGTTTTATCCTGTTTTAATATTTCCAAGTAAACTTTCATTTATAGTGTTCATCATATTGGTGTATTTATCGTTTTCTGTTTTAAATCTACTCAATAAAATGGTTTAATATTTGTAACAGTATATTGTAGCCGTCCTGTACATTTAAAAAATACATGCTAAAGACAAAAAAACACTATAATGTAATCGTATCTTCAAGTACAGATGCGTTAAGCAGCCTACAATACATATATATATTAAAGTCCATGTTATGGTTGAAGTTAAACACTATACTGAAGGCAAAAAACAGATTTGAACTGGTGGATAACAAAGCTTGTTTCAAAGGTTGAAATACACATAGAATAATTTGTTTTTAATTTTTAACATGTATATTTTAAATGTATATAAAGACTAGTTTTTTTTTTTTAATTACGTGTGTTAAAGTGTTTATTTAATGTATCTTATCAACGCGTGTCTTCTTTTACCTTTTTCTTTAACTAGAGAAGAAAAGATTGTTACAAAAAATATACACTTCCCATTTTATTTTGATTTGTTTATTTAAATATTAGCAGGCATTGCCCGCTTCACTGGTCACTATATTTAAATGAATCAAAGGAAAAAAAAAAAAAAACTATTTTTTACAAATAAAAACTAAAAACTTTACAAAGAAAATACACTGAAATTGCTCCAAACCTTGCTTTGGGACTCCGCTGCCTTCGGCAGTACTTTCCTCACCCGCAAAATCTCGGGTCCATGTATCTATTGCCTTCGCAATGATAAGCATCCATGGACTTCAATATGGGTGCTTCTGCTTATCGGATAACAGTTTTGAAACAAACAGTGTAAAAAAAATTTGAAGTAACACTTTTATATTTAAATTTAAATTATATATAAACAACCCTATATGTACTAGACATATTTATTGTACAACAAGTACTGCATCTCTCATATGCGGTTCAGAATCAAATCACGTGTCTAACGGCTGTATTCAGCAATAACTTCAACTCCCGGTTGAAAACGAAAACTTGAAAAGCGTATAAAGACAGGGTACAACTTTTTAGCGAAGTCTGACGCATTACATCTGCCATCTAGCGGCATTGTTATTTTAAGATTTTTTAGCTAAAAATAACCAATCAGAAATTATATGAAAACATGGACACTAGATGGCAGAAGCAGCATGTCAAATTTTCTTTGAAAGCTATACTCTGCCTTTAGATGCTTTTAAAGTTTTTGCGTTGAACCAGGAGTTGAAGTTAATGGTGAATAAGCCGTAAGAATCTCAAATCGCAAGTCACAATCTATATCCTTTTGCGAATAATTAGTTGATAAATAATAAGGAAAAGCAGATGATATAATTTATTATTGCTCATATCCATGATTTTATCTATGATTTCCATGCATGAATTTTGACTTAATAAAACAATGAAAAAGAATAATTTAACGGGCAAACTTACATCACAGTCGCAACTATGAGTACGATTTAAAAAAAAAAAAAAAGTATTCACGGTTTAAATGTTTTGGGAAGATTTGCTTATTGATTCAAATAATAAATTAAACGTATAAAATTCTAATAAATTATACATGCCAAAATCAACTGCGTAACGAGAAATTAACAAAATAAAAAACAAATAAATGGATATATGGTTTATAAAATTTTAATTAAAGGATTATTATGTTATTCTTAATTTCTTAGAGACATTTGGACTTCAAAACGTATAAGAATCATGGTGTAATAAATGAAGCTATTTACTTTAAATATCATTTAAACCAACGTCTAGTAGCTTGAAATGACAAGGAAAAATAGATTTTAAAATACATGTGCATAAATCGATAACTAGGCAGCAGAAACCGACTAGTTACAGAAGAAATGATCATACTTAGCTTAAATTATTAATTTTGGAATAAACGATAAAGATGGGGGCCTCACTATTAAATGTTGCCCCGGGGCCCCCAAGTTTTTACTTACGGCTCTGATAATGATAAATTTAATCTCCACTAAACATCCTGATTTTACAACTGGTGGACATTCTGTACCAAATTTAACCCTTCTTTGCATGTTTTTTTTTTTTTTTTTTTTTTTTTTTGTGAAATAAATCAGTGATATAGTACTGATATAATTCATGCTCTAGATCAAATGAAAACTATTTTAAAAAATTCTAGTATAAATATATAATATAAAATAACTAAATAACAGTATGTTGGAAAAATCCATCATCAAGCAACGGAATGAAGTGTACACACACATACCTCATTGCAAAGCAGCTATAAGCAATTCAAAACTGACTAAAAGCGTCTAGAACCAGTTCAAAGAACTTTCGAGTGTCGTATTTCATACTTTAACGATCAAGTATTCATTATTCTACAGAATACCTAGTTAAATCAAAGAATTCAATAATTTTATATACTTTAACTGACTTGTCTAGTTATTTCATGAAATACCTAGTTATTCTATGAAATAACGGATTTCACATTTTAACGGTAACATATACATTTCAGAAGACAAAAGAGATTGGGGTACTTTTGTGCTTTGATTTATACAATTAGGCTCCTTGAAAATCCTGCCTGTAATCTTTTCATCATAAAAAGCAAAAATAAATATCTCACTATATTAAATAAATAAAAATAAACTACTTCAACTTCCCTTCAATAACTTTAATTATCCTTATATAGTTCTCATACCTAAATTTCACAAATCTCCAATTAAATTTTGCACTGTCACTATTGGATGTAACACTTATAACAACAATGCAAATAAAACTCTACTGGATATTCTTAAACAAATTTACAATTATGCTTGCAAAGTTGATAATTTACACTGCCTTAAAAATACCTTTCAATTAATTCAATACATTAATTCTCCCGCTACAATCGACAATATTATGACTTTTGACTTTCAAGATATTTTCAATAACATTGAGCTATTTAATAACATCATTTACAGTTTATTTAATGAATATAAAACTCAAATTAATCTTTCTCACAATTTTAAAGCAGAAAAATTCAAAACACTTCTTAAGTTTGTTATCCATAATAATTATATCTTCCACAACAATAATATATATTTGCAACAAGTAGGAATACCACAAGGGGGAAGTAACTCCAGTATTTTGGCAGACCTATATCTTTATTATTATGAGAAGCAATTTTGTTATGATGATGTCTGGCTTCATCGTTACATAGATGATATTATTGTATTTTATCTTAACAAGAAATCACAAAATACCTTTTCCTTTAATTATTCATCTAACCTAAAGCTAACTCAAAATACTCTAAATAATCAATCAATTAATTTTTTAGATCTAAAAATAATCTTTAATTGTAATAAAATTTACACAGATATTTATCACAAACAGCAAGATTTTAGTTTTAAAGTAAACTTATTTACACATTTTAATTCCTGTCTGCATCTTTCGGTATTTAGAAACATCATTATTAACCATTTATTTCGAATTAATAATTTATGCTCTCCGAAGTATAAAAACAAGAATATTAATAAACTGATCACAGCCACTGCTAAAATGGGTTTTCCTAAAAATTTTGTATTTTCTATTTTATATCCATAACTATGTCTCTGTCGGTACATTTATTTAAAAAAAAAAAAAAAAAAAAGAGAAAGAGAGAGTACACCTTTATGTATCTTAACCAAAAAAATAAAAAAAAGGTGGTGGTTGGGTGGGTAGATGTTTGATTATGGAGGATGGGTGGTGTTGTTTGGCTGGATGATTGGGTGGGAATGTGAAATATTAAAATAATAATAATAATAATAATAATAAAGCAGAAAGCATGTTGCATTTACCTTGTATTAATATGCATTCTTTCTTTTCCCTTTAAATATTCAATTTCTTCATTGTTGAATTTTTAAATAT
Organism: Salticus scenicus; assembly: GCA_963930645.1. NCBI lineage: Eukaryota > Metazoa > Arthropoda > Arachnida > Araneae > Salticidae > Salticus > Salticus scenicus. The sequence continues at coordinate 127,890,988 of OZ005650.1, forward strand.
TCTTAAAATGGTAATCATACTCTTACACACATAATAATCAATAAATAAATATCCATGTTGCTGTATAGTTTCATTATTCTTTATCAGCTATGAACCACTAGACCTTGTATTTTGCTTGTTTTACTCCATAAACAACTAAATCCCTGAATTATTTTGCTTGTTTTAATCCATGTGACTCCTAATATATCATCCTGAGAGTATTATTATTATTATTATTATTATGGTTGTTTTCTGTTAGATTCTCTGTTAATTTGTACTTAATCAATAACTCCACTTTAAATTTCACTTCTATTATTTTCATGTACAATAGAGAGCCCACAAGGGATTTGCTATTATAGCTGCTAGTGAATGAAATCGCACATTGGTGTTTAAAGGGGGGAAAGGTCTCCCCTGATGAATTTTTTTCACCTTTCTGAGCTTCTCCTACTTGAAAAATATTCATTCTTATTGGTCTATGTGGTTTCAGTGATCTTGTATCTGTTGCTTGGCTTTTACTATGTTTGATAATTCATTATTATATATATACATCAGTATTACTCTTTTTGACATTATGTCTTTGAAAAGAATAATTAAATATCTAGTATATTGCAGATCCAATTATTGATTTTTTACTAGAAATTAAAAAGGAAATACAGAAAAAATACACATAAAATAAAAATTCTCTTAAAAATAAACAAAAATAAATAAATAAAAACAGGCATTAGAAAAAGAAGTTTATGCAAATTTAAAACTGTTTTTTCTTTCCTCCATTCATGTCATTGTTTGAATTTAAATCGTTCTCATCAGCCTAGCCATTTGGAGTTTTATCTAAAACTCTCATAAATACTTGTTAGAATTTTTTTAGATAGATCCATGTGGGATACATTCTCCTTATACCCATGTACACACATCAATACTACCTCCAATTATATATGAAATTTATTCAATTTAAGAACTTTTTTAAATAATTCTCATCAAAGTATCCTAATAATTTTTATACAGTAATCCCTTAACATTTGCAAGTTTTGATTATTCGCGAACATAGAAATGCGGCAAGATTTAACATTTGCGAATAAATGCCTCGATTATTCGTGAATTTTTTTTTTTTTTTTTTTTTTTTTTTTCTCTCTCTCTCTCGGTTTTGAAGTGTGTAAAATTTGAAGGATTTTCTTTGGTCTGTGAAAAACTTATCCATCAATTTTAAGTGTCAGTTGTAAAAAGGGAGTGAATATTTCAAGAGCATTAGTAATAATCCCACATTTCTTCAGTTATTAGTCACCCTTCCACATCCATTGTTCATGGAATCCACAGCTTGGCTTGTTTAGCAGATTAGCGCACTGTGGATTCCACAGTCACATGGAAAAAAACGGTTTATCTGAGTTTATGTTTGCTTCACTATAAGGATTGCAATATCCACTCTATTAGTATCAGTGCTATTAGTATCAGACAGTTTTACTCTGAAACTGTTGGCCAGATAATAAAACTGAAACAGCAAATAATTGATAAAGTAGAGAATGACCCTTCAATTGAGAGAGCTCTCAAGTTTAAACGTGAAATCGAGGATGCAACTCTGCCATATATTGAAATTTATAAGAAACAGATAAGTTCTGCCAAACAATCAAAAATTACTAACTATTTCTGTTCACATAACTCATAAAATAATGTATGTATATATTTATGTGCAGTAAGTGTAGATAAATTATTTTTTGCACACGATAAAAATAAATATCTTTTTTGTATTATATACTTTGCTGTTTTAATTCAGATTTTATGGAACCTAACCCCCTTTTTTACTATAAGAAGATAGACTTAACATTCGCAGATTTGACATTCGCGAGATTTTCCTGGAACGTAACCCTCGCAAATGTTAAGGGATTACTGTATTCTAATTAAATATTTATTAAAAATATTCTATTTAAAATAGCCCAATAATTTCATTTACTAAATTCAAATACTTTAATACTTAAATTAGCAAATTGACCTTTAACCACCAATAATTAAAATTTAACGTAATTGATATCATCATTAAATATGTAAGCAATTTTCAAGAATTTTCAAGGGGCATACTTACAAATACTTTTGATGAAAAGTGATAGGAGACGAGATGCTTTCTTAGGGATAAAATACAGTGGAGCACCTTTTATACGTTTTTCGACTTCGGTCCCAAATCATACCATTGAATTCTAATGTTAAAATATTTCGTTTATACGACACGAGTAAATTCTTAATTTCACTTATACGTTTTTTTTTTTTTTTTTCCTTGTAGAATTCCAAGTTTAAGTTTCATTCCAGGACTTAAAAAAAAAAAAAAAAAAAGGAAATGTTCTTTATGTTTTATTCTTATCTTTTTCGATCATTTTTTCTTAGAACTATGGTAACAAAGTGCGGCTATAGAACAAATTGCGACCTGCATCGATAGCCTGGGGCAAGGGGGGTGTTTTTCAGAGGTAAGCAGTTGGCGACTGGGTTGAATGGTAGGTATACAAGTAGCCAGTGACCACTTGAAGACCTCCCACTTACCCACTTACTCTTTTAATTGATTCCAGGGATGGGATATCAAAGGAAAAAAATCCACAACATTATAGGCATTTTGTAAACTTGAAGATTTATTACTCACCTCCATTGGCGACTTGGAAGATTTTCTATATATCGTGTTTATTTGACATTACAGTTGGAGAAACAAGGATTTCTCCCCCACCCCCCTTTCTTTTAATCATTTGCAAAACTGTCATCTTCGTTTAAAGAAAGAAAGGCTTTGTCTTTAAAGGTTAAAATCGAAATCTTGAGAAAATGTTTTGAATTTCTGTATTTTTATAATTATCATTTAATTTTTATTCTACGTTTTAAAAATATTTTAAATTTAATTAAAAATATATCTTATTCGAATAAATGTAAAGGAAATCATGAAAATCGATTAGACTTTTTTTATTAATATGACACTTTATTGTGTATTGATGTTAAAACGAATTTTCAGTTGTACGTTTTTTAGGAACGGTCCCTTAAAAAACGTACAAACGGTGCTCCACTGTATTATAAAACCAAAAACTAACTGCAATCAATTTTTGCACAACCTTAATAGATTTATTATTCTTTTAGATAAGATTACAGAAAATTCTTCATTCATCTATCATTTTAATTTCTGGAAAAAAGGGGTTGTTATATATGTTGTATGCACTAAAAGTTAATTCAATTCAAAATATAAGCATTTAGGTAAAGAAAAGGGATATGACAAGTATGGATGGAGAATTTAGATTGAAGATAATTTTAAAATAAGAAATATTTATTAATCTTAGCCATTCTGATATGTAAATAAAATTCCTCAATAAGACAGGTTGTGATCAGTAAATAACAAGAACAAAAAATGTACCTTTCCATTTCTTCTATGGCTTTATATTTAAAAGATATATAAAGAGTTGTTTTAATTATTTTTAATTATATGCTTTTTTTTTTTTTTTCTTTAGCACACAGAAACTTCCAATCATGCAGCTGTACAGAGCTTGATTCAAGCAATGGGTCTAAACAAGAATGTTCCCACGCCATCTTGTGTACCCACGACCACAAGTTCCCTAACTCTTCTGTACTTTGATGAGTATGGAGGTCTTGTATTAAAGAGCTATCCTAATATGATCGTGGAAAAATGTGGTTGCAGATGAAACTCAGAATATTTATATTTCTTTTCAACTCGTTCGCTACATATCATTGTAAATAGCATTGATGTTACAAGGTTTCAAAAGATAAAATTTGTGATTTTAAAACACTGTGTATGTTTTTCAATAAAATTGTTTTTAAATTCTTTTTTTAATTAAACATATGCATTTTTCATCATTACTTATATAATAGTAAACTGAATACCATAAGTTTTAAATATGGTGACAGAGAAATCTAAATCTAAGATAAATAAATGAGAGATATCAAATCTATTAAGATAAAATTCACATCTAAATGCTTTCCTTTTGAGAAAATTGTAAATTAGATTGTAGTAAAAATTTTTTTTTTTTTTTTTAATAACAATATTTTATAAACTTGTTTCCCAATATTTTTATTAATCTTCCTTTTTTCCAGTCTCAAACATTATATTCAAAGTATAAATCAAAAAGTACACTTTTATATTCTCTACTTCAATGAGTATGGAGGTCTGGTATTATCTAAATATGATTGTGGAGATGTGTGGATACACATGGAACTCAAAATAATTCTAAGTATTTTCAAGTGTTACACATTATAAATAGCATTGATATTGCAGCTTTTCGGGGGGGGGGGGGGATGATGCTGTTATGTTAAAATATACTTTATATTATTCGATAAAATTACCTTTAAATTACTTTTTAATTAGAAGTATCCTTTTTTCAACTTTAGTTATGTAACAATGTAACAGTAAACTTAAAATCATACATTTTTAAATATGAAGATAGAGAAGAGTACAGAAATCTAATTCAGATAAATAAATGAATGAATTATATCAGATTTTACTTTTTTCACATCTTAATGTAATCCTTATGAGAAATTCATTAACTATTCTCAAAAGAAGAAAAAAAAAAATTAATAATGATTTTCTAATTTTGTTTTTCAGTATCTTTATCAATTTTCAAAAAAAAAAAAAAAAAAAGTACATTTTTCTCTTTTCTGCATTCATGTGTATGGATATCTAAAATTAAAGAGCTATTCAAATATTATTGTAAGGAAATGTGGTTGAAGATAAAATACAAAATATTTGTATTCCTAAAACTATATACAAATAATTAAAACAGCCTTTTGGGTTGTGCAGAATATTTTCGACGCACTGCTTTGTGGTCATCATCACTGCACAGTGATTTTCCTCTGCTGCTCTTCCATTCACATCGTCTTCATTTATCCTTTCATTTCGCTGATCAGATGTTACCAGGAGATGGAATAATGCTATGCCCTTGATTGTTTACTGAAATTTTATAAGTTAGGTTTTCTAAGGCTTCTCTTTTTAGTGTGTAGTTTGTGAGTTATGTTGGGCTATTTTATGAATGGTTATTGTGTTTAAGTTAATGTAGTTTGTTAGGTGAGTTTGGGAAAGGGCAGTGGATAATTTATTAAATTTTAGGTCAGGTTTCTTTTTGCAATCTTTTATTTTTCGCTTTGCCATGTTTTCTATGTTTGATCCCTCCTCGTCATTAATAAATTTGGATTTAATATTGTAAATGTCAGTAGAATTTTTAAAATATACAGGATCCTTTTCCTTCTATATTCTTTGAAAAATGTTTTTGTTGGGTTCGATGAGGATACTGATTCTGGATTTAGTGTCTTCATATTTGATTTCATTAGCAACATGGAACAGAGGAGGTAAAAATAAATTTGTCACTTTGGACGTTATTAATAGATTTGAGGATTTTCAGGTAGTTTTTGTAAATATTTTGAATTGTGTATCCTGCTTACTGTATCTCGCTTTTTCACCATATAATTTTATTTTTTAGGAGGATTTTATTAGAACAAATAAGTATTGTGTGATTTATATAAGATCTAAGGGCCACTAATTGGCAAGGAGAAAAGGGTTTTGCAATTATAATTGATAATTTCATTACTGTTACTAAGTTTTCTAAATATGGTTATATCGAACCCATACAACACAGTTTTATCCCTACAATCTTGAAAACATATTACAGTGTGACATTGCAGGTACATTACATTACTCCATATTCATCTCAGAGATGTTATACAAACATTGAAATATCCTCTATTTGTGACATGTAATACCACATCACATAGATATTGTGCTGGTACATGCTTGTGGCTTTGTGTCAATATTGCTGTCTCAGAGACACACTTTTTGTTTTCACAGTGCAATTTGACTGAATAAAAGTTGTAAAAATATCACAGTGATGTACTATTCACAATGCAAAGTGATGATATATACATAAATGGGATGGTGCAATTTTTCTGCGGTGTACTTTGAACCAAGTATGCTTCATGGGGGAAGTTTTTTTTAATAATTTTAACATCTAAAAACTTAACTATTGTTAATGTCAGTTTCAAGGGTGATTTTTATGTTATTGTTTGAATTATTGAGATCATTTACCATTTGCTGGGAACTGGTACGATTGAAAGTAACAGTAAAAATGTCATTTACATACCTAAGTCATATTTTAAATTCATTATAATGTGAGCAATAGATAATTCTAGATTATGTAATTTTAGTTCAACTATTATATCTGAGATTGGTGACCCACGGACACAACTTTCTTTTGTTTATATATGATATTTTTAAAAGCAAAGTATGACTCTTTAAGGAGAAGGTTACTAGCTCTAATTAAAGTTACTAAAATAAAAGTATGATGTACTAAAAAGAGAAGCCTTAGAAATCTTAACTTGTAATACATTGGTACATGATTGAGAGCATAGCATTATTCGAACGGCCTGGTAATATCTAATCAGTGAAGTGAAGGGAGATGACAAACAGCAAAATATGTTATGGAAGAACATTAGAAGTCACTGTGCACTGATGATGACCCCAAAGGACTGTGTCGAAAATATTCTGCACAAGCCAAAAGGCTATTTCAGGTGTTTTTTATATAGTTTTATTAATTTAAACGCCTTTCCCATTAATGCATAATATTTGTATTCAACTCTTACATATCATAATAAATTTACATTACAATGAATTAGCATTACCATAAAATTAGTTCCTATAGAAAACATGGTCCTAACTTCTTTAATTATTATTATTAACAGAATTCACTCTATTAAATGAATAGTACACAAAAGTAATAAAATAAGAAAGTACAGAAAACACAAGATAGTTTAATTAATTCCTTTTTATTTATAATAAAGCTAAATAAATACAAGGCAATTGCATATTAGTAAAATGGAAACAAGCTCTAATTGCATTCTTTGACCTTACAATTATTATTTCTTGATAACACATAACAAAAAAATCTTACAACTAACTATCCCTTACATACAAAAGGACATTTCTTTTATCAAACACCAAACAAAAACAGAAGTTTTCCATTTTGAAATAAATAAGAATATTAATAAATTAGATAAAAATTGAGCCCTGAAAATCAATATATCAATACATTAAATCACATTATTTTATGTAGAAAAAACCTATTTGAATAAATAAAGACACATCAAAATGCAAATGAATATACAAAATAAATAAAACGAAATAGACAAAACAACAATTAAGGAAACAAAAAATTGAGCCTTTAAAAATATGATTATTTATTATTTTTTTAATCACTCTCATTAATACATCACAGCAGTTTGATTTTATA
>OZ005650.1:127898410-128258410 GCA_963930645.1 Salticus scenicus
TAATAAAATAATAATTTATTATTAGGACCTAGAATAAGTTCTTGCTGTTTCCTAAGAGATGGCCTTACCAGGACTATCTGCATGTAATTTCAGATGGTTACACATTTACAAGGAACCCAGTGGCAGAAACTTTTGTAGTTGTATGCGGCAGGCTTTTAAAATTTCATTTGCGTGTAATTTTTTGTGTAATCAGGGGTGAACACTTCCAGAGAGTGTCTAAGACGTCACACATTGGTAGTGCATGGTCGCGGGTGAAAAATGCCCGTAAATTGCAGACAATTTTTTATGACTGCAGACAAAGACTGTCCAAAAGTTGCAGGCAATTTTTTTTTAATACTACAGACAAAGTGTTTGAAAGTTGCAGACTAATTTTTTTTAATTAATTTTTTTATTATTTTTTTTAATTAATTAATTTTTTAATATTAATATTAATTTTTTTTATTAATTAATTTTTTAATTAATTTTTTTAAAGCAAGCCATTTTTCTGTGTCTGCGACTATGTCGCCGTGTCACAGTGTTTCTGCCACTGGGACAAGGAAGTACTGTTAGTATGCTTGAACTTCAGTGTATGTTAGTTAGACAGTGTGAACATCATTTTTTTTTTCCTCAGTTTAAAAACGCCAAGTTTTGTGTCAAGTAAAGATTATTTGCGGGGAATTTTATTGCACTATTTTATTCAAAAGAAATCTGCAGCTGAAGCACACAGAATTCTTGTTGAGACTTAGAAGGAGCATGCTCTGTTGGAAACGATCATCAAAGATTGTTTTTGATGCTCCAAAAATAATTATTTTGATCTTGGAGATAAAGAAAACTTTGGCACCCCATAAAAGTTTGAAGACAAAGAATTGTAAGAATTACTTAATGAAGACCCATGTCAAATGCAGCTGTACTTGAAAAAATCACTACAAGTTCGAACAAGTTCACAACAGTTTCGAACTGTTTGATAGTATTAGGAATGATCTAGAAGCAAAAACATTTGGTGCTGTAAAAAAAAAAAAAAAAAAAAACAGTGAGAACTTATTTAATGCCCTAACACTAGTTTATTATTGTTAGATTTATGTTGAAATCTGTAAAATGGTAGATCAAATAATGACCAAAATTTTTTAGTTTTTGTGAATATCTCGGATTTTGGTTATGAAAAATAAAATAAATGAAAACAAAAACTGCATGTACATATTCATTGGTTTTAGATACAATATTATTCAAAATATCCAAATCATCCCAGTAGAAAATTAAAATTGAAAATCTTGAGAGGTAACAAACTGTTTAAAAAAAAAAAAAAAAAAAAAAAAAAAAAAATTCAAAGAAATTGAAAATAAATTTTTAACAAAAATTTTGATTTTATCAGAATTTTATCAGAATTCACCTAGATGATGTGATTCTTACCATTTTTAAGCTAGTAGAAACAGTTATTTATACAAAAAGCCAATAATTTTGCCCAGAAGAGTAACTTTGATTCAAATATATATAACTTTGATTTAATAAAAAAATTAAGTTTGCATATAAATCAGTTTAGTCAGAATACTGGTTCTGAATAAAATATAATTCTTCCAGCAATTTTTAAATACAAGAAAATATAGGAATTCTTAAACCACATTTTGATTTTTTTTAATTCCTAGTTTTTTAGTTTGTAATTTAATAACAATTTTAAAACAAATTATTTTGGAGAATGATTACTCAGACAATAGAAAAAAATTTCATTCTTATTTTTACCTAAAAGGTGTTTTAAAAATTTCTAAAAAAAAAAGTATTTTAATAAGTTCCTATTTAATGGCATCCAATTAAAAGATCTGCTCCACAACACTCCCACCTTCAAATAATGGATAATATATATATTTTTTTAATTATTATTGCTGACTTAAAGTTATCAAAGTTTGAACACACATGCATTCAAATATGATTTCTTATTAACATTATAATTTCTCAAAAACTATTTAAATAAAAATAATGAAATTCAAAATTTTATTTTATTATTTATTTATTTATTTTATTTATTATTTTTTTTTTTCTGGAAAATTTTAAAATGCTTATGCTATGCCCTCAATATTATGATTATTATAGTTTCATGCACATTTTTAACATTCAAACATAATATATATATATATATGGAAAACACACCAGTAGTGGACACTTTAAGGACATTTTCCGTCTATTTTTTGTGTAATTTCCTAAATTTTAGAGTTTCAAAAAATAATTAATATTTCAGACCTTTACTAACTCTTTCTTAACTCGACTGTATTATGAAAATTGCTAATTGTAGCATTTATATATGTAAAAAATCAAAAATCTGAAGAGTTTAAAATGAACCAGTAGTGGACACACTAAAAACCCAGTAGTGGACCCTTTTTTGTTCCAGTAGTGGACCCCTTTGAATTTTTGCTTTAAAATTCAACTCTAAAATTGCTAGATTACAGAATTGTGTCCACTACTGGATCTGGCATTAAAAGTCACATGAGCCAGTAGTGGACAGGGCTGTCTACTATTTGTCATGATGACATTTTTTGGCACCAGTAGTGGACACTCATAAAAATACTATGTGTTAATACAAGATTTTAAAGATAGCACAATAAATGAGTTTTGCATACTTATTTTAGTCATATGAAAGCAAAAGGTAGAAGAAATCAGTTATAAATAATCAGAGAGCGAGCACATATATTTTCATTTCCTTATTCAAAGTGATAAGAAGAAAACGGCAAAATCACAAAAACTGCAAATTATTTTAGTTAAACTAACATTATTTTAAAATTAATGGCCAGAATTATTTTTTGTTAAAGGGTTTAACATTAAAGGACTATAACTCCCTTCCTGAACATTGCTCGAATCTTCAGAATTTTTAGGTAGCTTATTTTCCGAGTTTAAAATTAAAAGTGTCCACTACTGGTACAGGGTCCACTACTGGTGCGTTTACCTTATATATATATATATATTTAAATTAACTTATCAGTCAATCCACAAAATAATACTTAAACATGTTTATAATATATTGTTAAATTATAATTAATATGAAATTCAGGAGAAAGCTTGAAAACTAGTTAGTATAGAGCATTTTAAAATTCTTAATTTAAAAAGTTTTATAAAAAATTTTAATTTACTTAATACAACAGACACATTTCAATGCACATGTATTCGAACTTTCATAACTCTGAGAAATTAATTTTAAAAATCGATTTTCAACATCCACCATCCCGTTAAACCAACGTTATATATTGAGCAACTAAATTTTGACAAAACAAATACTTGCAGAAGACAATAAAATACAAAAAAACATTAGAAATACATACAATATCACTCGAAAAAACAGCTTTTCCTTGTAGCATCCGATAACATTCTATCGAATTTTATTGAACTTTGAAAAGAATAAAATTTCATTTAAAAAGTTCAGAGGTAGTATTTTTATTATTTGGTAAACACTAAGTCTACAAAATCATAATCAATACTTTTTTTTAAAATAGTTTTCTATACAACTACTTCTACTGCAAAAAATAATTAAATTTATTAACTAATCTACATATTGTCATTGAAAATAAATCTTAAACTTGCATTTAAATTATTTCAGAATCAAAGTTCACTTATTAAAAAACATTTCAAATAGGCCAAATACAATTTAAATACTATGGTCCCTCATTCTATTGTGGTAAACACAAGTTATAAAAATGAGGTCACTGTACAAGTGTTTTAGAAAATAATATGAAAAATCAATAAAAACAAGAGAGAAAAATCACATGGTTTGCATAATTATAAGACAAACAATATCCAACTAAAGCACGGACAATGGCATATTGGGGTAGGCACTTGCCCCCTCCTAGAAAATTCTAATTGGTAAAAATGCTTTTTTTTTTTTTTTTAACTCATTAAAAGCTTTGGAAATATTTCACTAGAAATGTGATAATTTTCAGCAAATTGGTACATAAAAATTAATATCAATGAGTAATCCAAAGCTAAATTGATTTAAACCACAGAGTTAGATTAGCTCATGCAAGTGCAATTTGGGTGGACAAAACTAATTTAATGTTTGAGCTGTTTAGGAACAAATGGATCTTATGAAAGAATCTGCCCAAATGATTAAAAGTAACAAAAAGTATCTGTAAGCTCATAAAAATGTATGTGTAAAAAAAGTTGTAATCATAGACAAATAAGATAATTATTTAGTATCAATTTATATATATAGAATAATACAAAAAATAAAATTATTTATTCATAGAAATTTTATTTTTCCAATGCCGACTGGTTGTCGGCCTGGATAGCTCAATTGGTAGAGCCTTGACCTTGTAAGTCAAAGATCTGGGGTTCAACTCCCGGTCTAGGCATTATTTTCACTCAGTCGGAAAAATAAAATTTCAATAAATATGATTTTCTTCCAATCAGTTGATTGTGTGATTTTAATAAAAAATTGTATTTATTCATAGTTTAAAAAGGATTTAAACATCCGTGAAAAGAGCCGAATTACTTAAGCTTCTTAAGTTTATTCATTAATTTTAACACTGTCTAATTCTTAATGTTATGAACACATTGTATGAGATGTCAATATCCACATTTGCCAGTATTATCCCACTCTTCATGAAAATAAATAAATATAAAATGTTGATACAAAACTGTAAAAGTACTTGCATGCACTATGTCTACTTTACACAGCTCTAAGCTTCAAATACAAACTTTCAACATTATACGACGAACTATTTTTGAGTTATAAGAGATAAACATTGATTTTGTAAATCAATCTTACAAGAAAGTGAAAATGGTGAAAAAATGGACAATTGCATGAATCCTTTCTCTGATAATGGAAGAAATCTCTGGCCTTCATCCACTTCTCTAAAATATTATAATGTTTCATAAAAAAAAAATGGCATAATTACATTTTAGTTGTTTTACCAACTAGAATTTCTTCATTAAAGTATATTGAATACAATATTTGCAATTTTAAATTACTGGATTTGGTTTTTATTTTAAATTTGACATGCCTGTTGTACAGAGTATTAAGTAAATACTTCATTTAATTTGACTGGATGGCAGTCTAACTCCATGTTATTTTGTGGAGAATTTTTTTTTTTTTTTTTTAGAAATTACTCATTACCTAATGTACTTTTTAAAATTCTGTTTTCACATTTTGAAAATTCACAGCCAGTAAGATGTTCATCGTTTTTCAAAAATTCATTTTTAATTTTTTTTAATATTTCATTTTGAAACTGTAAGCAGCACAAAAATGCTCTAAGTTAATTTTTTGCACCTTTACAGCTTTAAAACGAAATATTAAAAATTAAAATAATTAATTTTTGAAAAACAAGAAACATCTTAAGAGTAGTGAATTTCCTAAATGAGAAAACAGAATTTTAAAAAATACATTACGTAATGAGTAATTTGTTAAAGAAATTTCTTCATAAAGTAATATGAGGTTAGACTGCTGGTCAAATTAGGTGAAGTATCCCCTTAATATTTTTAAATTCAATATAAATATACAAAACCCCTGTAGAATAGAATATCATTTAGCCTAAATTTTTATTTTGTATATGGGTCATTCTCTGAAAAGTAGGCTTTTTTTTTAAAAAAAAGTTAGCTCAAATAAAATTGCTGCGATTTTTTTTTTTAATTTTGTGCATATACACGTTAATAAAAATAATAAAAATACATACACAGTTAATAAAAAATAATATTAACCAAGCTGTATCTGATAATTTTTGAAATAGTAATTATTTTTATTAATTAGAAAAATGAGGGAATGATGGTGAGGAAATGACAAATTTCTTCTAGAAACTACTTTATAAAAATATTATTAAGTTTAGCTATATTTTCAAACACTAAATATTTATTAAAACATATTTTTATTAATATAATAACATAAAAAAGCAAATTTGATTTCTTTTAGTTAACTTTATAATGAGTGAGGGAATGACATATAATAAAAATACTGTATTTCAATCTAACATTTGAGAGACATATGCTATTCATTGTAAAATGTTTCCAACAGAACACAAAATGTTTTCTTTACTTTGCTTCCATATAAATTAAGTTTGACTTATATAAAGTGCATGCTGCCATTAATGGAGTAAGTAGAGGTATAATTACAGTTTGATGAGGGAATGATATCTATTACCAGGGACAACAATAATAAGTGTTCTAATTTCTTTCATTGCATAATATATAAATGTAGTATAATGGATAAATATTTATTAAAATATGTTTAATAAATTTTCACTTCAAATAATCTAAATATAGATGCTTTAATACCATAGAAACCATTTTATTTGCTTACATGTGGGAATGGGGACACAGTGAGGGAATGATATTTTGCATTTCAAAAATATTTTAAAATTATATTTGAATTCCAATAACCAAAAAATAACAGTTTATATGCAAAACCAATTAATATTGATAGTTTGGACTGCTTTTTGTTTTTGTGCTTTTAAAAATATGCCATCAAGACTTCTGGGACATGAAATGACCACTTTTCAGAGAATTACTCATATCACCACCAATACAGCTACTGATATCCATTAGACATCTAAATTACATTCAGTGATCCATAAAAGGTACAAAATATCTTAAGATTGTCCATTAAAAGTCCTGGATATCTTGTGCTAATTATAGATATCTATTAGATGTTTAAATATAGACAAAATTTAGAAGTGTCTTTTTCGATGTCTAATAGATGTAACATGTTACATCAAAACAAGATTTAGATATTTTCAATATCTATTAGATCTAACAAATCCAATTATCGGATATTTGATTTATTGGATATGTAACAGACACCTAATGAATGTAAAAAAGAGTGACATTTGTTGTGCTAATAGATATCTGTAGGATATTTCTAGAAGTTTAATAGATCATTTTTTAACTTTTATACACATTTATAGATGGCTTATGGATGTAAGTGGCTGTGTAGCAATATTTTGAAATACCTTCATATTGCAGAAAAAAAGCTAAAGATTGCTAAGTATAAAGTTATATTTGTATAAAGTAGTGTGCCTAGTAAATATTGCAAATTTCTACATTCTGAACATCAAAATAAAACTAGCTTAATGGATACATTAAGAGGCTCTATCAGCTCTACAACAAAATCAAACAAAGTATTTTCTACTGATTTAAAATGTGACTAAAAGTTAAAATTATTACAGCACACTGTCGGACTTAATGAACCTTTATTTTGTAAATTTCTCCATTACACAAACTTTTTCCCTGAAATAAGATTATTTTAAGAATTACTTTGTAAGCATACTATTAAAATCTGACTGTAAATATATCTGGCTATCTCCTCACAAACTGATAAATGCAAATGGATATGAAAGTAAAAAACTGCAAATTAACCCAAGATTTCAAAGTTAATGATTTATGTTAAATTATTCCAATTAGTGAAAAATATATCAACATAAAACCCAAAGCAAGTACAAGATAAGCAGTACACATACTGCTAAAAAAATATGGTGCATGAAGTGGTTGGGAGGCAGTGTATAATAAGTAGCACCAGGACGGGTTAGGGAAGCCGTTTAAGTCTTTATAAATAAAAGACTTAAAGTAATATAAAAAAAATAGTGATTCTTTTTTTCCTAAATTCATTTAAATAAGAAGTGGTATACATAGAAATACACCAGTGAAATGGGCAAACATGCTAGCAAAAATTTTTTTCACTTTATTTCTCAAAAATTTTCCTTTTCCTTATTATTATTATTTTATCTCATTTTTATGACTCTTGATGAACCTTAATTGTATTATTTATGAACTATTTTGAAATTGAGATTTTAGAAACACTAACTGCATCAGATAATTTACACCAGCTCCCAACTGTTTTATTTAAAATTTACTTGTTTATCATATTAATCTTAATAAATTAATCATCATATCAACTTATAAACATTTTCTATGTCATCCATTCAATGGAAAATCGAATTACATACTTGTAATCTGATTTATACACATAGGAAGCATTAAAAAAATATAAAAAAAGGCGAGTGGTACTCAACAAAGGAGCTCCTGAGATAAAAAATTATATGAATCACACTCGACATAAGAGTGCAAAAGATTAATAATGCATTGTTAAGCTTTAAACTGCTGACAAAATCCAGATTATACATGCCATTTTAACTTAGGAAATAAATAAATACACATAAATATTTATTTTAAATAAATTGGAATGTGAAAGTTGATATTTTTATACACCAACTATGTGAAAAATACCAGAACTAGGAATCGAACCTGGGCACCTCCACTTAACGCACGGATGTTCTACGACTGAGCTACCCTGGCTGACAACCAGCTAGGCATTTCTCATCAGCCAGGGTAGCTCAGTGGTAGAGCATCCATGCGTTAAGCGGAGATGTCCGGGTTCGATTCCCGGCGCTCGTATTTTTCACATAGTTGGTATATAAAAATATCAACCTTTACACTCCAATATACTTAAAATGAATATTCACGGTTGATGAATTCATGAATAAAAAATTTCTAAATAAATATTTATATTGCATAGATAGAAGGAAAACTTCATATAGCAAAATATATTTTTAATAAGACTTAAAAAATCCTATTCATACACAGTGAAATTAATTATTGCATAGATAAATTCAACAACACATTAGACAGGAATGTTCTATGTTATTAACAACATACTTATCACATACATTTGAACTTATTTCTTTTGCCACTGCTCATTAATATCTCTCCTACGCAAAAGTTACATATACGGTATGAGTTACATAGGCTACTGACAGTTTTTAAAAATCAAGATTAACTTGACAAATGTTCTACTATCAAGTTACAACAGTTGCTTGATATTTCTATAAACATTAACATTAGATATGTACAATTCTATAAGAATTTGAAGACGGTTTTTATCCTTTTAAGCAGTGCTATTCAAGGATATTTTCTAGATTTGATATTTCATTAATGTGCAAAAATTGGCGGAGGGTGTTGAAGATTTCAATGTAAGATTATGATCTTCAATAAGATTCTCTTCATAGATGAATTAAATGAAATATTGTCTTAAACAGCTAGGAGATAAAAATTCTTTTGTTAAATAAACGTTAAATAAACTAATAAATCATAGGAAAACGTTAAAATAATAATAATAATAAAACATAGATAGGATGGATTAAAACTTCAAAATTTTACATTTAAAATCACTACTGCACAGAAAATTTACCTTTTGTAACAAGAAGAAAAATGATGTAATTTTTGTTTTTTAATCAGTTAAATATCTAGCCCTCATCCTTCCCCCTTATTTATTTATTTATTTTATTTTATTTTTCTTCTTTTAAATAGCAGAAATTCTTTATTTTTTATAATTTTTTTTTTAAATTATTATTCTAAATTCAGCAATTGACATGTTTATAAATTGTTATACTTAATCCTTTTCTCACAACAAAAGAATGTCTATTTTTCAAATGAATTGCATGACCGTTAAATAACAAAATAATGACATTTTAATTTATTTCCCATTATTTCTGTCATAAAATAAATATAACAATCTATAGCATGTTAAAGTAATAGTTAAAAATAAACAATATCAAGTGATTTTTAAAATTTTTAAGTGTAATGTGCGATCAGAATTTACTAATCAAGTAACACACACACACACACATATATATAATATATATAATTTTTCTTTTATAACAAAAGGCGAGTTTTCTACGCTATAATAAAATTAAAAACTTGGTGTTTTTTCCACTTACCCTAATATACAGGGTACACATATCAAGTTATACAATAGTAAATATCTAATTAACAATTACTTTTAATTAAATATTATACATAATGCACTACTCCTCAAATATTTCATTCAGTATGAAAAATTCCTAATATCACAGCTAATTCACTGATAAGTGAATTCTAAAAGAAAGGAAAAAAAGTATTTCTGGGAGAGAGAGAAAAGATTTTACAATACAATTATAAAGAATTATAGGGTACTATTCCTAAAAGAATATAATATCTAATACTTTAAAAATATCACTTACTAATATTTTATATACAAAAGGCAAATAAATAATAAGACATTACTCATTTTCAGAAATTTATTTCACTCCTTAGAATGTCTAAAAATCATATGGCTAAATTGAGAAAATAGTTTTTCGTTTAATTCTTTACATCATGCAATTCCTATGATAAATATTTAACTTCTTTGAATGATGAACCATTTTAATAAAGCCACTTCCACTTCTTGATGTTCAGGTTTTTTTTTTTTTTTTTTTTTTTTTTTTTTTGGGGGGGGGGGGGGGGGGGGTTGTCAAAAACTACAATTGTTCCAACTGTAGATTTTGATTTTTTTTTTTTTTTTTTTTCAGATAATGTTATAGCTTGTCTCTTTCCATTTTGTATTTCTTTGATGATGTTTACTTTTCCTTCAATACAAAATGCTTTACCCTTGCTCAACAAGATGGATCTAATGATTTCTTAAAAGCAAATTTTTAACATGGATGTCTGAAATTACAGATTCTGAAGATTCTGTAGATTTATACAAGCTCTCTAGTGATAAACACTCAAATAGGTGAACGATATTAAATTACTTCCCATCAACCTGTGTGTGTAACCATTGAATAATCAATTCTCTTTTCCTAAATCCCTGTTTTGTTTCATACAATTCCAACTGTGCATTCCAAAAATAGATTCTCCCCTTTCCTTTTTCAACAATGGTTTTCATGGTATTTTGGCAGTTTTATGTATATTTTTTATTGTGTATATCCCTGTTTTCATTCAAATTGTACTGGTTCATTATTGCTTATGTCAAAGGTCAAAACTTTTATAGGATTATTTCAAGGACTCTGAAACAATTATTCATACAAACAAGAATCAAGTATTTAATAAACAGAATTATTACTGATTTGCAATGTGTTTCACTGGCTGGCACAGATCTTTTGAAATTAGAATCGAAATCCTGTTTTCAGGTTTGAAGGGAAAAAAAAAAAATTGTTTGTTACAGCCGATTCTTAAGGTTTCAATGGTTTGCTATAAAAGGATAATTTAACATTAAATACAATAGGAAAACGATGGGACCAAAAACTCATTACTAAAACCCGAATAAGTTACTACGTCAGAAACGCCAAAGAAAAATATTTGAGACGTATACAGCTGTTTCGGTAGCATTAAGCGTACTGCCTTCAGTGCAAAAAGAAATCATTATATCTGTGAGTTCGTTATATACCGGGTTCGCTATAATGGGGTTCGACTGTATTTTGAATGTGAAAGAAGTAACAAAGTAAAAAAAAAATATATATAGATAAATGAACGTTTTTTTATGTTAAAAAATTGCTAAATTGTATTTTTTGAGACTTATATATGAAAAGCTGTAGTTTTTAGTGTTTTATTAATATTATCATTATTTGTTTGTTTAATACCTGATTACAAATGCTCTGTTATAGATTTTTAAGTTTTTTTGCAATTCCAGTACAAGAAGATTATTTTATTAATTTTCTGTCACTGTCGCTTACAACATTTGTACATTGATTGCTGTATTGTCAATTATCATTTTTTTTTAGATAGTAGTACGTCAAAATAGGTGTTTTGAATGATTTTTCCTTAGTTCGCCTCCCCACAAACAAAATTTACGAGGGTCAATATTGAAACAATGGTGGTTTTTTTTGTTGTCCAACGATTATAAATGGCCATTGGCTAGATTGATGGCCCAATCATTGACCCATATGAAGTTTTTTAACTTTAGCAATGCATTTTCAAATTTATTATTTAATATTTGTATACTTTCTTGAGAATAATGAATGTCCTCGATGATATTTTAATGTGTGTAATAAAATTATATATTTCCTTTGAAGTTACGCAATGATTAGAAATGAGCTTTTATATGCAAATTTAACACATCAATTATTGTTGGACTCATAGCGTTGTTCATTACGGCGGGCCAACCATAGCTACAGCAACAAATAAGATGCCAACGAAAGGGATAAAAAATAGATGATGGGCCAACTACAACTATTCTAACTAACCAAGTGCCAACCGCACTGCCAATCACTGATGCTTATAGAGATTGAATTTCATGTGTTTTGATATGTGTTTTTCAAAACAATGTTTTGTTATGATTTTGCATTTTTATATTGTTTGCTTCATATATAATTAATGCTTTTGTTTATTTGCCAAAAAATTCCTTCTCTTGCAACAGAAGATTGCAACTCCTGATATGATATGGAACTTTGTAATGTTGGCAATCTTTGAAAAATGTGCCAATCAGCACATCCAACTAGATTCTCTCCAGCACTATCTTAGTACTGCAAGGGTTAATTGTAATACAATTTGTCCCATTCACCTTTTCATGATTATTAATTTATGAAAAATCAATTACAAACTTCTTTAAAACAAACAAATTTTATTTATTTGCATTCATATCACAACATTCTTCTTCTTTTTTTTTTTTTTTTTTTTTTTTTGCTAATAAGTATATCTTAATAAGTATATTACAAAACGGATTACTTTATTTTATATTAACTAAAATACTGAAAATAAGAAATTGATTTAGAACCATAATTTTCACATATTAGTAATTAATTTTAATGAACATTTTTAGGGTACATTTTTTAATTTCTTCATTTTTTTTTTTTTTTTTTTTTTTTTTTTCATGAACAGAAAATCAATTTACTTGTAATTACTTTTAAAATAATAAAAATGCATTCGGATATTTATTAATTAAAAAAAAATAATAAACTGCATTTTAAAATTTTTATATTATGTTTACAAAGAAAAAAGAAAGAAAGAGAAGGTTTACTCTCGTTAATTTAAAAGAACTTACAGTAAATTTTTAAAGTAACTTCATTTCTGCTATATAAAATAAAGTAAATTTGTAATTGTGAAAATAATATACTTTTAAGAAACAAAAGTAACTTTTATATATAATGATCCAGATTATGGAATATTTGACAATGAAGATGGTTTTGTTTTTCCTTTTTAGCATCTCTATTTTCTTTTACCTATACACGGTGAAGAAAGTTTTGTTCTTGGATCTAATTTTCAATTTTCATATATTTACACATTTTGAGATTTCATGAATTCGAAAATCAGGTTTTTAGCAGATTGTATGTGTGTATTTGTGAATCTTACAAGCATAATTAATATATATATATATATTAGCAGAAAGTCCACATTCTGTGTTTTAACTATTTACCATATGGAAATGTTACTAGAAATCTTTCATTGCAATCACAGAAATGACTCATATACAGAGACATTCAAAAGTATACAAACACATTACATCTATCAATGAAGTTTTTTAGCCAGTATATTTTAACATATTTAGACTTAAGGGTAAGTAGTGTGGTTGCCCCACCAGATTATTTATTTTGTTATACAGAAAAAAAATAATAATATCTACATAAGAATGATCAAACTACATTATATTTGACATAATGCTTAATTTAAGAAAATTAAAATATGTAGGTCAACAAGGACTAATGAAAAGTCGACATTATCTGGAAAACAATTATTGTATTCACATCAAATTCTAGTACAGTTCAGTTATTAAATATTATTTCCTACTATTATAAAACAAAATCACAAGGATGTATCGCATTTTTCACAAAAACAATTTGAAAAATAAATAATTAAAGACTAATAAGTTATTTAATATTCTTAATATATTAACATTTTAAATGTAGGGAATGGGAATATTTTTCCTTTAGATAAATTACAAATTGCTTAACATTAATCTCAAAATTCAATGAGTAATGTTCTAATTTAGATATGCTTCATTTCCACAAAGTTAAAAATATTTTTTTGAACAAGTACTACAAATTAATGTTCAATAAAGAACCCCAATTTGACTCAATAATTTAACTGACAGAGAAATAAGATAACATAAAAATCATATCATAGCATTCATAAGCTAATATCAGATGAATTAGAAGAGAAAATATAGCATTAAATTAATATATATCTAGACTTTTTAAATATATGTTAGAACTAGATTAGTCAATTATTGCTGTTATTTTAATAATGTTAAATCTACAATAGAATCATCAATGCTTTTCAAGAAAATAACAATAATAATAATTTTACATAAAAACATAACATTTTTGTTGTCATATCACTCAATAAAAAACAAAAAAAGATATCTGACTTTTTTTTTT
Organism: Salticus scenicus; assembly: GCA_963930645.1. Lineage (NCBI taxonomy): Eukaryota > Metazoa > Arthropoda > Arachnida > Araneae > Salticidae > Salticus > Salticus scenicus. The sequence continues at coordinate 127,912,462 of OZ005650.1, forward strand.
TTTTTTTTTTTTTTTTAGCATCTGTTTTACATTCAGATTAAATATGGAAACAGAAATATTCTCAATTAATAAAAATATACATTACGAAATAAAGAAACTGTTCTGCTTAAAATATAAAAAAAATGTCTCAAGTAATTTGTGGTATTTTTCTTTTTCCAATAAAAAAAAATATATATATAATATATGATAATTAAAAAATAGTTGAAATACAATAAATATGGAAATTTATTATATTGAACATATCAATACTTTTCATTTATTGGAAACACATCTTTTATGAACATTTTTAATGCTGCAAATAAAATTAAAAATAATTTTCAGAAAATAAAAAAACAAATACATTACGAGAAATTAAACTAAGACAAAACTACAACAAAAAGTAAAAAAAATCTATCTTTAATGAAATAATAATTCCTACTTCGTATCACAAGAGAAGAGTTTTGTATGTTATTGAAATTTTAACGGGAATACCATTTAAACACACTACGATTTTGTTTGTACAAATTTTAAACAAGATTCATTCAACATAAATTTCACATAACTGGTTGCAAACAAATTTGACTATTTAAATCAACAAAATAAGTTATACATAGAAACAATCTCAATAAATAATTTATAAAATTAAATATAAATACACAAAATAAAATCTGTTAAATATAATATCACAGACTGAACATATCATATAGCTAAACTGTAATCTAACAAAAAAAGTTATAAGTCATGAATTCAAAAAGAATTTAGTAATGTATTCTTAAATGCAAGGAAATAATGAAAGACTATCATTTATATACATATTTAAATTTGGAGCTGTAACCGTGGTAACCTAATATAGAGTGTGCTAAGAGCCCGGTCAATATGAATCCTAGGACGCAACATTACTAAGCTCATTTCTGTCACAGATCTGCAATCTTCAATTTTTAGATATTTTAGCTGCCTGCAATATTCACCAATTAATCTGAAAATATATTTGATAACTGTTATATTTTAAGATATGATAAACAAACAAGGGCATAGATGAATTTAATTATAAATTACACACAGATGTACTTAAATGCAATACACAAACACTTATTTTATAAATTTGGAAAATTACTCAATAATTTAATACCTGAAGACAATCAAAATACAAGATTAAGAATAAAATAGCAATTTTGCAAACAGGCATTACAGAAAAGGTAATGAAAGCATTACTATATTTTCAACTTAAAAAAAAAAAAAAAAATGTGCGCAATATTGGCATGCAGAAAGAAACTTTAGAGGCATAAAATACTCATGTCATTACTATACATGGTTGAAGACATTAACGTAAAAAGCTAGGCATAGTACTCAGTACGTAATCAGCCAAGTTTTGACTAAAGTACTTGGCCAATATCGAGCAGCTATAAGAATTTCATTATTTTTATGCATTATTGAACATAAATTAATAACATTGTTTATTAATGATCAAATTCAAAAATTATGAAAACGTAAATATAATAGATGGCAAATAGATTCCCACCAAATTTAGTATTGGAATAATTCGTGAGATGTGTTTTAGAGACGAATAGCTTATCTGTTGCGTTTCACCTGTATAGTACTCACTGTTTATAGCATAAATTTAACTATAACCATCACATATAAATGTATTAATAAAAAAAAAGAAAGAAAGAAAGAAAAGAAAAAAATAAGTAAGCCACTTTTAACACTGTAAGAAAATATTACAATTTTGAATTTAAAAAAAACAAAAATAAAAAGGGAAACTAAAATATAATTAAAAATGTATTTCAGTAAAAAAAAAAAAAAAAAACTTGTTTTGAAATATACCTTTGTTAACGTGAATCTCTAGGGGGTTAAAAAATTTGTTCATGTTGTCAATAGTTAATGCCATCAGTAACTAATCTTTATATAACTAAACTAATCTTTATTTTGACGGGGATTGTGGAAACAGTTCATGTTAAGAGTAATTTTCTTTAACAGTGTTTACGTTGATGAGGTTCGAATGTGTATTTATATATATTCAGAGATATATAGTCACTAAAATAAATGAAGGCACAAGTTTAAATCCAGTGGTAGATTTTTTAAAAAAGGTCACAATGGATATTCAAAATTTCAAAAACTAAAATTAACTTACACTATATTTAAGGTCATACAGAGTTCACACACAATTTTAAAAATAAAATTCCTTGATTTTTACAGGTTTATTTTTTGAAAATTCCAGTCACAAAATTTGGTTTGTGACATAAAAAATAGCTCATGTCATAAAACAAAACATAGCCCACAACGTAAAAGACAACATAGTAATACAATGTGTAACATAAATTGCATGCTCAAAAAGCATTTTCCAGGTTTATATCATCATTTTTCCAGGTTTTTAGGCCATATTTGCAATTTTCCCTGACTTTTTTCATTAATTTCAAATTTCCTGATTTTTCCAGATTTTCCCTGACCCATGGGAACCATGTTTAAGAACCTCTATGAATAAAAATTTATGTAGTATGAATACTTGAGCTATATTTTCAAAATAAATTTTCCATATTTAGAGTATTTTAGAAAAAAAAACAAGGGTAAAATGTCAATTGGGTTAACTTTTAAAAACTTTCATTCCCAAACATATTAAATCAAGAATGATACATTCTTAAATCGATCTCATTAATCCATACAAATTTGATAATTTTTTAAAACTAATTCCAGAAAAATGTATCATTCAATCAATCTTAAAAGCACTTCACAGTACTCTCCTTTTGTAGCAGTATTTGATGTTATATTTCAGCTTACTAACGTAGCCATCTTCAGATGTTGATATGCTGCCTACTGACCACTGTCCATGTCTTGTTTGTTGTTGATCAAATGCTTTCTCCGACAACAAGCAAGACATGGACAGCAGTAGCATATCAACATCTGAAGACGGCTATGTTAGTAAGCTGAAATATAATATCAAATACTGCTACAAAAGGATTAATTTGTGAGGTACTTTTAAGATTATTTGATTAATATGATCCTATATTACCTAATAAATGTATCATTTAATTTGTGAGTTTAGCAATTAATACACTGTCACTACACTTGAAGCTAATGTCATCCCATTGATGAATTTTTAATGGTATGACACTTGGCATACTGTTATTATGTAAATATATGAATCTTATAAATTAAAAACGAGGTAACTGTTAAAACATATTAAAAAAAGAAAACAAATATATAGATTTTGTCAAAAAAATTATTAGTTTTAATACTGCATCAATCGGATGATGTCATCCCAGTGACGAGTCACCTGATTGACAAATTATAAGTAAAGAATTTTTTTGCATTTTGTATATCAAACTCTGGTGTGTTTTAATGAAAGGGGCTTAGGAATCACCATTCTTGAACACATAATTTGGTTATACAATTACCAAAAAAAAATGTAACTAGTTGAAGGTCGTCATCCCATTGTCAGTGTCAGGGTGAACAAGTTCAATAATATATTAAACTTTCTGTCTCATTAAAGTAAAAGAAAAGAAACCTGTAAATAAATTTCACATTCATTGGCTAAAAAGTCATACAAATAGATGGTAAGTGAAAGTGATATCGCTGAGAGTGGCGGCTCGTGCAAATTTTTATAGGTAGGGCCCGATCCATTGTATGGTGTGTAATATAATATTCATTGTTCAGACATAAAAACAAACATTATTTAGGAAATATATAAAGCGTGAATTCTTTGATATTTTTTTTCTTTTTAGTTTTATTTATTTATTTTATTTATTTTTAATAGCAAATCTTAAATTTAACATTATGAAAAACTAGTTGGCATAGGTGGACTCTGCTCAGTTCCCCATCATATTTATGTTCTCATAAATTTCTAGTGCGAGACATATTATAATCATGTTAAAAGAAATGAATTTGACCAAAGCTTGATATTATGACAGAATGAAATTCCCGCTAATAGGCTATCCACCGTTCACTTCGATATATATATCTTATTCTAATCTATTAATTTATTTTATCAGGGTCAATTCCGTTGTTTAGTTTTCATCCTACTATTTCCAATGCAATAATCCTCAAAATTCATATTTATATGAAACATTTACAATTTCGCTATGTTGATAAAATCGTAAATTGCGAATGATTTACGAAATTTTCCTATTAGAATATTTGTATTCAATCATGTTAAAACAAATATCATAAATGTAATTTTGAAGTTGTCTAATGTATTTACGATCCTGAAAATGGAAATTTATGCTCAATTTTGCCTTATTCTGACATGTTAAGTAAATCGTAAATTCCAAATAACTTACGAAATTTTTAAATTGGAAAAATCGTAGTCTATGATATTCATGCCAGTATCCTAAATAATATTTCGAAAGTGGTTTGACATCTTTACGATGAAAATATCCCTCAAGATTGACGTTTATGTGAAATTTTGCTCTATTCAGCCATGTTAAGAAATTCGTAAATTTCCAATAACTTACGAAATCTTTATATTGGAAAATTCATAGTCATTAATAATCATGCCAGTGTCCTAAATAATATTTCAAAAGTAGTCTGACATCTTTACGATGAAAATATCTCTCAAAATTGACGTTTATGTGAAATTTTGCTCTATACTGCCATGTTAAAAAATTAGTAAATTTCCAATAACTTGCGAAATTTCCAAAGTAGCATATTTATAGTTACTGATGTTCATTCCGGCATCAAAACTGATATTTTAAAACTGGTCTGACATTTTTACAGTAAAAAGTTTCCATTAAATGCACGTTTAAGTGAATTTTTGTCCTATTCTCCCATGTTAAGAAAATCGTAAATTTCTAATAACTTACGAAGTTTTTAAATTCGAATGTTGCAAATGAATAGGTTTCTTGCCTGTGTCGAAAGTAATATTTTAAAACTGATCTGACCTCTCTGCGATCATTTGTTCATGAGATATCGTGTTAACAGACTAACAAACTAACGGACTAACACACTAACGGACTGACACACTGACACACTAACAGACACCCTACAGACAGACACCATAGAAATTTTGTCATTTTCGTATTCCTCACACCTGAAAACGTGTAGAAAAGTCAAAAAACCGAGGTCGAAAATTTTCACGATTACCTAAGTTCCCCATACCTATAGTATGATGGGGAACTAAAACTGCGTAAATCAGAAATTAATGTTTTACGACTTCACTTGCAAAATTCTGAAGTTTTCTGATCAATTGAGTATCAAAATTTAAATATCTGGAAGATGGTAGATAGGAATTGCCGAATTCTATATTATGTCGCTTTTGTCGATATATACGTTTGGAGTTTTCCCGAAACTCGCATAAATACGAACTAGGTATCACTTAGAAAAACTCCCTAGGGAGAATACACTACCCATATCTAGAACCTACTTTTAGTCAACTGGCTTTAAATGCCGTTAAAATTTTAACTTAATTTTCTCTACACACTACATGCATTTTTAAAAAAAAATTTTTTTTTTGAATATAGTTTGCACGAACTATACCCCTAAATCATTTAATAATAATCATTTCAATTGTTATATTAATGCTTCTTATCTTAAAAAATAAATAAAATAAACCTTAATAAATTTATGAGAAGAATTTATTGAAATTTAAAAAGCCATGAATAATGTAATGCAAATACGAATTAGAAAACTACCATGTTTCTCACTTTAAGAGCATAATTTTAAGCAATTTAAATTAAATTTTTTAATTTCTCATTCAATTAAGAGAAAATTATCTAAAAAAAATCTATTTGAAATTAAATACCCTACCCTTATTCTTACGAGTTTCGAATTTACATGCGTAAAATTATAAAAATATGCATTTAGAGAAAACACAGTTTAAATTTTGATATTTCATTGAAAAATGTCATTTAAAAATTTTTGAATTATGATTATAAAATTCTTACTTTTTGATACAATTTCATGTTGTTTTTATGCATAATGTTTGTTGAGAATTAGAGACTGATTCTTAAATAAAATAAAAAACAAAAATAGAGTTTTTTTTTTTAAGGATGTGATAAATAAAGAAATAAAGACGGTCTATCGTCTTTAAATAATAATAATAATAAAAACATTATATCAAATTGTATTTAAAAAAAAAAAAAAAAAATCATAAAAAAAAATAATTAAAAAAATAAACTCCATTTTTATACAGATAGTTAATCCATATATCCACATAAATCCATTATTTATTTATTAAAAAAATATATAGTTTATTTGCATAAAAGTTATAGTATACCAATCTGAAGAAAAATATCATAGTTGAACATTTTCTTTCCATTTTTTTCATTTAAATTCAAAATACTTCAGACAGAGAGGTCTCAAATTCTTAATTAAGAACTTTTATTTTAAACGCTAATCTAGAAAAATATTTTTAATTATCAAGAGAGAGAATTCATTTGTAAACACTAGAATTTAAAACTATAATATGTAAGTTAAAAAAAATGCACCGAAAAATCATACAAATAAAAGAAACGTAAAAAGCGCCAATTTTATCCAGGTTAACATATTTTCTAGGAGACAGTTTTTTCCTCTATAGTTTTGTTCTGAAGGGCCAGAATCTCTGTGCCCTACCAACGATAAATTATGGCGTGCTTATGCTAATAAAAGAGTTCTTCGCCAAATCTGTCAAACCGCTGTTCTAATAGAATAAATACTGTAAAAATGGACCCGCCAAGTTGGGCCGGTACAATGCTGCTGATAAGGCAGCTGCTGCCGGTCCAAGGCTGCTTTTTTTTTTTTTTTTTTGTCAGCATTGGTTGGGTGAATCATTAAGTGATTTATGACACCTGAAAAGAATATATTGATAAATAAACGATAATGAGAAACATATTAAGAAAAAAAAGGATATAGGATGGTAATTTTGTACATATGTTTTTGAACAGTTACAATAAAATAAGAAAAAGAATGAAATAACGAATATATATATATATATTTTTAATCGAAAAAAATAATTAAGTGGGGCCGTGCCCTTTTGCCCTTAATGGCAAGTCGCCACTGATCGCTGGTATCTACCATCTTATGTAACTTACTAATCGAAAAGAAATATCATTCCATTGACCATTATTTCAGAGACATGTTGAAATAATTCTATTTATGAAAAATATGATTAAAAAATTCTTTAAAAGAACATAAAAAGTGATTTTAAAAAGTTCATTATCATAAAATTTTAGGATTTTGAAAATATAAGTGAAGTGGCAACATGTAATCAAGCCATATAAGAACCATTCTTCTATACAGAGACATGTCATCCAATTGACAATTTATGATTTCTGGATTTAAAAACTATTATAAAAATATCAGTTTAAAGTTTTTTTTTTTTTTTTTTTTTTTTTTTCAAAAAATGAAATGTGTGACAAAATTGTAGTGTTTAGAGGTGATTTTATGTCTTTGAACTTTGAAGTGAAATAAAACATAAAAAAATGCCGGAGACATATTTTTACAAATTATGAAATATTGACCCCTAAACATTTTCATTGAGTACCTATCCTTTATTTATTTTTTATTTTTTAACTTAACGGATAAAAAGAACATATTATGCCTCATTTATTCCAGCTAAAGATTCTATCTGAATTGCAAATAGGGGTTCAGTTACAAATTAAACTAAAATATAATATTTGGGATCACCCTAAAAAAAAAAAAAAAAATGAAATTGTAACTATAGTATATGATTATGAGCCTTGCTTTAACCACTTCATCAGCCATTGTACTATGTGGAAGGCTACGTTTTCCACGAGTTATCTCAGGATGGTCGGTGAAGTGGTTAATTATAGATATAAATTTGCATGAGACTGCCACATATATCAATGGAGATATAAAGGTTTCAATGTTGACAATTTTGACCAAAGCAATGTCATTTTCAGAAAATTCGACAGACTGTATACACAACAAACTGCAATCAAAATATAAAATATTAGGGATGGAAATTGATTAAAAGTTTTAACAGGGTTAATCATAGTTCACTGATCGATTAATCGGATTTTTAATCGATTTTCATTTTTCTTTGTATAATTTGACTTGAACAATGGATAAAACTCATCTATCTATCTATATATACTTTATTTTTTTTTTTTTTTCAGATAGTATACAGCTGACCACAAAAATGATATAGATGTTAATTTAACTAGTTTCTTAAACAAATAATAATAAGCATGCAAATAAATAATGAAAGAAGAAAACCTCTTATTTTTTTCAAATAAATGAAAAACTATCTTAAATACGAAGATAATACAACATTTGAAAAGCAACTGCAAATATTCGTATATGATTGAGCATTTATAAATCATTTTTTATTTTATGAAATACATTTCCTGTTAAACTTAGATTTAATTGTGAAGATGTTTAATTACGCTTATTTAGTGTGGTTGCCTCTTTATTAATAATATATAAAAATGAAAAAACATAATTAAAAAGTACCTTACAAGTAATAAATATTTAAATTATACTCACTCATATATAATGAAAGATCAAAATGAGACTCATCTACATATTTATTTCCAAATATTACACAACAGGTCATAAAAAAGATACTATTTTAACCAATTCCTTAAACACACAAGCACATTGACATTTTCGAGATCTAAGCTTGATCTTATGTGAATGAAATGTATAAAAAAAAAACTAATATGTGAAAAAATATTTTGTTAGGGTGTGTTTGTGATTAAGACCGATTGACTTCACTAGGGTCTTATGCCTATAGGTGGAATGCACTCCACAGGGGTCTTTCTGAGGGATCCTTGTCCATATTTATTTGAGTTTCGGAGAAAATCACACAAAACTCTGAATGGCTAGGTCAACAAACGTGACCAGGGATCAAACCCAGCTCTATCTGTCTACCAGCTTTGAGCGAAGAATCTCTCAGTCATGTGTGAGGCTAAGTTAACCTACAAGGTCACTGGTAGGGCAATATTTTGCATGCAAAACAGCATTTTAAATTTTTACATTAATTCGTAGTTTGAATATTTCTAATCAAATTAATCAGAACCAATTAATCGGCACAGCCCTAATAAAAATTTCAAATATCTGCTGATATATGAGCATGTCCATGTTTATTTTTAACTGTACATGTGTGCAAGTGCTAGCAAAATTTCTTTTACATATTTTTTTACAAGCTGAATTACTCTAAAAAAAAAAAAAAAAAAGAATCCCTTAGCAAATATCATTAAAATTTAGAAAAATATCATTGATAGAAGAGTTCATTTTCAAGCACTTTCAAGAAGAGCAAAATGTTAAGGGGTTTTACCCATATTTTCATTTTAAATCAACAAACAGACATGAGATAATAAGTAAAGACACATATGTATTTTATGGGGGGGGGATGCAGAAAATATTGAAAAACCATTATTGTTACTTGTTTATATAATCTTTAGAATATTATAAAGATAGCTAAAAAATATTAAATTAATATTCAAATCAATAAACTTACAAAAGTAAATAAAACTTTTCAACTTGAAAATAAAAGATAAAAGCAAAAGCACAGTAATTATAATATCAGAATAAAATGTATACTCAATCAATACTATTGGCTATGCATCAGGATACTAAAAGATTATATAAATAATACGTTTTAACAAAAATAATGGTTTTTATTTGTCTTCACTATTTTTTGAGAAAATGTGAAGTATGCCTCTAATTATGTCATGACTGTACATTGATTCAAAATGAAAATATCGTTAAAGACCCGTAGCGCATTGTTATCTTTTTGAAAGTAGGTACCTGAATTCTACCGACGATATCTTTCTGAATTTTAATGATATTTACTTGGGGGATTTTTCTATGAGTATGTTCATACGTTTGGCTGGTAAATTATACAAAAAAAAAAAAAAAAAACATTTTGATAGCCCTTGCGCATGCTCAGTTAAAAAATATTAGAAAAATGTTCATATATCATCAGATACTTGATATTTTTATATTCTGATGGCAGCATGTTGTGTGAGCAGCATGTTTCTAAAAATGACCTAGTTCTAATTTTAAAAATCCTGTATTTTATAAAAAAAAAAAAAAATGAAAAATTGTCAATGTTAAAGAATAACTTATATCACTGTTAACATATGAGTAATTCTCATATCAGATGAATATCTATAATTAAAAGAAGGTACAGTCAAACCCCGATTTAGTGTCATCATCGGTACGCATAATAATATGGCGTTATAATGGATTTGGCGCTATATCGAATTATAATACTAACTGTGTAAATGAAATAAAATTAAATATTCTCACCTCATTATATTACAAGCATTAGAAAATTTGAGGATCATAGCACTGAATATGTGATAATTAGTACAGTAAAATCCCGTTACAACGAACTTCACGGGACCGCAAATTTTATTCGTTGTAACGGGAATTTCGTTGTAACGGAATTCAATAGAAAATTAAACATTTCAATTCAGATCCTCATATCATAGTTAATTATAAAAATAGTAGTATAATACAAATTAGTAGATAATTAATTATTAAAAATAGTAATAAAAATTAGTAGTACCTTCTAATAACGTAAAGTTAGTACTAATACAATGTATAATATTTTTTATAGAACTGAAAAATTGACTTACCACCATTTCAATGATCTTCAAATTGTACAAGAAAAAATTTAATGCAGAAAATCAGTGATTTTTTTTTGTACAAGGGAGTTTGAAGCTGCGGACAATACAAAATTATGTACATGATTAATATTAGAAAAAATGTTATCTGGTACACTGCTCTGTAAAGAAATAAAATTGCGCACTCTTTCTAAGCTTTCTAAGGCTTCAGCAGATGTAACTTTTGAAGTAGTAATAACCTCATTTTCTTCATCTTCAGAACTTTCTTCATCATTTTCTAAAATGCGATCATCAACAATAGACTGCACAATATCTGTCTCTGTTAATGAATAACAAGTTGCAGCATTGTCATCTGCAGTTAAAAAATCTTTAAAGCTTATGCTTTGAGACACACCAGATTTTTCTTTTACTAAGTTCCAAACGGATTCGATCTCATATTCGACTGTCTGCTCCTCATCATGTAGTACATCGCTAGATCCTTGAGCCGTCGATTCTTTATTTAAATCCTGGTCAATCTGCGCGTGTTTCCAACAGTGGGCTATTGTTTTCTGGCTTATATCATCCCACGATCCACAGATCATATCAATTGCCTCTTTCATGTTGCACTTTCTGTTTACGTTATTTTGCAGATCACAGATAATGCGTTTTAATAACATAGTTTTGTATCGTGATTTTACGGCTCTGATAATGCCTTGGTCAAGAGGCTGAATCATTGTGTGCTGTGCAGTTGTCTATCAGTAGAAGAATTTTACGTTTTTGTTTTTGCATATCTTTATCAAAATTTATCAGCCATTCATTAAAGAATCCTTGCATCATCCATGATTTTTTGTTGGCTTTGTAGATGCATGGTAAGGACTTAAAATTTTTGAAACAACGGGGTTTTTCAGATTTGCCGATTATGAGTAATTTTCGTTTTTCTGTTCCTGATTTGTTGCAGCAAAATAGGGCTGTAATCCTTTGTTTGGAAAGCTTTTCTCCAATACACTTGTCTCCTTTTAACGCTAAAGTCTTCCTTGGTTCTAACTGAAAAAATATTCCGGCTTCATCGGCATTAAAAACATCGTTAGGACTATACGTCTTGATTAATTTTAGTACTTCACCTTTACGCCATTCGTTTACAGATTCAACTGGGACGTCTTTTGCTTCTCCTGAAATGCATTTTGCCACTATACCGTATCTTTCTCGGAATCAATTCAACCATCCGACACTGGCTTGAAAATTTTCAACGTTTAGCATTCTTGCAAATTCCAAACCTTTTTCTCTAATTAAAGGGCCACTTAGAGGGATGTTTCTAGAACGAACATCCATAAACCATTTGTAAACAGCACTATCCACATCTTGAAACTGGGCATTTCGAATTCGTTTTCTGCTTGGATCAAAGACTTGAACTTGAAGTTTTTTCAAAATGCTTTCTTTATCTTTTAGAAAAGTGGATAAAGTAGACGGCGAAATTCCATATTTGCTAGCAACATCAGATTTTTTCATTCCTTTCTCAACTTCAGAAATTATGGTTTTTTTTTCTTCCAAACTAAACTGTTTTCGCTTAACAGCCGCCATTTTATGACCTACTGGTAAGATGAAAATTTTCAAACTGATTTCGAGCTTTGGGAATTCCTTTGCGAAAGTTATTCAGGTAGGGAGGAGAGGGAAGGGGGAATGTGCAATACTCATTTCACGTTTTGTTAAGTTTGCTTACATTGGTTACAGCTTACTTGGACTTCCAAGAAAAAGGGGTGGAGAAAAGGGGAGAGCGAACAAAGGAAACATTCCTTCTGCAGTGAAATGCCTATGCACACCTGTTTTACAACAAAGCTCGGAGAAAAGCGATTGCTTTAGAGATAAGCTTGATTGTCCCTAAGACTAGGCATCGAAAACAAAAATTGTCAAGCGATAAAAATGTACAACTGAAAGTATTTGCCGTGTCATATTATTTCGTTCTAACGAGATTATAAAAAATTGAATATTTCGTTATACTGAGAGTATGTTAACATTATTTGAATACATTTCAAAACGGGACTCGCTTGCATTTCGTTATAACGGGATTTTTCGTTGTAATGGAATTCGTTGTAACGGGATTTTACTGTACTTTATTTCGATTTGCGTAATTATTATATTTACGCAGGAGAAAAATGTTTTAAAATATTTGCTTGAGTATTTTTTTATTTATTTTTTGGTATGGAAATGTGCTCAGTGTGTTTTTCTAAAATTAAAAGATTATAAAACATCTTTTTATCCGTTGAATTTTTTTCTAACTATATCCTTTGTTTGTTAATGCAGTCTTTTGCTTCGTCAGATTTAATTTTTCTTCTTCAATCTGAATTTCCTCTTCAGATGAATCCGAATTTGGGTCATTATTTGTTATTAATCCAACAATTTCCTCTTGACTCATTTCTTCAAATGCAGGAACATTTTTGTCTACATTAATATATTCAGCTGTAGTGAGAGGATGCTGCATGCAAGTTAAATTGTTCATATCATCTTGTAAATCTTTAATTTCTGCAGTGTTTAGTTCATCACTAGATTTTTCACTATTTTTTAAGCCTGCATAGCTCCAGCAGTTAACTATAGTCTCTGTAGAAACTTCCTCCCACGCTTTTTTCATCAACAGAATCGTATCTTTTAGGGAAAGAGCAGAAAAATCATTTTTACTGATACGGTCAACAATGTGTCTGATATGATATTTCCAATAATGTGCTTTGAAAAAAATTATGATTCTGGCATCTAAAGGTTGTAAAACACCAGTGTAATCAGGAGGTGAAAATTGAAATCGGATATTGCTAACTGGAGTTACTTTATGACAGAATGCATTATCCAATATCAATAATACCTGACGCTTTTTCTTCCTCATTTCAGTATTAAAATTCACTAGCCAGTTTTGAAATAAAGTTGCAGTCATCCATGCTTTATTCTTATTCACATAATCCACATATAAAGCAGGATTGAAATTTTTAAAGCATCTTGGCTCAGCAAATTTACCAATAACAGTTTATGGTCGTTTGTCAGATCTATCAACATTTGTGTAAAACACAAATGAGACACGATCTTTAATTTTCTTACATTATCTAACAGATCAAATTGATATTGTTTTATCGGGTTGCAAACAATACAATAAACCGCTTTCATCCATATTATAGACATGAGCAGGTTCATACTCTGAAATAATAGCATTTAATTTTTCCTGACCTCTTATCACAAAATACACCTTTTACCACAGAAATATTTCTTTTCTGTTTTATCAGCCCATGATACAATGAGATGGAATGCATCAAAAGAGCGACAATAAGCATAGCGCTTGACTGAGGGAAAAAAAAAAAAAAAAAATGCTAATTTTAACAAAAAGTTATATTTTTTTGGAAAATGTTGATTGGCGCTACATCAAGTTGGCGTTATAACGGAAACTTTACATTATAGTCCCTATTTACAAGATTTGTTCACCCATACATGTGGCGGTTAAACGGGTTTGGTGGTATTTCGGGGTGCGTTATATCGAAGTTTGACTGTATATATACAGTTCATGCTATTTCAAACATCATTTTTTAAAGGGTAATCCCAAACATTATTATTATTTTTTTTTGTTGTTGTTGATTTGTAACTGATCCCCTTTGTGCCTTGGGGACAAAACTTTTACTGGTATTTATATGGCATAACATGCCCCTTTCACCCCTAAAGTTTCTATAGAATATATGAAGCATTATTTGAATATTCAACAAAAACATCTAGATTTGAAAATAAAATGTGCATTTACTTATGACAGTGACTGTAGTGAATAAAGCTGCCTTATGTTTAGTTTAAATCAGTTTTTTCCCTAAATATAATGACATTAGAAGACTAAGGAAAATAACATAAAGGAAACTTTTTTCAAAATTATTATTAAAAGCTTTTTGGTTATCCAATAATTTTTCTTTCTTTCATAGAAGCCCAAATTACAAATGCATCTCGAAAAATAAATCCACTCTCAGAAAATTCAAGATCTATCACAAATAGATTGTTTATGTTTGCAATGTTTATTAACAACATTTTCCTAATTCCCCCTCCCCCCCCCCTTCCCAAAGTTAAGCAACTAATGCTTCTTTTGCAATTGATGTGGAAATTTTTCAAAAAACTTTTAAAAAGATACAATATTTAGGCAGCTTTTGCTTCTTAAAATTCACAAAATATGAGCGTGTGAAATGTTGAGCTTCTAGTATCGGTACTATCAGAGAAAGTGAAGAACCACTGCCAGACATTTTGATTTTATATAAATAAAGAATGTAATATATTGAATATCTCTAGTATCAAAATCACATATTTATATAATACAACTAAGAAAATTATTTACTTAATAACATAATTCATAGCATTTGGTAAAAATAAGATAAGAGTCTTACCTAATGCCATAATCTGTAATCCTCCAACAACCAGCTAAATTAAGATTTTCAAGAAGTTTTGATTTATGTGCAAGTACTACTAAACTTTTATCAGTAATGCCATACACACGGGATACAGACAATGATTTAAGTCTGAAAAATAAGGAACGGTATTTTTTAAAAAAGAGAATAATTTAGCAGTTTTCAATAAACTGAACTAGAAGATTTGGTAATAAATAAGTAAGTAAATATTTCAGCATAACATCTAATTAAATTAAATATAATTACAGCATGAGTAATTTTTATTTTTGCTCTGTATTTCTATCAAAGAATGCTTGAAATAATAAATTATTATCACAGGAGGATATCTTGTATTTTAACACTCATTTTTAAAGTCACAGCATTTACTTTCTTCTATATTATATATATATTTACAAGGGTATTTCAAAAATGTGGCAACAAACTTCTATGAAGGTAGATTAATTTTGTAGCAGATGCTTAAAGTTCCTACCATAAGCCAGGATTGAGTTGATTTTATCTGACTCGGGGAAAAAAAAAAGATGAAACCAATATATATATATTTTTTTTTCTTTCAAAAATCTTTACTTAAAATTGCATTGCATTTTTATCTAATTTATAGTAAACATAAATATAAAATGAATATAAATATAAATTATTATAATATGGCCAAACAATTAAAAAAAAAATATTAGGAGGTGCTTAAACTGCTCTATAGAATAAAATCTTGAAAAAAATCCCCATGAAAAATAATTTACAATTATCTCAGTTAAACACAATGAAACAATTATGTAAACAAGTACAAGGAAGAAAAAAAAAAAAAAAATATTTTTCAATATAAAGAAACTACGGAACTCAATAAATGTAAAGTATGAATATAAACATAATTCCTATTCTAAAAAATATCTGAACACTTTAACAGTAACATACTGCGACAAACACAACAGCAACAAATTAACAGAGGGACATTTGATGAAAATCTACTGAATACAAAAACATTTATAAAGAACACTAAATTAACATTTAAATCCAGTGTTTGTTGTAAAATACAGGTAAACAGAACTTTATAATATTTAAAATTACTCATAATACCCAATTTAATACAGTCGAACCTCGTTAACATAAATCTCAAGGGAAATAAAAAATTTGTTCATGTTATCAGTAGCTCATGCTATCAGTAACTATTCTTCATATAACTAAACCAATATTCATTTTGACGGGGATTTTGGAAACAGTTCATATTAAAAGTAATTTTATGTTAAGCGTGTTCATGTTAACAAGGTTCTACTGTAATATTTAAAACATACAATTACAGGGTGGCTAGCATTTAAACCTTTTCTAATTCCCTGACTATTTTTCGAGATTTTCCTCCATTTTTCCCTGACTCTCACGTTTATTTTCGATGAAAATTTCACGACACTAGCAAAAAATTTAGTGATTTAAAATATCATTAATAATTTAATGATTAATATAGCTTATTTTCACAAAATTTGTTAAAATTCCGTGACTTTAAAGGAAATTCCCTGATTCTTTGATTTTCCCTGACTGCTAGCCACCCTGAATTACTTATTTTTATTTATTTATTTATTTTATTTCCTTATAACATAATCATAAAAGACTTCAGAAATTTATATATTTATTTTTATTTTAACGAATAATTGTTTCATCTAAAATATATATATATATTTTTTTGTAATATACTTTATGTAACAAAAAAATAAAAAAAATATTTCTCACAACTCTGAAAAAACCCAAAAACTTGATAAAACCCAAAAAACTCTGATAATAAGATATATACAATAGCTTTGAGCCCTTGGTGCCTTTAAATGTAAAATAATTGATAACTAATAGAGCTAAAATGATAACTAAATAACTCGAAAACTGCTTTGCTTTATGATATAAAGTTGGTTCATTGGTTGGTTGGTTGGATGGATTTTATGGTGCAAGTATGATATAAAGTAGTTACAATGTAACTTTCTACAATGGTTAAGTCAACTTTAAATTGAGATGTTAGCAAAGCAGTGTTTATCATAATCCCTAAATTGGCTATGATGAGGTTTTCCCCACCCTACAGAAAGAAATCAAGGCTCGATAAATCAGGTAAGCATGGGTGTGGAGGGGGACAGGGAATTGATTCAGCAAGTCCAATCGAGCAATATGAGAAAGACCTGTTCAAATGCTTATGAACAACCACTCCATAATGGAAAGGCATACCATCATGTTGGAACTACATGCTGCTTCTCACAATTCTTGGAACATTGTTGAGTAAGTGTATAAGAACCAGTTCCTGAAAGATTAGATAATTTGCAGCAGTCATGTAAAATGGTAAAATGTACAACCCGACTAAGCAATAGTCCATCAAATCTGCCCACACATTTAATGTGAAGCAATGTTATGGTACGTATTGTAACACACTATAGGAGTTCTTTTGAGTAAACAAATGCACATTGCGCTGATTTATAAAACAATCATTTTTAGAAAACAAAATCTTGTGAAGGGAGCCATTTTTATGAATTTGAATTTCGTCTATTGGTCAATTTTATGGATGTGAATTTTATGAAGGGCCCATTTTACAGATTTGAAATTTGAGAAAGAACCCATTTTATGGATTTGAATTTTGTGAAAGAGCCCATTTCATGGATTTGAATTTTGGGAGAGAGCCCTTTTTATGGTGTGGAATTTTGTGAAGAGGCAGCAAAAGTGCCCAAATTTGCCTGAATTAACCACTGTACAGAGTTGCTGTTAAATACACATAGTACAGTATAATAAGACACTCCTAAACAACAAGTATTCTCATACTAAGAATATTTTTTACTTTATCCAATACACTTTGATTTAATTTATGTTTAATTACATATAATTGCAAAATTGAATTTTCTCCAGCCAATTACAGAGATATAGGATTATTTTGCAGCTAATATACAAAAGATAATTTTTGAAATGTGGGAATATTTTACTGCTATATTACCTAACAGTACTTCCAAAATTTTCATACTATTCAATTCAATCGAAAAGTATGCACACAGGGTTGTAGAAAACTTCAAATTCAAATCTTATAAAAATTTCAACAAACTGTATTAACATGTTCATCTAATAGTCTTTAAATTTGATATAGATAAATAAAAAATAGGCAAGTGGAATTTTTCAGAATGTTTTTCAATGCTACAATATAATTAAACATGAGGAACCCAAATGAAAAATTTCAAAACTTCAATAATCCTTAATGTATTAGGCATTTTCAAAGAAATCAAATTTGAGTAGTTAAACCTCTTACATGCTTTTTTTTCATTTTAATGAATTTGTAATTTCAGAAAATATTCTGCCTATTGATTTATTTTTTAATGGCAAATGTTTACAATTTGAAATTAACTTGTTTCTAACTCTTTTCTTTCTTTTACTTTGTAAGTTTGATCCCTTTATCATTTCTTGGTACTTTTCTATTTCACCAAACAAACTTTATTGGTGACAACAATAGATTAATGGATTAAAAGTTAATTTGTAACTAAGATTTTTTTTTTTTTCAAATTTAAAGTTAATGTGTTTTGAAACAATTACTCTTTCTTAGGTGCTTAATTTGGCGTCACTTGTATCATTTTTGGGGACTTTATTGCCTGTGCTGGCAAAATGGAAAAGTATCCATTTCTTTAATTAATTAAATTACAGTAAAAATTTTAATTTATTTTTCTTTTTCACATTTTTTAATTTTTTCCCTTGAAGAAAAAAAAAAAATGGAAAGAAAGAAAAGAACCTCTACAGCATATTTGTTCAAACCATAGTAAGCAATTTTTAATGAGAGATTTTGAGCCTTTCTTGCTTGCAATTAATTTTTTTCTAATCGCAAAAGATTTTATTCTTACTTTTCTTTCACTTTATTACCTTGATTACAATTTAAATTACTTATATTACAATAAAATTTTGAATTTATTTTTATTTATTTATTTTAATTAAAAAAAAAAAAAAAAAACTGCAGAATATTTGGCCAAATCATAGTAAGCAAATTTTTAAACATGTTTTGCTAACAATTTCTTAAATATTAGATGAAAGCAAAATATAATGTATGATAATTGTTCTGTGCAAAGAAAAAAAAAATATGTATACAGCTGGATTTAAAAAGTTAAATAACACTTATAATAAAATAAGTTTTTTAAAAATGCAATAATAATTGGCAAAATACTTGGGACAGTTCATAGATAAACTGCAAACTGCTTCATCTGTCACTTCCCAACAGCTAGTGAGGTCAATTGATTCCAAATTATGGCAATGTAATGAAATGGAAATAATTGCAGCAGCACTTGTCCAGTGGCAATTACTCAAATTCAGTACTTTTAAATGAGGTGCATTAACAGCTAAAATTTGCAGAGAACTGTTCGAAATTGAAGAACAGTGAGAAATATTTAAATGGCACAGATTTTTATTTGCTTCTAAAACTGGACTAAGAATCATACTATCTAGCCATTTGCAACTGTTGAGTTCTAGAACTCTCAGGTTCTTAGCATCTTTTGTAAAAATATTAAATGCTTGATGAGTTACAGACTTGCAGACACTTGAAAGATCTAAAATTTTATTTATTTTAAAATATTCAGAAATTAAATGCTTCAATTCTTTGCTCACAGCTCTTAAATTAAAAAGATCCTTTGCACTGAGTTCGGGAAACACATAACAAAATAAAACATCCGCAAAAGGAGTATTCAACAATGAAGGCATAGAGTCATTGTAGTAAGCCATATCTAGAAAAATAAAGAAAGAAATATGTAAGCATTTAAAAACATACAGTAAAAAATAATTATAATTCATTAAGTTTTAAAAAGTCATGAAGCACTACTGTATGAATTCATAATATGAATCATAAATATCTCAAATTATTCCTGACTAAAATATATGTAACACTATACCTGTCTATTTTATTATTAAAAATAATAATAATAATAATATCTCAAAAAATATTAAAGGATATTAAGAAATTTCTGTTAAAAAATGGTACAGTTAGAATTTGTATTCAAAAAACAAAAAAAAAAGTTAAAAATGGAAATTTTCAAACGTTGAAAAATGCAGAAATATGTAAAGTTTGCCTATGGCGCCAAAAATTATGTGTGTAACAGAAATAACAGTGAATGAAAATGAACTATCAGCATACTTAATGGAAAAAGTGAAAAGAAATTATTGTGGCTTGCTTTGAGTGCTTGGTATCAATGAGGACAATATCTCGATGGAATCATTTATCCAAACCAAAAGGCTGAAAAATCACAGGTTTCATAGCAAAATATCAGTGGAGCATAGCAGCTACTCCTGCCTGCTGATATATGTATGCACAATTTTAACTGTTGCTGACATGGCCTGCAAAATTATTATTAAGCAGAGGGTGCTGCAGACGTCACCAAGCGAGAGTCTGCAATGGCCAAAAGTCAAAAATTTTTAAGATCCTTTATACAGTGCATGAACAAGCTGTTTCAAATCATAAAACGGAAGAGGCCACTGGCTAAGAATAAGAGCTAATTAGAATTTAAAAGGTATTTGCACATGAGTGAACAAGCTGTTTAAGTTCTGAAACGGGGAGAAAGCCCTACAGGCACCATCGAGCGAGAGTTTAATATGATTAAATTTTTCATGGATTGTGATCCATCTGGTCACTAAAGGCAGCTAGCTTTCTTTTTTTTTTTTTATGTCAAAAAAAAAAGTATTTTGGCAACAGATTAATATTATTTTCATATTCAAGTTATTATTTTGTATTCAAGTATTTATTGGACTTCTGAAAACTACTATTGTGGTTTTCAGAGGTCCAATAAATATTTGAATAGACATTAACAATATTTATTTAGATGAAACATGACAAAACATACACAAAATTAAGAAAAATTATAAGTAAATTAAAACAATATGACTCCATACATCTTGTCTGTGAACCACAAGGTTACGGCCACACAGATCTCAGTGCACACAGTGATCTTTTTTTTTTCTCTTCTGGCGTTTGCATTCAGAGCATGCTGGAGGCGCTCTCATGTGCATGTGTAGTTAACTAGGAGCACTTGTTTTAAAATGAATCGCTCGCCTCCAACAATTTTCATAATTGTTATTATTTTCATATTTTAATTAATTAAAAAAACTAATAAAAAATTCAAAAATTGAACTTTGAGGTACACTCAACCACCTTAGAAGCACCTTCATGTTGAATAATGTGACTGTCCAAGTTATCGTCTTTGCTCTACACTGTCCGCAGACACACTAATATTGCCTTTTTTATATATACAGATAATTCATATAATGTTTAGTCAAAATCAACATTATCTTGGAATAATTCATAAAATAAATGCATCAAACAAACAAAAAAAAAAAAAAAAAAAAAAAAACACTCAAAGTATATTATATTTAAAAAAAAAAAAAAAAAAAAAAAGGAAGAAAACAATATTATAAGTCAGGGTATTAAAAAAAGTCATAAAAATCAAATTTCTTGATCATCTTAAATCCTTTTTCATTTTTTAATGGTTTCATGTCCTATTTTATTTAAGCAAATTGAATTATAATCATAGTGTGTAATTTTAATTATTTTTAAACAATATATATTTAATAATATGTATATATAAAGTAATGAATTATCCATAATAAAAAAAAAGTAATATCACTGGTGATATTATTTTCATGATTTGATGCTTAAAACAAAAATATGAGTTTTGCTGCTTTATCAACACCTAGATGACTTCTCAATTTATCATGTACAAACATACAAAGCCAAAAGTACAGAACATCTTTTTAATGCCAGCAGATATTGCTTTTATTACTTACAAACTTTGAATAAACACCATAAAATGCAATAAACTCGCAACAATTGTTTCGGGTCGAAAAAACACACGACCCTTCATCAGGCGAACAAAGTAAGCACGAGTGCTGCAGTCAAAGCGGCAACGCACAAAATCGTTTAAAATGAAAAGAAAAAGTTTATAAAGTAGTGTTAGATCAGAGAATTAAAACTATATAAGAACATTCTGAATACTTAAATAGTGGACTGTAATAAAAACTTGACAAACTAGAGGTGATTTAAACATCACTACTACATTTATTTAAAACTTTAAAAATGGGAGTAAAGAAAGATGCCAGCCTCCCTTGAGCGGAGTTACAAACTAACTGAGCTCCGTAACGAAGGAGCGAACTTTACAGAGTGCGCAGGCGCAACATACCGCCCGGCGTTGAAATGCAAATTTCAAAAAGTTACACAAAATTACATGAGACATAACCATAGAAACATATGTTGGAAATACAAACTGAATTATAGATTAATCACATTGAAAATAAAAAACAATAATTAACACAATTTTAACTTATACATGAAACAATCTATATATGCAAGGTAAGTAAATAAAACCAAAGGAAAACTTATATAGCAATATTAAGAAAATTCAGTATTATTTCTTTCTCAATTTTTAATAGTTTTTTTTTTTTAGAATATATTTATTTAATATATTTTTTATAATATACCATTTTTCATATCTAAACAAGAATAAAACAAATGTCCATAATATAAACTGTCATTCTTTTCAATAGAATATAAGCAGTAAAATGAAATTAATATATTGTATAATCATTAATTGGCAAAATAGCTAATTTAGAAATAGCTCTTTTCAGTATTCCATTTTTTGTTCGAATATCTACTACTCTCACAATATTATCCCTTCCAATATAGGTTTTAGTAATGCGGCCTAGTAACCATTTTAGAGGGGGCAAATTATCCTCTTTTATGACGACCATATCGCCTACCTTTACGTTTTGTTTTTCAAAGTACCACTTAGTCCTTTGCTGTAGATTATTTAAGTAATTGTTAGACCAAAATTTCCAAAATGTTTGAGTTAGTTTACAAGTTTGTTGCCACAAATTTAATTTATTGGTTTGAATGTTGGTCAGTGAGGGTTCGGGGATGGCCGTTAACGATCGACCGATAAGAAAATGACCAGGGGTCAAAATTTCCAAATCCTCTATGTCTGCCGAGAGAGGAGTTAATGGACGTGAATTCAACATGGATTCAATTTGAATCATGATGGTTTGAATGGCTTCGTATGTCAGTTTAGCATCACCTATAATACGCTTGTAATAATACTTAAAAGATTTAATCCCGGCTTCCCATAAGTCACCAAAATTTGGTGCCCTGGGAGGAATAAATTTCCATTCTATTTTCTCATTTAAGGAGAAATTTGCCAAATTTTCATCTTGTTGGGTAATTAATTTAAAAAATTCCTTTAAGTCTTTATTAGCTCGAACAAGATTACTCCCATTGTCTGAAAAGATTTTAGCACATTTACCTCGTCTGCCGATAAAACGTTTCAAGGCAGCAATTAGTGACTCTGAAGTTAAGTCAGAGACGATTTCTAGGTGTATTGCCTTAGTTGTAAGGCAAACGAAAAGAGCAACATAAATTTTAATGGGAGCCCCTTTTCTTTGATGCTTATTTTTTATAAAAAATGGGCCACACAGATCTATACCCGTACTATTGAATGCGAAAACAGGATTTATCCTCTCTTTAGGCAGATCACCCATTTTTTGAGAGTATAACTTAGGGTTAGCTCTAAAATATTGGACACAATTATGGACAATTTTACGACATGCATTTCGACCATTTAAGGGCCAATATTCTTGCCCAATGTTATAAAGTAATGTCTGAGGACCTGAATGGTGAAGTTTTTCATGAAAATGTTTAATAATTATCTCACTGAACTTACCCTTTGGCAATATTATTGGATGTTTTTTCTTATAGTTCAAATCTGCGTTATGCAACCTACCTCCAATTCTTAATAAACCATCTGAGTCTAAGAACGGTGCCAGGGGGCGAAGCCTGCTGCTAAGAGAAATACAGTTATTAATTTTTAGACTTGTTATATCATTCCTAAATTCTCCCTCCTGTAAGGTCTTTAGTATAAAATTTAGCGCAGCCCTCTTTTCTTCTGGACCTAGGTATCCAGTTTTTCTTTCCCCTGGATGTCTTAGGTTGTTGATAAATCTGAAAATAAACGCTAAAACATGCACAATTTTAGTAAAACTATTACTAATGGTTAAAATGTCATCAACAAAATTGAAAGGTTGGGTAGTTACATAAAGGGAAAATTTAAGTTCAGAATCATTAAGACGTTTTTTAGCTTCAGAAAAATATTCGTCGCTAGAGTCAGTAATGTCATTATTCGAAAGTTGTATAGGCTCATGATGAAGAAAATCTGGTCCATTGAACCAGAACTCAGAAAGTTGATGAGGAGGGCTTCCTCGTGAAACAAGATCAGCTGGATTTTCGGTTGATTTAACATGCCTCCAACAAAAATTCTTCGTGAGTTCCTGAATTCGAGATATTCGATTAGACACAAATACCTTGAGCACGTGGGGTGATGAGTTGATCCATGATAAAACGATTGTTGAATCGCTGTAAAGATATACAGAGCTTAATTGTATATTTAATGATGTGATTACTTTTGATATCAGTTTAGATAACAATTCAGCCGCACAAAGTTCTAGGCGAGGTATAGTCAATACTTTAAGAGGAGAAACTCGGGACTTACTACACAGTAAGCTCACATATACATCGTTTGAACTAGTGATCACACGTAAATAAACCACTGCGCCATATGCCTCTTGTGACGCGTCCGAAAAGCCGTGGAGCTGCAGTTCACGACAATTAGAGTTTGAGAACACGAAACGTGGGATCGTAATATCTTTAAGCTCGTTTAGAGCATTTCGGAATTTTATCCATGTGTTTTTTTCTTGTGTTGGAAGTTCCTGATCCCAATCAATTTTCAAAAGCCACAATTTTTGTAGAAATATTTTAGCCTGTACTATCACTGGTCCTACTAGACCCAATGGGTCAAAGAGTCTAGCGATCTCTTTCAGAACACCACGTTTGGTGATTGTATTAGAATAATCTGATGATACCGTGAAACTGAAATTATCATCTTTGGGATTCCATTTTAGCCCTAGTGTTTTCACCGAAGTTTTATCATTTTTTTCGAAGTGATAGTCTTGCTCACTGTAAGGGACTTGTTCTAATAATTCTCTGGCATTTGAAACCCATTTATGCAACTCTAGTCCACCAGCCGTTAACATTAACACCAACTGTTTCTGGAGTTCCAGAGCAGACGACACTTCATCAGTTCCCGTTAGAATGTCGTCAACGTAAAAATCCTTAAGTGTGGCGGCAGAAGCTAACGGATAATTAGCCCCTTCATCACTAGCGATTTGTTTTAGTACACGAGTGGCCAAGTAAGGAGCACATTTTGTGCCGTATGTTACAGTTAATAATTTATAAATTTTAGGCTTTTCCTTAGGGGTTTTATTCCAAAGAATACATTGCCAATTACATTGTTCAGGATTAACCCATATCTGTCTATACATTTTTTTAACATCGGCAGTGAAAACTATTTTGTGCGTACGAAAACGTAATAAAATGGCACACAAATCTTCTTGTACTACACCTCCAATTAATAAACAATCATTTAATGATAACCCATTGGTAGTGGGTGAACTGGCGTTGAATACCACCCTTAATTTTGTAGTGCTGCTATCAGGTTTAAGTACAGCGTGATGTGGAAGAAAATATTTAACAGTGTTTATTTCATTATCATTTAATTCTCGCATGTGGCCTAACTGTTCATATTCATTCAAAAAATTTACATACAATTCAGAAATATTGGGATTTCTATTTAATTGTCTGTATAAATTATTTAACTTTTGCTTGGACGAATGGAAAGAATCTCCCAATTCAGAATTATTTTTCATTGGTAAGTTCACTATGTACTTCCCGTTATCATCTCTGCGATATGTTTTCACGAACTGCTTTTCACACTCTATCTCTTCCTTATTTCTCAAACTAGGTGAATCTAGTATATTTTCAATCTCCCAAAATATTTTCATAATATTTTCTAAATTGGAGTTATCTGACTTGGAAATCATAGCACAATACAATGGATGTGGAGTGCCTTTAACAGCTCCACTAAGCACATATCCAAACACAGTATCCTGTAAAATTGCACCCGTTTCAGGAATTTTGATTTTATTGGTTAACATTAATTCAAAAAATATTTCGGCCCCAATCAGTAAATCAACATTGTTGTTATTTTTGAATAGTGTTTGATCGGCCAGCTTAATTCCCCTTGGAATATTTAATTTTAATGTATTTGAATAGTTTATTGGTAACGCATCAATAATTTTTGGAACAATCAAAAATTCCAGATTAGCTGAAAACGAATTATTCTCATTTGTTATCAGTGCTTGTGTTTTTGTTTTTATATTTATCGGAATTCCTGACAACGCCGAAAGAGGAATGTTTATTTTTTCTTTTTTCAATCCTAACTTATTTACAAATTTTGCTGTTGCAATATTAGACTGTGAGGCGCTGTCAAGAATTGCAGTAGCTGGGTGATAAAACCCGTATTCATCTAACACAAATACTGTGGCCGTCGCTAATATAACTCTTTTATTTTCAGAAACAAAACATGTAATCGGCGCCGACTCTTTGTTTTCAGTCGATGCACCTGCTTCAAGCAGACGATCGCTATTATCATAGCTTGATGGGGGGGTTGCACTCTCTTTTGATAACGGAAGTAATAAATCTTTGTCTTTATGAAGTAATGAGTGATGTCTGGAGCCACATTTACTGCATGCATACTTAGAATTGCATTTAGCTATTTTATGGAATCCGAAGCAATTTAAACAAAGATTATTTTTTCGAATAAATTCATATCGTTTTTCTGTTGTAAAATTAAGAAATATATCGCATTTATATAGCGTGTGAGAATTATTTTTACATAACATACACAAGTTAGAATTATTTCCTTGGGTTTTTACAACTAAACTTCTGGGATAACCAGACTTATCAGTAGTATATTTTGAGGACTTATGCGGTAAATTTCGATTTACACTGTCTAAAACTGAACACTGTTTTTCTAGGAATTCTAGAAACTGATCAAAGTCAGGAACGTCGTTGTTCTTTAATGTAAGTTCGTAATTTTTGCGAGTTTCCCTATCCAACTTTTGCAAAACAATGTTTAATAACATAATATTAGAAAGATTATCGCGTTCATATTTCAATACTTTTAACGCTCTTAAATTCTTTAAAATACAATCCAATAATTTTCGTAATTCTTTACCAGATTCATGAGTTATTTTTTCATAATTAATAATTGTTTTAATATGAGCATCTATTATAGCTCTTTTATTTTCAAACCGTTGTTCTAATGTTTTTAACAGAGAATCGTAAGTATCATCATTGGTTTCTACTGTTTTTGCTTCGCCTTTCAACGCAGCGCGCAAATAAAAGAGCTTTTGATTTGCAGTCAATAAAGGATTATCATTCATTAAATTTAGAAACTGCGTTTTAAATGTTCCATTCTTCAAATTTTCCTGAAAATACAGGTAACGGTATTTGGGGTAAATGCATACTATGATTTGGAACAATATTTCTTTCCGCTCCTAACGAGCTATTATTTGAGTTTATATTATTCATATTGTCACTACAGTTAATTAGTAAGGTATTGAATCTTACCTCTAATTCTTGAAATTGAGAATCTAGCTCACTTAACTCTTCTTCTATTGTAGGAAACTCATCATCCTTTGCCACTTGATAGTATTCCACTTTTAAATCTTCAAATCTATTTTGAAGTTTTTCTAAAATTGATATTCTCGAAGTTATTTCACCTTTTGTGGTTAATTCGTCATTAGGAATGTTGAGTAACTTTGTGAATTGGGATTTGATATTCCCTTTTTTTCTATTTAATGCTGTTAAAGCCATTATTCTTTTCTTTTTGAAAACGAAATGAGCTGGTTACGCTGTGGTCGCACGGACCAAAAAATGTTAGATCAGAGAATTAAAACTATATAAGAACATTCTGAATACTTAAATAGTGGACTGTAATAAAAACTTGACAAACTAGAGGTGATTTAAACATCACTACTACATTTATTTAAAACTTTAAAAATGGGAGTAAAGAAAGATGCCAGCCTCCCTTGAGCGGAGTTACAAACTAACTGAGCTCCGTAACGAAGGAGCGAACTTTACAGAGTGCGCAGGCGCAACAAGTAGAAACTAAATATAGCTACTGGTGTAAGTAGAATTGTACAAAAAAACAAGGAAATAAATAAATGAGTGAGATTAAACATATAACAATCTAAGGATAACAAATATTAAACTACAATCTAAGTTACGTGAGTAATTTCCAAGCATCAGAGAAGAAAGGAGTGGAAGAAATATCATTAACAAGATTTTTCGAATTTTTAAATATGTAAAATGCTTCATGAATATCCAAATGGGAGGAACAGACAGGAGATGAAATTATGTTACTTTTGGAAAAATCAAAACGATGACCTTGAGACCAGCAGTGGGAAGCAATAGAAGATTTGGTAATCTCTTCATTACGAACATTCCGACGGTGCTCATTTATTCTGTATTTCAAACGCCTCCTAGTTTGACCAATATAACCTAAGTTGCAGGACGAACACGGAATTAAATAAATTCCAGAACGGTTTTCGGTGGGAATGGGATCCTTAAGAGAAGATAATTTAATTTTATTGACGGGTTTGTAAATAACTTTGAAACCAAACGGTGAAAGAATTTTAGAGATTTTAAAAGAGAGTGAAGAATAAAAAGGTAAAACAACTGGGATGAGACTGTGATCGTTTAATTTGGGAGCAGAACGTTTAGGATTCTTAAATTTATATAGAGCTTTATCGATGATAGATGGGTTATAGCCACGAGAGAGAGCCACGAGAGCAGCCCCTCAACAAAAAATGTCTGCTTTTTACACTTATGTTTACCGTGCCTTACACATTTGTTCTGATCCGTCTAATCTTTCGAAAGAAATTAATTATTTAAAATCTCTTGCTCTCTCTCGTGGCTATAACCCATCTATCATCGATAAAGCTCTATATAAATTTAAGAATCCTAAACGTTCTGCTCCCAAATTAAACGATCACAGTCTCATCCCAGTTGTTTTACCTTTTTATTCTTCACTCTCTTTTAAAATCTCTAAAATTCTTTCACCGTTTGGTTTCAAAGTTATTTACAAACCCGTCAATAAAATTAAATTATCTTCTCTTAAGGATCCCATTCCCACCGAAAACCGTTCTGGAATTTATTTAATTCCGTGTTCGTCCTGCAACTTAGGTTATATTGGTCAAACTAGGAGGCGTTTGAAATACAGAATAAATGAGCACCGTCGGAATGTTCGTAATGAAGAGATTACCAAATCTTCTATTGCTTCCCACTGCTGGTCTCAAGGTCATCGTTTTGATTTTTCCAAAAGTAACATAATTTCATCTCCTGTCTGTTCCTCCCATTTGGATATTCATGAAGCATTTTACATATTTAAAAATTCGAAAAATCTTGTTAATGATATTTCTTCCACTCCTTTCTTCTCTGATGCTTGGAAATTACTCACGTAACTTAGATTGTAGTTTAATATTTGTTATCCTTAGATTGTTATATGTTTAATCTCACTCATTTATTTATTTCCTTGTTTTTTTGTACAATTCTACTCACACCAGTAGCTATATTTAGTTTCTACTTTATAAACTTTTTCTTTTCATTTTAAACGATTTTGTGCGTTGCCGCTTTGACTGCAGCACTCGTGCTTACTTTGTTCGCCTGATGAAGGGTCGTGTGTTTTTTCGACCCGAAACAATTGTTGCGAGTTTATTGCATTTTATGGTGTTTATTCAAAGTTTGTAAGTAATAATTTTTACAACGCCAGTTTTGTGATGCTTCTTTATTAAAGATATTGCTTTTGCTGTGGATAACATTTCTTTGATACTGATTCTATATGTATATATCAGGGTTGGCAGGTTTTTGACACATGACAGTTTTTGACGGTTTAAACCACAGTTTAAACTGTCACGTCAAAAACCCTGTGTCAAAAACGTATGTCAAAAACTGTCAAAAACCTCCAATTTTACACTTCTTAGTATATTTTAACAATGATGTAATCATATTTCGAGAAATGAAATAATGTAGTCTTTAAAAAAATGGTTAGTTTGTAGAATGCCTATGGTTAAAAATAATTTTTAGGAGAGTATTATCTGTTGCCTATGAATGCCAATGATGTCTACTTTAAGTACAAAAAATTGATATTTATTACCTTTACAAAATACAAAAATTTAAATATAGAAATTTGAGTGTTCTAAGGTGAACTACTTATTGCACATTAAGTTAACAGTACACCTCTCTTTTGTGAATTAATGTCTTAAAGGTATGAAAATTTGCATTTTTATGCATTGAAATGTAATATTAAATACATGAAAATGCAATATTAAATAATGCATTAAATTAAAATTTCTCAAGCTGTATTTAAATAAATTTTCCTTTTCTTTTCAAAAATCCTCGTGTCTAATTTTTAATTTTATATCTTGATTATACATAAGTTTAACTATATATTCCAAAATATACGGATATTACTTTGTGGATTCATTGCTATGATTTTTTTTTTTTAAATATTACATTTGAATGCTAAAAATTCTCATTGAAATTTCAACATTCAACATAATTTTATAGATTAACCTATCATTCAATTCACAAACTGAGTAATAACCTAATATGTTTAGTTTGTATTTTTAAATCATAATGTTATAAAGTGAGGAGGAAAAAAGAATTGACAGAAAACATTTAGAATTTTTTTAAAAAGTTTTTTTTTTTTTTTTTTTTTTTTCAAATTTAGTTAGTTTTAAAGAATTTTTAATATGCTTATTGTATTACTATAATTTACTAGCTATATATGCAATTTTTCATAGCTCTTGGGAAATTCACAAAAAATATTTTATATACATTCACTCTCCCCTTAAGACGATTGTTACATTTCCTAACATAAACATTTCTTTCTTTTTCTGAATATATATATATATATATATATATAACCAATGTTAACTTATAAACTTAGTACATTGCAACTTAAAAATATGCATAAAATTATTTTACATTAGTTTCCAATTTTCACATATGGTTTTCGACAGTTTTTGACGGTTTAAACCAGTTTTTGACAGTTTAAACCAGTTTTTGACACCTGTCATGTCAAAAACCAGTTTTTGACGTCAAAAAGCCAACCCTGGTATATATATATATAGGGTTAAACAGTGCTAAGAAAGAAAATATATAACAACATGAATGTCCTATTTTAATACAGATATTGTTCCTTACAAAAAAAGAAACATGATTAAAAATTATGGTTTGATCACACTACATTTTATAATTAAAAATATATATATATTTAATGATTTATAGTTAAGGTAATTGTAATTTCCTAATTTTTTAACTGCTTCACATAATAACACGAAAGATAATTTTAAGGAAAATCAAAATGTCATTGAAATTATAATCATACCTAAATCACTTTCACTTGAACTTTTCATCGTCAACTTTCAATGAATTCAGAATCTTGGTCAACTTGAATCTGAAAAAATTTACAATCATGAATCATCTTTAAAAAAAAAAAAAAAATCAACCAATTGGAAAGATAATTATAGCAATAATTTATGCAATAACATTAGTTTATTTATTTGTACAATAACATAAAATGTCAATTATCTATATTGATGACTTAAGCAAATGATCAGCTGATCAGAATTTCATAATTAAATAAACTTTATTTACTAATGTTTGAAAAATATTAGAATAATTATGAATTTATATAGAGAGGGAGTTTATATATATATATATATATATAGTACATACAACAATTCAAGAAAAATAACTTCATTTTGATATTTTATTTTTCATTTTTTAAGAATGGTTTGGGTTATTGCTCTATAGTCCTTTTTTGAGCATCAAGGCTCATTAAAACCAGGACTTACAAGTTAAATTGGATTCTTAACCACTACAAACACCCATGCCTGAACAGGGATTCAAACCCAGCACTTCATATCTAAAATTGAAGGCCAGAACACTAACCAATCGGTTACCATATAAGAGAGAATAGAGATGTAAAAGTCTCAGCAATAATCTTTTGAAGAATATTCTCAACAAGGAGAATATTTTAGAACATTTCTCTGGGCAGTATTTATATTAATCATATCACTTGAAACATATTATATATGAATTAAAAATCTCTAAAATTAATATATATAAATATTAGGAATAAACATAGAAGTAAATAATGAAAAATAAATTGGATAAGTCTGCATGGAGTTCCCATACTTCTTTTGTTTTAGTGAATTTTTACACATTAGTTGGAACAGAACACAAAGGAACTTATTAACATTGCATCATTTCTGAAAAATCAAAGTCCCAAATAGTTTTCTCTGTTCTGAATCTTTATCTTACTATTCTTTTCTTATAAAGACATCTACATTTGTAATATAACTTGGGACACAAGCTTTTCTTCTATACCTATAGTTATCAGCAACAGAGTAGTGGTTTTTATCGCTCACTTTTCACACAATAGCTAGAAATTGTTAGAATTAATCATAAATGAACAGTTTTTTTTTTTTTTTTTTTTAATTTTTTTTTTTTTTTAACTGATCATGAAACTGAAACCACAATTTAATCAAAATATTAAAAATGGAGATGTAAACAACAATTTATTTCCAACAAAGAAAACAATCTATTTAACTGGAATATCAAATGGAATTTGAGAAACTATCTTGTTGATTTTTTGTAAGATTTGATTTAAGCTTGGAAAACTAACTTGGAGTAAAAGTTTTCAAAATTCATTGATAGACTTGAAAATGAGAGATAGATAAGAATCTAAGTTCTGAAGATTAGTATTCCTACACTTTTTTTGTTCAAAATTAAACCCAGAATGATGAAGTTGTATTTGAAATATTAAGGGGGGGGGGGGGGGCAGGATGATATAACACTGAAGCCGATTTATTATGCAGTTAATATTTTGTAACTGAAATTTAAAAATACTAATATAACAACATAAGAGCAAATAACTGAATCAAAATTCAATCAAATTTGCAGAAATTGTAAATATGTGAAGAGAGTACATTTTATCAGAATTAGCTGAATATTAAGCTCAAGAGAATATATTTCTTAAATAAAATATCAGTATACTTAATTACGAAAATGAAATAAATTGATACATACAGTAAAAAAAAAAAAAGATAATCAACAAAAGGAAGTGGAATATTCACATTTGTGACCCAAAATATTAAGCCACAAAATCAAAGTAGCATTGTCCAGCTGTAAAGAAATATATATAAATCTATTTACAATTTTTGTAAGATTTTTTAGTGCTGCCTTTGGAGCCTTTTTTTTTACAAATATACTTTAATTAATATGTAAATAATATACATAACATATAAAATAAATCATAAAAATTAGTAGAAATAAAACTTTATTTTTTTATTAAAAAAAAAAAAAAAAAAAAAAAAAAAAAAACTTCAAGCATAATATATAAAGCATTTATAAAGCAATGCGCAAATGTAGGAAAAGAAAATATAATACCAAAATAAATAAACAAACTGATAATAAATGAAAAGTAATACCAAAACACATGTGGGCCTTCTACAGGGGTACAAAATTAAACATTAAAAAAATATTGTTTTAAAATACGTGTCATTTTAATTCATACAGAAATACCAAAAGAATATATTATTCAAAATGCATAAAATAATTCTTAACCAGTACCAATGGATGTTTTTAACATTTCCTAAATAGTAAATAACCAACGAGATATAAATAACGCAAACTAAGCTTTCCTTCCATTTCCATATTTATTTATATTTATTGTTGTATGTTTTACAACAGTAGAAGCTGCCAGTTCGTCATCTCAATTAAGCCAATCATTAAAAGCCAATTCATTTACTGAATTGTCAATGGCCAATCAGTTTTTAAAATACTTGTAATATTTTTCCTTCTTTTTCTTTCCTTATGCACCAATGATTTGTGAAGGATTGACTCAAAACGAATGAATCATACAAACTATAACAATAACAAAAGTTTGGTTGTTTTATTTGCCCTTTACCTTTCCTAGTACGGAAATTTATGAATTAGTAGCTGAAATTGTAATTTTTACTTTTTAATATTATCAAAATGTCTTTTAGATAGTAAGTATGTGCTTATTTTCTCTCCATTCCTTTTATTTCCAGTCAAGTATTGATATATCTTTGTATATATTTTGTATGACATAATTTGCTTTTAATCCAAGATTAAAATATGACATAATGTGTAATAAGAAAACGTTTAAGATCAAAGGTTCAAGAAAAAATAGTAATCTTGAGAAATATTCGTACAGTAGCATTTTCTTTCAATTAAAAATTGTTTTTAATTTATCAGAATGGCCACTGATCAGGGAATTTAAATGACTCTGGAATAGTCAGGGAAGGTTGGAATGTGCTTTACGGTCCTTCTTGGCGACTCGCGGATAAAGATGCTAACGTGAAATTTTTGTGGGAAATAAACAGCGTAAATCAGGGAAAGTTCTAATGCCACTCTGTTTAAGCATTAAAAAAAAAAATCTGCTGGTTGTATTTTTTTCTTATATTGTTTTATGTATTATATAGTTTATAAAAATTATGTTACTTAGAATTAATAATTTCATCTTCAATGAAGGCATTTTACATTTTCATATTTATCATTTATTTTTCCTCATTTTATCTATTTAATATATATGTATATATATATTTTTTAAAAACAGCGACATATTCGGAGAACAGAGGGCCTGGGTGATTTGTTTATGTTTTACTGATTTTTCCCTCCTCGCCAACAAACTAAGTATATGATTTTACCTCAAGGCAACCTAAAAAACATTTTTTTACGTTCGGAATGAAATATGTTAACACTGACAAGAAACCTAATTAAACTGAAATTTTAGGGGGAAAAAAATTATTAACTGACATTAATTAAATAATTTACCACCAAAATATTTTAGTAATTTACAGGGGTGGCGCCAGCTAGGGGGCCGGGGGGGCACAGCCCCCCCCCCCCCCATCGGGGAGTCTGTGACCCCCCCATCGGGGCATACTCCTAAAATCTCTTGGGGGGGGTGGAAATATAAAATTTTCAGTTTTTCTACTTTTAGCAGCATTTTTCTTTACTTTTACAAATTTGGAGCATTCCAGTTTTTCCATTCTGTATTCAATAGAAAGTATTGGATTCGTAAAAATTTTCAGCTTCCAGTTTTCCATGCATATACTACACGTTTTGAGAGGTCCAGAACACGTTTTGACCACGATATTTTTAAAAAATGTCTGTCTGTGGCACGATGATCTCCAAAACCACGAGGAGTACTAACAAATTGAATGGTACAAATATTAACAGTATTGCAGTTTTTAATAAATAATTATATAATAAACTCTCTTTATGTAGTGCCCCCCTGTCGAGGAGGTGGTGTCCCCCAGTCGGGGAATTTCTGGTGCCACTACTGGAAATTTAATTTAACATATTAATATATTTTCATAAACTCCATGTTTCATCATCCAAGCTAAGAAACAAATTTGTTTGAATAATAGAAAAATGCAACTAATTAAATAAAATTTCAGAATAAAAATATAATTTTAAAAGTAATTAAACAAGCATTAAAACTTTAAAAACAAAACATGCAAGTTATACAATGTAAATTTAAATTTCTTTCCTATTTTCACAAATTTAAATTTCCATGGACTCCAAAATTCATCATTAACGTATAAAATACTTAACTTTGTGCTCATTTCATTCACAATATTCAAGAAATTCTAAAATTCCATTCAAATTAAGTTAAACAGTTTAACTTAACTTTGTTAAACAAAGTGTACTTAATGACCACGAGTCCGTCAGGATCGATCCACAGTGGCGCTACCTGCTGAACGAAGCTATAAATAGCCAAGGCCCACTTCAACAAGTTTGCAATTGAGAAAGGGGAGGATCCTCCCAGGAAAAGCTTCTTGCAAGTAATGATGAAGCCGAAGTAAGGTTTTTATCAGTATATTTTTTTCTAATGAAGTGTACTTTGTTTAACAAGTTATCAAAACATATAAATAAGAAAAGAACCACACTTTAAAATAACCAAATGTTATGCTCTCATTTCTCCACTGAGCTACCCTGGCCTGGTTATCGGCCAGGGTAGCTCAGTGGTAGAGCATCCGTGCGTTAAGCGGAGGGCCCGGGTTCGATTCCCGGCTCTGGTATTTTTCACATAGTTGGTAATAAATAAAAATATCAACCTGTACACTCCAATTTGATTTAAATAAATATTCACGGTTGATGAATTCATGAATAAAAAATTTCTAAATATGTTTAAATGTTTACATAATATGATTGAACAAACAAAAAAATTCTGGTTCAGTGGATTTAACATCGCAGCAGGGCTATGCAGTAGATAATTATAAGTGTTTCAGATTCATCACAAACCACTGTTTGGAGACATTGCATTCAAATTTTCATTTCCTGCAGAGAGGATGGTTCCTCAGCTTTAGTAAATTTGAACTGATGAGTGAGTGAATCATTGGGTTTTTACATTGCGCTAGTGCTACTACACTGTAAGCAATGGGCGGTGGTCTGAGACCAGGTGTGTAGCAATTCGAAAATCATGGGAGGAGCTCAAAAGATTTTATTTTAAAAATGACTTAAAATTATTATCAAAAAAATCTATTAATATTCACTAATTATTAGTATTAATTACAAAATATCGTTGAACATTTATAAGATTTTAATTTGGCTTTTAAATGGGTGATTCTTTCATTTGCCGTTGAAAGGAAATTTTGTAATAACTAATAGGGGAGGGCTTGAGCCCCCTGAGCCCCTCCTTTTCCTACGCCCATGTCTGGGACACACTCCTAATGCGCTTAACCTGTTGAAGCAGATTTCTCATCAAACATAATTTGTAAACTTTTTTGATAGTTTTAAGTTATTTTAGATCTAAATAAGTGGAAAATGTTATATTTAAAATTTTAATTAATTTTGGTTCTAAAATATAGAGTGGGGCACCGGTGTCCCTTTCTGCATTAAAGGTAAATTCATCATGGGACACGGGTGTCCCATGAATAAATATTTTTACAAATTGCACTTATTTACAATTACTTAGATATAGGAGTAGCAATAATTCATTACTGATCTTTTTTAAATAATCAAATTTAATTAGAAATAAATTTTTGAAATTGGTTGATAAAATTTTTTTAAACTACTTTTATTTAACATTTTTATTTTAGTAAAAAATTTACTCTGATAATCTAATAGATTTTTTATAGTAACTATTAGACTCTCTTTTATAATAAAAAACTATCATATAATAATAATATTTGTAATAAGAGTGTCAAGAAATTAATAAGCAAAAAGGGACACCAGTGTCCCATCTGCGTCAAAGAGTTAAACCAATGAAGAGAAACATATCAGTGTATAAAGCTATGTTCAGTGAATCTATTCCGAAATCCAGTAAGCATGTTTTTTCATAATCTACAATATTAAAACACAAAGCACTTTCTGTAAGACCAAAATCGTACGATCTGGGCATGTGCGAGAAAATTTTGAACCAATTCGGAATGGGAATACAGGGTTCGAGCTAGAGCGCGGGAATCGCACAATATTTAAAAAAAATCCCGCTTAAAAAAATTTCATATGCGCGCTTTTTGTGTGTGTGTGTGTGTGTAATCTAATTCATTGAACTCTGCAAATTTATTTTTTCTGTTTAAAAAAAATTGCGGATTTTGTTCGTCAAAAAGTAAATAAATAAATAAAAATGGAACAATCGGTGATCAAATGTTCTACAAAAGCTTTGGATTCCTAATCTTTCTCCATCCACAACATAAATGTCAATATCCATTTCAAACTTCCTTTCTGAGATTCTAGAACCTGTAAAGAAATACAATTGTTAAATATTTCTTGCTCATGTAATTATTTTTTGCACACATCCCCCTTTATTTATCTCCATCTAGCGATCAGCAATCAAATGTTCTGCAGAAGTCTTGTTTCCCAATCTTTACCCATCTGCAATATAAATTATATTTATAATATTCATTTTAAACTTGCTTTATTAGATTCTAGAAGTAGAATTGAAAGAGTTTAATATTTCTTATTCTGCAGGGATTAATCCAGCTTTATAAAAATGGTACCCCATTTGTGAATTTATAAAATAATTTGTGAAAACATCAAGTAAGTTTGTGAAAATTAATGATACTTCAGAACAATTAACTAAAATACGTAAAGCATTTTTTTTTTTTTTTTTAAATACATTTAAAAAATAAAATGAGACAGTTGTAAAAATAAATATCTATATGGGCGAGTTAAGTTGTTTCTTATATGTAAGATAAGTAGGTGTTTACTTAGATATTTATCATTGTCTCCAGTAAATATTCAAATTGAGGGTATTTTTCTGTGTTCGATACAGTGAAGCTTATAAAATATTTTAGTGTGCAGTTATATTGCTGAGAATTGACTTTGTGAAGGTACCTCTTTGCTGAAAGTTGAATTTGTGAAGGTACCTCATTGCTAAAAATTGACTTTGTGAAAGTGCCTCAGTGCGGCACTAAATTAGTTCTGGATTAACCTCTGTTCTGTAATTATTTTTTTAATCCCCTCCCCCTCTTTCCCATCTCCGGAATACGGATTGTGATCGATGATCAATTCTAGAAACAATAAAGCAATAGAAGTGCTCAATATACATATATTGAGCACTTCTAGACATATTTTTGACATATGTAATTATTTTTAGACCTTTAGTGCTGAACTTAATGAATCTATTTATTTTTTCTCAATTAAATTAAATATTTATGGGGTGTCATATCTATACCAAATTTGTAAACATGGGGGGGGGGGGGGGAAATGAAGAATAAATTTTTCAGGTAAGAAAATTTTTTCCAAATCAATTTAAGAAAATTAATACTCAGTTGGTTTTATGAACGTTTGAAACTAATAATTAACTACTGCTACTTTTATATGAATGATTAATGTACATACATAAAAATCATATTCTATATTTGTTTAAAAAATTTGTTTTACTCTTGGTGTGAAATTTTAATAAGATTTTATGTGAATATAAAAGTTATTGCAGGTATATTGAAGAATTTTTTTTTACACTAATGAAAAAATCCTGAAAATGCTTAATGTAGATAAAAACTATATATGTAAATGTTTGTCATGTTTAAGTTATGTAAATGTTTAAGATTTTGGTTTATCATCCCATAAACCTATAAGGAAACCTTGACTTACTCCAAGTAGGAAAAAAAAAATTACTCAAGGTCCACAAATTTTCCCAAAATTTTAAATTTACTAATAGCTTGATGCACAGCTGTCTTGCTCACATTTAACCTCGAACTTATTTGACGTTCAGAAAATACAGTTTTATGCAGGGTCAATATTTCTGACCTTTTTGTAACAGTAAGTGAGGGGTTTTTTAACCATTACCATAATTACACAACAGCACTGTCTACAACAAAATCCAATAAACAACTGGTGATAAACGTGCTGGGCACCATTATTTATAGCAGTAGAATGTGTCTGATACAATGTATTAAAATACTGAAAATCGGCTGCTGGTCTTAAACTTTTGCAGATGACTCTAAAGACTTCATTTGTATTTTTTAATTAAAAAAAAAAATATTATATTTACCATGTAAGTTTATTTTGCTTTACAAATTTTTAAATATTTTTTAAAAATATAGAATAGTTGAACAGGTCAGTATGTATGAACCAATAAAATCTTAAAATTATTGGTCCTTTGGACCAGGGACTTAATTTTCTTAATTTCTATCCTTGCATTAGTAGAGCACTGATATATTAAACCAAAGGATACAGTTTTGAA
Source organism: Salticus scenicus (assembly GCA_963930645.1). Taxonomy (NCBI): domain Eukaryota; kingdom Metazoa; phylum Arthropoda; class Arachnida; order Araneae; family Salticidae; genus Salticus; species Salticus scenicus. The sequence goes on from OZ005650.1 coordinate 127,951,975, forward strand.
TCCTGGCCTGCTTTCGTTCAGCTCTTGTAAATATTTTAATTTGCCCTTTCTATCAAAAATCTGCTATACATTATTGGTTGTAAAGATTTAATTATATTAATAAATTTTGCTATTGAAATGCTTCTTCCATGTATAATAAAATTATTTTAGTTACATGTATTATATATATATATATATATATATATATATATATATATATTTTTTTTTTTTTTTTTTCTTCTTCTTCTAGTTATCCTTTATATGTTAAAGGAAATCCACAACTCAGAGTGTTTTTGCCAAATTTTTGGATGAAACTTGTAAAGCCTGATAAACCTGTTCCAACCAACCAAGTTCATTTCATAGTTCCATTAGAGTAATTATCTATATTTTGCTATGTGTTCTTTCTTCAGACAGTATATAAATATTTCATATAAATAAATTTTCACATTTAATATAAATAAATATGAAATGCTGTATTAATATATTAATTTTCTGTTGCTGTTTCTTATTTCCTTCATTAATTTAAGTCGTAATAATTGTTTTTATATGTTGTCTATAAACTGCCAAAATTTTAGGTATCAAAATATTTTCGAATTGCTTTATATATTTATATTTAAAAACGTAACAACAGAGAACAGAGGTGACACTAGAATTTGCCTGACAGGGAGGCATGGTGTCCCTGACGAGAGCTAAATTTATTCCATACATACGTATCAACCTATTGCCAGGATGGTTATATTATGATGTAAAATATCTTGTAGTTAAAACAGAGTGCCACTAAATTTATTATGTAAGTAACACTTAAGATTTGGTGAAGTAATTAAAAAAAATGTCCTATGGTTATTGTTTTGCATGGAAAAATATTAAATTTCACCAATGACATAACTCACATGGAATCACAAACTAATCAATAAAGTTTTTAATTTATTGATTAAAAACTTTAATCAATAAATTTATTTTCAATGATTTTTTTTTTTTTCTTTTGTTATATTTTTATTTTCTCATGCAAATCTCAACCTAGTGAACATTTTTAAATATAAAAATTTGTTTTGAGATCCCTTAAGAAACTACATAGCAAATTTGGTGGCAATCTGCTTACCCGTTTTATATTCAGAATGATGTTAATAGCAGAAATTTAATTTTAACCACCCTATATAAATGCAGGGCCCGAAATTTCGACTCAGATTACACTCGCCGAAAAAATTTTCTACTCGCCACAAAATAGAGTTGTCATTTTTTTTCTTTTTTTTTTCTCCTAACTATTTGAAATGCCTTTACAAATATGCTTAAAATTAGATATATTAAAGGCGTATCGTTTATCATCATGTCTCATAATCATCTATAATTAAAAATCATTATAATGTATTGTATTTGATATTTGAAAAACATTAAAATGTGTAATAACATAAATGTAAAGAGTCATTAAAGAAAAAAAAAAAAAAAAAAAAAACTCTTTGTTAAACAATATCCTGTGAAAATCTTTTTATTATGAAAGATTAAGCTTCCTTATTTACCTATTTAACTTTTTATATCGGTAATGTCTTTTTCGTCCATTTTATTTTTGTAATCAGACGGAATGTCGATGTGTATAACTTGTTCATTGTTGTCATTTGAAATAGCCATTTCGGAATAACTTTTTCGATAAAATCGTTGCTTACATGCCTACAAATCATTACAAGCGCAAATCCTTGGAGTTTCAGTAAAAAAATGGAAAATGTAAACTGTTTTTTGATCATTTTTCAACAAAATAAACATAGGCAGTATCTTTTAAAGGGCCCGGGTTCATTTTCATGCGCCATTATCGCATGGGCAAACTTTCACATTTCTCTTTTCTCGTATAGTGGTCGAAGGGCAGAGAGGTTCTCTGTTCGTCTATTCTCACTCTGCTTGGAGAAATGACAGTGGGAGAAACGAAACTGCTGAAGAGATTAAAACTTTTATGCAAAAACTAAGCATTTTTCCTTTCTCAGGCTAGAATTAAATATGAGGTTATAAGATGACAAGATTTTGCCATATTTAAATCTATAAAAAGAATGTTTTCTATCACCGTATCGTGTAAGAATTTTATCTATAACTAGACCAAATTTTTACTCGCCACAGTAAAAATTCCACTCGCCAATGGCGAGCTGGCGAGCGGAAATTTCGCGCCCTGATAAATGCATATACACTAAGCGACAAAAAAAAAGCCGCACTGCAGAAAAAATGACTTATACCTTTTTTATTTGTAATAACTTTAAAATTAATGTTTGAAACAAATAAAACTGTCTTGTTTGCATAATACCAAAGGTATGAAATGATACCTATGTATATTTTCGATTTAATAATTCGCTTTATTGCACTTTATGAAGTACTTTTTAAAAATCTGCATAAAACTTTCTTTTTGAACATAATGCAATAACTATACACTTTGCATTCTATTATGATTTATTATATGAAATAAACAAGTTATATTTTAATATATGAAATAAAACTATTTATTTGTTAGATCTAAGCAATTTTTTGTTAAAAATGTGTATTCTGCATTGGGTTAATTCCACCTTTATATGGAATTACTGCATTAATGCGCAATGGCATACTTTTATACAGTGTTTTAATATAAATCTCAGAAATTTCAATGTGCCAAATATCACAAATAAATTTTTCTAGTTCTGGCAGTGTTATAGGCTGCAAATTTCGAATCCTCACCCCTCTCCCCCGCCTTTTTATAGACGAAACATTTTCGAGCGGATCGCGATTTTGACCATTTCCATGTCTAGTAAAGAAGAAATTCTACTATATCCTTTGTGGTATTTAACTTAAAGAGAAAAAAAGTATGATTACTTACAGAATTATAGGTTCTCATGGGAATGTATAAGAAATTTTGACAATTTGAAGTTAATAAACTTACCACAGACGCCGTGTAGTAAGGTGCCTTATTATCTTCAAATGCTGTTTACGGAAATGTCTAAGATACTTCCAAAATAGTCGGTCAGGCACCACTTTTATGCAGATTGTGTTTTATTTCGAGTTAATTGATCCCTTGAGCATAAAAATTTCCCCGAATGTTTGAAAAGTTATGCACCTCCGTACCATAATGTACGGAGAATGTGTCACTGTTTTAAAAGTGCGATTTTCATTAAGTCGGTCACATTTTCGTCTTTATTCTAGCTTTTTTCAACTGCACGAAATAAAGAAAACTTGATTCATTAGAGAAAACCAGTTCAGCCTAATAATTAACTGATAATTTTTTTAAATTTTGGTCAACTAAAGTATTGTTTTTTCTAATTCTTTTCCTTAATAATGGCTTTTTTCGCAGATCTTCCGTTCTTTAACCCGCTTTGTTTAATTGTTCCCGCATTGTTTTTGGAGAAAGTAATTTACTATACACTTTTTAAAAATCTTTTTTAAGTTCTGAACATGATACAAATCGATTTTTTAAACATTCGCATTTTAACTTGCGGTTATCTTGCTTGGATGAGCAACATGACCGCCTAAAGCCAAATTCCCAGTTTCAACGGCCAAAAAAATTTATATTTTGCTAAAATTCATTTTACCAATATTTCGTTAGCATTTAATTATTTTGCCGTCTCACGTATTAAAATATTTTTTGATTTTCATTTAAAAATTAGTACTTTTTGTGGCATCGTTAACTGCCTTATTCTTACCATTTTTGAAATAAATTCTAAAATTACAATTTTCCTGACAATTGCATTTTGTTTTTAACACTAGACTCAAAGCTAAAGTGTATGTGGAGGACAACATAGTAAAATCTGTTCGAAAATTTGCTTTTTAAACGATAAAATTCGCGGTTGTAGAAGGCGAAAAGGAAAACATCCAAGTGCGGCTTTTTTTTTTGTCGCTTAGTGTATATATACATTTCACAAGACATAGATAAATGAATGTCAAAATAAAAACGTAATCATAAATCGAAAAATATATTTTAATAAATATGTTTTATTTTCAATAATAAAAAAATATTTACAGAATATGGGAAATCAAAAGTGTCCGGCCATTTATCACAAGGTAGTATATGCTAAAATGCATCAGAAACTCTGAAAACACAATGTTAAGTCTCTTACAATGTGTATGCCTATGAAGGTTTTGTACAAGTATTTTCCTTCCTTACCATAAAAGGAATCAAATTTTCTGCTTCAGTCTTGAGATACTCTGTGTTTATATGGTACATATGTATGTGTTTCCAAATTTATAACATCATCTGTTTTTTTTTTTTTTTGTTTTTTTTTTGTCTCTCAGTTTGGAAGTAGAGCTTTTTATTCTTAATATAATAAATTTATTTTATGTGAAAAAAGTTTTATTTAACTATTGACCCTGTTAACTAAACCTCTCCCTCGACCATGTTCTTGCTAACAATAACACACATTAGCAAGTAGTTACCATGAAATACTAGAATGTTGTTTCCATCACAGAAATTTCTTCAATATAATTTTAATATATTAAATGGTCAGAAAATTTCATAATGGATGGAGTAGCAGAAAAAATATTTAAGATTTCAGAAGAAAAACTGCTTTCTCGACGTGACTTATATGTAGGTATTCTTGCATGAATTCTTTCTACAAAGTTTTCATTTTATTTATTCGTAATTGAGTGCCACCTTTCATACCAAAATAAAACTGTTTAGCATAATATTTTATGTGTACCAAAATAAAAATATGAGGATTTTACTTAATATACATTTTATATATGAAGTTTCTTGCATCACTAGATGTATGATCATGGAAACAGTCATTAAAAAATTGTAAAAAAAAAATGCTGTTTATGATTAAGAAAATGTTTGTTCGGTGATATGCGCAAAATTAAGTCAGCATGGTTTTTCAGAATAAGTATTTTACTTATAAAGGTTTGTTGGATTCCATGTATACAGAAGCTGAGATACAACTACCAAACACATCCTGCAAAATTCGCTTATTCAGCGCTATCTATCGGCCAACACAATTCTAAATTAGAAAAGAAAAAAAAATAAAATTTCAAAATATCCATATCCCACAATAAATTTACAGGAAATTTATTTTATAGAATCTGAAATAAAGCTTTTATATGCATGCAAAATAATGCATCAGAACAGCACCACCTGCTGAGTGATACATATACCAAGCATTTTAGATATTAAGCTTGGCCTAATTCCATGTCTTAGAAGCTGAGCATACTACCAAGCATATCAGAGAAAATGCAACTGAATAACTTTTCCTGCTGATCGATAAACATCAAATTATCTTTTTTTTTTTTTTTATAATTACATATTAAGTTAGCTGCACTTATACACTAAGAAGCTGAGATGTAGTTTTCTTATAAATTGAGGATTTTGCAGCACTGGTGTGCTACATGCTCAGCAATATATGCCAAAATCTAATCACTATTAATTTAGGTCAAAGTCTAGTCATAGAAAAGTTTCTAGCAAGTTTTTATGTGTGATACAGCGCTCCCAAATTTTTGTCAACACATATACACAGAGACTGAGAAATAGTTTCCAAAAATTGTCAAATCATATTCAAGACATAACATTTATCAAAACATGTAAATTGATTAAGAAACGGAAATCGAAATTTTTCATGAATCAATTGCTCTCGAAGATACAAAAATGCAAAAATTATTTAAATAATTGTGAATTTTCAATTTTAACTTTATAGAAAAGAAACTGTTTGATTCACAAAATTTTCGATTTCCAGTTTTCAAAGGATTTACACATTTTTGAGAGGTCTGAAACACGATTTGACCATTTTTAGAAAATGTCTGCAATGAATAAAAAAATAACAAAAAATTTCATTTTTATAAAATCAGGTTGGAAGCAAAATGCCACTATCTGGACAAATTGAGCTCAGTTTCGAATTTACTCAATAGAAAAATAAAAATTTTAATAATAATGATTTTAATAAATTATTTGTATTGAGTGAATTTATATAGGAAAGTATAGAATAAAGTCTTGTGGTGGCTACTACTAATTTTGTGCATTATTTTGTACATACATATTTTTTTAATGCACACACTAATTTAAGAAATTGTAATCACTTGTAATTTATCTTTCCCTCTTTAAGATTAGTTGGAACACTTTTTATGAAAATTTAATCATGTATATATGACATCAGTTCATGTGTCTATCTGCTAGCATTTTCATTTCAATAGATATTTTTAGATTTCTATAAAACTGATATATTCTATTCAGGTATTTTAGATGTACTGAAAAATGCTTACTATTAAATATTTTACATATAGCAACATTGATTTGTGGACAAGGTATCACAGAGTAATAAGGGCACATTATGGTCTGTCTAAGAGGTGTTTATATTTAAAAGCACATTTCGCTATCTTTGTACTCTGCTAAACATATGAAATCAACTAGCATTTCACAGATGCAGTAAAAGATGTCTCCTATAGAAATGAAGTAAATAGTATTAATGGTTCATTTACAGGGCCGTTCAAAAACATTTGGATTTATTACGGGAAATTTGTAGAGGTGCATTTTAATTTATGTTATGTGTTTACTTCACTTTCGAATAATATTGATATGGTGACATTTATGATTTAGTATTTATGAGGTCCATAGAGTTAAAAAACATTTTAAAAATTTCTGAAAATATTTATGGAAATAAAAACACGGAAACATAGGCAGACAAACTGAAGTCAAACACTATTTCAATATTTGAAAAATAAAAAATAAATTATATCAGTATTTTTCAAGAATTATTGAATGTATTTATATATCACAAAAAAAAAAAAAAAAAAAAAAAAAATCACAGTTATTCTAGTAATTTTCACATGTCTGTATTTGACATCTCAAAATGTGTAAATTCATTCAAAACTAAAAGTTGAAAGATTTCACAAAACTAATATTTCAATAACGTTGCCAAAATTTTGTAGGTGCTGTATCCCATGAAAAAATATGCATGAATCCTATTAAATTTTATAGTTAGTGAGTACTAATTTGATTGTAGCATAAATTGCCCAGCAGGTAGCACTACTAGGTTACAATTTTTTCCATATTGAAAAGCTATAACTCAGTTTCTATAGTGTGTAAGTGCACCAAACATGATATGTGAGATAACAATTATGAGAAACTACGCCAGATTTCAGTTTAGGTGTATATCGATTGACAGTTAGTATTGCTATGCTATGCTGCAATTGTCTTCATTTACAGTAATCAATTTGTATTCTTTAGTATATAAGTGTACCAAACAATGCGTGAGATGTGTAATATGAAAATTATATTGATTGAATTTTTGTACACATCAGCCAACAGGTGGCATTGTTCAGCTTAGCTTCCTACTCACAGCCAAATCTAACCTAGTCCATTCTGGACTAGGTTAGATTTGGGGTGGGTGCACTTCTTTTTGATGATATTGTTACGACCCAACCTCAACCTTCCGCTCCTAATTATCTGACTCAACTATACTTTTTGTCCACTTTTTGGCCAGTGTATGTCAATTTCCTTGTTTTTTCCCTCTTACACTTGTATGAATCTTACACTTGTACCCACCTTCCCTTTTTTGATTCAATGGACTTAACTATAATTTGTACATTTTTCTAATGGTGTTGGTTGTTCTTCTGGTTTTTTTTCACACATTTGCTTTTTTTTTTTTTGCTTTGCTTTTTATTACATTTTCCTTTTTTCCCAAATGCAAAACTGCAGCCGTGATGGTAATCATTTAATTATTTATTGTGTACATATATATATCCGACTTGTATGCATAATCTGAAGTTTGCTTGTTGTAAGTATTCATTGAGATGAGAGCAGATAGCAAAGGATATGATTACAGCAAGAACTTGGAAGTACAACCAAGGAGCATCACAGCCACCTGGAATCAAACCAGGTACCCTGGTTCCCAGGGAGGGCAGACTTGCCTTTTTCCTCTCGGCCACTGGTGCCCATTACAGTAGTTACCAGTAGCAATCGGTACTTACTGATATTAATACTAATTTATCTGTGATTAATTCCTGAGATTTAATTTTATTGGGTTTCTAAGTTATAGTCAAAAATAGAATTAAAATAAATCTTTCTTTCTCGGAGCTTTCAATATACTTGACACCAAAGTAGCTAATAATAAAATATAGTTCCCAATTCAGAGAATATTAATAATAGATTAATTGAATATAAACAATTGGTAAGTACAGTGCTTCAGAGTTGGCATAACTGTGGGTCTAGCAGTTCTGCATCTGTAAAAGTTGGAGCTCTAAAACAAAGTGAGCATTGTAGCGAGCACATTTAGCACATACTATCATTGTTAAGGATAACTAAGAACACTCTCAATATCTGTCAGCATAGGTTGACTGATATTTTAGACACAATATCCTCTCCTTTCTGTAAATATACAATAACCCCTTCCTCCAACAATGATGGAACTTGTTACAAATCCGTCAATTCCGTCTTGGAACTTGTTACAAATGTAATTTTCATTTCTTTCTTTTGTTGATAGGCAAAAATCTTTTGTTAAAAATGTTACTGAAAATTTTTTAGACTATAGTAAAAAGTTTCAACTAAAGCAAATTTTCCTAGAGGAAAATCGAATATTTTATCGATATGCCTGATAAAAGGGCTCTAACCCTCCTAGCTCCCTCTCTAGTGCTGCCTAGTGTAACAAATCAAAATTTTTAAAGTTTTTCTTTTATTTATTTGCTTATTTTTCATTAATGTGGAGGTTTCTGCTGTTCTATGTGTCATTTATAATTACAGAACTATTTTTAACAAGCATATATATATATTTTGAATTAGATAACAACTAACACTAAAAAAAATCAGTACATACAAGTTATAGTTTTACAGTCAATCGAAGCCAACATGATATGTTGACTCACAGTAGAGCCTCTCAGCATGTATTAAACTTATACCATTCATTCAATATATAAGAAATGGCATGATCTTTTACAGCAAAAGAACATGGAAGGAAAAATAAAAATGAATTAGATCAAAAATATTATAAATGCATGAAATTTTTCATCAGTCTGCCATAACTAGTCACCAATAGGATATTTTTAGTCCCCCAGCTGATCTGTTGCTCGGAATTTGCCAGACCCTGTATATATATATTAACAACAATCATGTGTAATTTTAAAAAATATGTTTTTAATTTCATTTTTTTTTTTTTTTTTCATTAGGATGACTCATTATGATGTTAAAAATTATTTAGAAAAAATATATAAAGTTCCAGTAACACAAGTTGTGACAAAAAATATCACTGGGGATATTAAAAAGACACACAAGAATTATTTAATAAAAGAACCTGACTATAAAATGGCATATGTTACTTTGGTAAGCTTTATTCATTTTATATTTATGATTAAAGTTTGTTTTTATGTTGTCTATCATTGAGCTTTTACAATACATATATAAATAAAATGTTATTCCTTGAGTTATTTTAATGCTGCTCTGTAATTGTAGTTACATCTATAATTTTCTCATATTCTTAAATAATAATAATGCTTTAATAACTTATTTGTTAATAAAGCCACAAATACTATTAAGAGGAAAAACGAAACCTTACTTCATCTTTATTGATGTAACTTAATGGTGGAGTACTTTCTTTTAGCCCCCCCCCTCATCTTCAGCACCAGTTACTCTCTGCTGTGTTATAATTGACCAATCCGGCACATGCAACCTGGACCAATCAACGGCAGCTGTTGATCCAACCATGGCGCCACCTCCTGGAGGAGAGAAGAAGATCCAATAGTCCAAAGAATAATTTCACAGACTCAACACAGCACAAAGTAACTGGTGCTGAAGATGAGGGGGGGGGGCAACGAAGTTTTATTGTCCATGAAATGGTTTTATTTCCGTGAAGATAGTGGAATAAAAAATGTACATCGCTGACTACAATAAGCCAGGCAGGAAATCCATAGAGCATTTTAAAAGGGTGCCACTTGACAAAAATAACAGCAGTCATTTCTAATAAAACAGTTTTTTATTTTTATGCTAAAGACATCAACAATCAAGTAAGCACTTAGACGGTTTTCATAAAATTCTATAGGCTAGAGAGCGAGGGAGAGCAAACGAGGGCAGTTGTTTTGTACACCAGTACAAAAGAGATATTCACAGTCTGAAAGCAAAAGGTGTATTAAATTGCATTCGCCAATTCAAACCTGAAATTAATAAACTAATGCTAAATAAAGCACCAAAAGAATGTTCTAATTGGTTAATTCAAAAATTTAATCTGTTATTCAAAAGACAAAGACAAGCTTGGCAACATAAATTATGCCAAAGGTAATTACTTTTTATCAGTGCCAGGAATATATCATTAAGAATTTATTTATTCTTTTGTATTTTATTATTATTATTAAAAGAAACGAATCCAGCATCTGTTGACGCCAATGAGACTGCAATAATTCATTATGATAGCACAAATCACCGAAATGAAATACATTTCGCAACTTCTGTTTATATTAGAAAGTAATTTAGACAAATAAATTATTTTCTATCTATGATTAAATGAGATATTGAAACCTAACATTGTTGAAAAGGTAATAAGTATCTATTTACAAATGAATAAGTCCCTTGGTAAAAATACAAATTAAATTAAATAGAGATTGACGTTTATAATAGAATGAATTTATTTCATAGGATATTATAGAATAACGTGTTCTTTTTTTATTGGAATAAATTAAATTAAATTAGATTTTATTTGTTAAATGAATTAATTAATTTTATAATTATTCTTAATAAATTTACTTTTTTTATTTAAAATTATAAATTGAATTATCTAGAAAGGAATCAGATATTTAAAGGAACATATATGTGAACTTGTTCTCACAGGGGGCTAAAAGAAAGTACTTCACCATTAAGTTACATCAATAAAGCTGAAGTAAGGTTTCGTCTTTTTCTCTTAATAATAATAATGCTTTATAATTTGATATTATGACATGTATTTATTATTAATCCTACTCACCTTTCTTGGAAAATTATTTGTATCATAGTATCTTCTCTCTCAAATTAGGTGTTTTTAATTAATTTATTTTTTTAATCTCTTTTCTTTTGCCTCGATATATAGTAACTTAATAATTTTCATGTGATGTTCATAGTAAAATAATTAATTAAAAACATAATTTTTCTTTCTTGAATATATATATATATATATATATATTAATTTCTAAGTTCAGTTTTTGAATTCGTAAAATATTTTTCAGAATTTCAAACTATTCTCTCTCTCTCTCTCTCTTTTTTTTTTTTTTTTTTTTTTTTTTTTTTTTGTCCTTGCCTCATAAAATAAATTTAACATGGTTCAAGATAAATTTCTCCTTTCATGGAATTTTAAATTTTATTCTGTAGAATTTATGTAATATTTTTTATTCAATAAAGTTTATTCTTTCACAGAATTGTGCATTATATATGAAGGGATGTAAAATAAATAGTATTAAATTAAGGAAAATCCTATTAAAGTTATTCCAAACTTAAGTTTTCCAAATCAAAGTTATTGATCATTTATAATTCTTAAGTTGTTCTTGTAAATTTAGTTTTGATACATAGTATTTTATAGCGCAAAAAAAAAATATATATAAAAAAAATGGAGAAATTTTAAGAATAAAGTTTGCAGGTCAGTGCTTGCACATTGTGTCTGCGGCAAGGTTTAACCTGGCATAAAAGTTTTTTTAGCATTTTAGCTGAAATGCAGAAACAGTATTTTAGCTTTTTTTGAATGTTAATTTAATTCTTTGTATACTTTTGATTTAATTTTCTTAACTTGGTTATTCCCAATTTTGTTTTCTATTCCTTTTGTTCACTGATAATATTAACCAAGAACCGTACTTCTGATTTAAGAAACATGAACTGCCTGTAGTTATGATTTAAGAAACATCAATCAGTAAAACTTTGTTTCTATTTTAGCAGTAGGAAAAGAGACAGCTGTGTAATATGTGCAAAATAAAAAAGCGATTAAAAAAGGGAGTAATGAGTAGGGGTGGATTATTGAGCAAAACTAGTGCTGAGAATGCTTCTGTGAAGCAAATTCTGAATTCTAGTATACTTTTAAATATTTTTGCATTTAAATTCAACCATTAAAGATTGAAATGAAATTAAAATATATTAAATGATTAACAATTCAGGGGTCTGTCCAGATTTTTTTTCCAGGGTCCAATTTTTGTGAAAAATTTTCTTATTTTTGTGAAAATTTTTTCTGATATAGTTATTATTTTTATTTCTGTGAAAATTCATTTCAGCGTGGAATCTGCGAGAAATGGAGGCATGGTTTTATTGTCATGTAGTAGCAATAGTGACTAGTACAAGAACATAAGAGAAAATTGATGGGATGCAATGTTTCTATTTTGCTGAGCAGATGTTTTTGCTCTGTATTATTTTATAAATGCTTTGTTTTTCCAAAAAATTTTGGGAAAAGTTTGTTTATCTCAGAATTGAATTTTGTGAAGCGTCTGTTTTATGAGTATGGAATTTTGTGAAGGGTCCGTTTTATGAATATGGAATTTTGTGAAGGGTCCAATTTGTGAATATGGAATTTTGTGAAGGGTCTGTTTTTAACGGTTCTAACTGGGTCTGTAAACGGACCCAGTTTTCCCCCTAATTTTGTAATTTTTGCCCACAAATATTTGAATAAAAATTAGAAGTTGTTACATAGAAATATTTTATGAATTACATAGAAATATTTTATTTTTTCTTTTTAGCAAAATTCTTACCATATATATTTTAGTAAAATATGATGTTTTTTAGCAAAATGCTAAAACCACTAATGGCAGTTTAAACTCTGGTCTGTGGCCACAATAATATAAAATTAAGTCCCAATAGGGTTCTGGACCTGTCCACATACCCAAAAGAAATCCAGGTGTTTTTTTTTTTTTTTTTTTTTTTTTTTTGGGGGGGGGGGGGGTTACCCACTTAAAAAACTGAATTAAACCTACTCTCAAGTGGGTTTTATTGGGTTTTTTAAATTTATAAAAAAAATGTCACTTTAAAAAATAATTTCAGTTTAAGTGCAAGAAAAATGCCTTTCATTTCAACCATCTATCTTCAATATCTTTTTGAACAGAGCAGTTTTGAAAAAAGAAGGATGAGAATAAATGAACAAAATTTCAAGTCATTTTTCTTTTTGTAAATCATGATGTTAAAAAAAAAAAGTAATATTTTTCCTAGCATTCTAAGGATTTAACAACAAATATTAAACATAACTAACAAATATAATATATTGAACTTGTAAGATTTCATACAGGTAAAAAAATGGGGCTGTTTTGTTACCTTTATCAAACTTCAAATTCTTAAAATCAACCTTTTAAAGAAATAAGTTTTATAAAAATAATTTTCTTGTAAAATTTTACCATGTTTCTAGTGATTACCAATAACTTAGTTCAATTAAACACTATTAACTTGATAATGAACATTTATATAGAACGACTGTTAAAATAGAAGATGTTATATGATTTTTTTTTTCACTTTTTTTCCCCCACAGAAAAGGGCCCCAAAAATTAAAACCTGGATTGACTCTTGATACATAAGTATAGTATGTAGGCACTGATAACTTTATTTTTTATTCCTATATTAAATAAGTTTTCAAATGTGAATGCAATCTATCAGTATCAATATTAACAAAATTTTAAAACTAGATTTTTTGCATACTTTTTTTTACTTTACCCATATAAAAAAGCATAATTATTTGTAATATGAAAATCATACATGGAAAGGTTAAAAGTATCTTGCTTTTGATACTAGTTTTAATTTTATGCTAAATAACTTAATAATAAAAAATTAAAATTAAATTCAAAATTGTGATAAAATACTGAATAGAATGAAATAAGAGTTCATTTTACTTTTATTCCTTAGTTTAGACCAAATTAAACAATTAAGAATATGAAGGTCATTTAATTTTTAATTAATTATAATTAATTAATATTATTTTATAATAAATTTTCTTTTAGTCTAAAACTGTTCTGTTTTGAAATAAAATTCAAACCCAGTAGTGTCATTCCAGGTTTAATGTAAAAGAAAAACAATTAAACCCATTAAATCCCACCTGAGTTGGGCTTTTTTAAAACCATGAATCCTGGACAAATTTCCATAAGCTCTGGAAATTTCAACAACCAATTAGGATAGAATCAAGAATATCTTCAATAAAAAATTCAAAATATAAACAATTTCTGCTTAATATTCAGTAACTGTCAAAACTTGTAGCTGGACTCAATCTAAAATCAGAAATTCATTACTTTTTTCGACTATGGATATAAGCGAATAAAAGATGCTCTGATTGGATTACAAAAGACTTGTTATTGTGTCCTTAGACCGCATCATACATACTTGTGTTAGAACGCTTAACCGCTGCTGGATATTTAGCCTACTAGATATTATGACAATTAACTAATGAAAGTCATAGGAGGAATTAAATCCTCCTAGTGACTATTGAAAAAATTATTTGTAACAAAAAGGCACAAACAAACAGCAGGATTTTCAATGAAATTCAATGGCTAACAAGTCTGGTGAATGATCTGAGTCCAAATCGATAATTCACCAAAATTATTGGAAATCTCTGTTGCCTTGCCAGTCATGAATAAAAAGGCAAACATGCTTTGACTGGATTATTAGAAACTTGTTATTTTTTTCCATAAACTACATCTCTGTAATTATATTTACAGGGATGGGAAAATCTCATCAGCCAGGAACTTTTTCTTACCAGCCAGCAGTATAAAAGTAAAAATTTATAAAAGTTCCATGCATGTGCCATGTCCAGCAGCATAATTTTTTTGTAGCAGTATGCAACAAACAGAATTTTATCTATGACTCAAAAATATTAAATAATTAAATTATAAAAAATCTGGTGTGAAACAACCACACGACTTCCATTACCCACTGTTACACGTATTATATGCACTTTTAGAAAATAATGTGATCAGAAGACATAAAATTGACCTAACAAGGTAGACGCCTAAAAATTTTTCTGGTAAGAGAAAGCTGATACACGTGTAAAGACATATAAAACAGAATTTACATATTGAGCTAAAAAAAAAAAAAAAAAAATTGGTAAGGCCATTTTTGGGAACACAAATTTTCGAGATATAAAACTGACCTACCTAATCAGGATGACTGTTAATTTTTTTATAACAACCACATAATACATGAGGAAGGACATATAAAATGGGTTTATATAACAATTTTTAAGAAAATTGTTAGAAATGTTTTTGAGATAACTAACTTTTACCAAAACTTGGCATACCCAATTGTTGACTGGAAAACACCAATTATATACTAAAGGATATCTAAAAGGGTGTTAATATGGCATGTTTTAAAAAAATCCATTCAATCGTTTTTGAAGGAACACAGGATATCTGAAATTGAGCTACTTATACAGGAAACTTATCAATTTTCCTGAACTAACCAACTGATTTATATGAAAACAGTGTTTATATAGCAACTTTGAAGAAATTCGTTAGAGCCATCTTTTAGATACAGACTTACAGCCCCACTTTGGGTTTTGGATGTCCCACTATCAGTTTTTAATTTTCACCAAAGTTTGGTACACCAGACTTTTCTTAATTCTGAAGTTTCATTATTCTATCTTTATTAGTTTCAGAGATATAATAGTCAGAAGATTCCCCACATACATACACACACACTGACCAATTGCCGAAAACCACTTTTTTGGATTCAGGAGACCTTAAAACATATAAATCAAGTGAAATCTCAATATTGAATTTTTGGACCAAATACAATACTTCTATTACCTACTGTAGTCAGGTAATAGAAGTAAAAATTACTAAACTAAAAATTTCCTTTATAAGCAAATTGCTAAACAATTTTTTAATAAAATAATGCATAAAAATTAGCCTTTTACTATACAATTCTTATAGAATCAGGGTTGACATGGTTTAAACCAATTTAATCATGCTTTAAACCAGCTTTGTCTAGCCCAAAAGGCATGAAGGCTACTTTGGATAGATACTCGATTCTGGCGAGCCACATTATATGCATATATATAAGGTCTGTGCAGTAAATTGCTGTTCGTAAAATAGATGTTTAAATATAAGACACTAATAACCATATTAGTTGTTTAATTTTAATGTATTAATTAGTAAATTTATATCTCTCAATCAGAAGTCTTAACGTTTCAGCTCCAATGTGCTTCTGATGATAAAATACTATGACTCTTTATATTTTTTTCACTCGGGAAAAATCAAAACAGATCTCTAAAATTTTTGGGGCACCACATGACTTCCTTATACACCTTTAAAAATATACATAATGTTAAAAAACATTGTCATTGGACCTGAAACAATTGGCCAAAAATATTTTAAAAATGCATTGTCACCGTCTTTTGAACTTTTCTGAAAGTTTCAAATGTCTAGTTAGTCGGGAAGTTAGTTAAAAATTGATTGCAAGATTTGTACTGATAATGCTGCCGAAGGCAGCTGGAACCTGAAACAGTTGAATAAAGTATTAAAAAAATGCATTTTCACCATGTTCTGAACTATTCTGAAAGTTTCAAATGTCTAGCTGGTCGGGAAGTTAGTTAAATAAATTTTCTGTTGAATTATATAAACGCTTCTGAAGTCAGTGGATATCTGAAACAGTTGGCTAAAAATATTTTTAAAATGCATTGTCAACATGTTCTGAGCTTTTCTGAAAGTTTCAAATGTCTAACTAGTCGGGAAGTCAGTAAAAAATCAATTACAAGATTTGCACTGGTAACGCTGCCGAAGGCAGCAGAGACCCAAAACAGTTAGCTAAAAGTATTTAAAAAAAATACATTTTCACCATGTTCTGAACTATTCTGAAAGTTCCAAATGTTTAGCTAGTCGGGAAGTTAGTTAAATAAATTTTCTGTTGTACTATATAAACGCTGCCAAAGGCATCAGTGACCCAAAACAGTTTGCTAAAAATATTTTTAAAATGCATTGTTACTGTGTTCTGAGCTTTTCTGAAAGTTTCAAATATCTAGCTAGTTGGGAAGTCAGTTAAAAATCGATTGCAAGATTTGTCCAAACCGTTTTTTGATGCATTATGGCCAAAACCTTTGTATTTTTGGTCATTATGAACTTAATTTTCCTAAATATCTCCAAAATGGAAAATCATACAAAGTCCAAAAAGGGAGGTGCACAACTACATGTTATAACAAACCTATGTACCAATTCGCAACCTTCTACGCCCAACCGTTTTAGAGATACACACTCACACACACAGACGTCACGAAAAATTGTGTGAAGTTGCTGATATCTCTAAATGAGAGCTCGTGTTAAGACGAAACTTGCAGGTGTACAACTAGACATCATGACAGTCACATGTATAAATTTGCAACACTCTGTGATCATTCATTTTCGAGCAATGTGAAATACAAAATCCATTTCGCAAATCGGGATTACTATACTTCCTTATACTTTGTATAAGGAAGTAAAAAAGTTGGTTTTATTGATTTTTTCCTTTTCAAAACTTTCAAAATTTATGTTCTGTTGTGCCTTTCATTGACTGAAATTTCTGAATTATTTTTATGTAAATGAGTTTTACATTTAACTCAATTTATTTCAATTGTAATCTTGTTTCAGTTAAGGTTTTATTTAGGTGTGACTTTATTAAAAGTTATTATATATGGAAAACAACAGCAAAGAACTAGTACTTTCGGAAGAAAATTTGAAAGAAAAAGATGTAAGTCTAAATGCAATACATAAAAATCTGATGTGGGCACCACATGACTTCCTTTTACACCTTTAGAAATATATATATAATGTTAAAAAGCATTGTCATTGGACTGGAGACAGTTGGCTAAAAATATTTTTAAAAATGCATTACCACCGTATTCTGAGCTTTTCTGAAAGTTTCAAATATCTAGCTAGTCAGGAAGTTAGTTAAATAGATTTTCTGTTGAACTATATAAACGCTGCCGAAGGCAGCAGTGACCTGAAACAATTTGCTAAAAATATTTTTAAAATGCATTGTCACCGTGTTCTGAGCTTTTCTGAAAGTTTCAAATGTCTTGCTAGTCGGGAAGTTAGTTAAAAATTGATTGCAAGATTTGTACAGGTGACCCTGCCGAAGACAGCAGGGATCCGAAACAGTTGACTAAAAGTATTTAAAAAATGCATTCTCACCGTGTTCTGAACTATTCTGAAAGTTTCAAATGTCTAGCTACTCGGGAAATTAGTTAAATAATTTTTCTGTTGAATCATATAAACGCTGTTGAAGGAAACAGGTATCCGAAACAGTTGGCTAAATGTATTTAAAAAATGCATTGTCAATGTGTTCTGAGCTTTTCTGAAAGTTTTAAATGTCTAGCTGGTCGGGAAGTCAGTTAAAAATCAATTGCAAGATTTGTCCAAACCGTTTTTGGGTTATTACCGTTTTTTGATACATTATGGCCAAAACCTTTGTATTTTTGGCCATTATGAACCTAAGTTTCCTAAATATCTCCAAAACGGAAAATCATACAAAGTCCAAAAAGGGGGTGCATAACTAGTTGTTATCACAAACCTATGTACCAATTCTACGTCCAACCATTTTTGAGTTATGCGACATACATACAGATGTCACGAAAAATCATGTAAAGTCGCTTATATCTCTAATACGAGAGCTTGTGTTAAGACAACACTCGCAGGTGTACAACTACACATTATGACAGTCACACGTATAAATTGGCAACATTCAGTCATCATTCGTTATCGAGCTATGTGAAATACAAAATCCATTTCGCAAATCGGGATCACTATACTTCCTTATACTTTGTATAAGGAAGTAAAAAATGGAAGGCAAAGTTAGTTTAGACTAGATACATGATGAAAATTGTATAATTGAAGATATCCTTTTGATTTAGGAATTAAAAATAAGAAAATCTAAAACTGAACAAAGTGATTTTTATAACTGGATATTTGTTATAACCATGGTAATTAAAACCAGCAGATCTTTTTATCTGTATACTGAATCCAAAAACAAGATATGCTGGCTTTGAATTATCAAATAAAAAAGAAGCAGGATATTGGAATATGTCCAGGCAGTTTTTTTAAAACAATTTATTACCTTTCATTTTGCAATTTTCTGCAAAAAGTTCTCCATTAAAGATCTTTTTTCACAGATTATTATATTAAAATGTAACAGTTTGCCTTGTAAAATCAAGGAGGCATTAAAAATTTTAATATTTATGACATAGGGATAAGATTTTTTTCAAGAAAGCATTAAAAATTTTAATATGTATGGCATATTTTTTTTTTTACTAATTTATTTATTTATTTTTATAGAATGAAGGTTAATATATATATATATATATATATATATATATAATAGATAACGTAATAAAATTTAATATTAAAATTTAGCAATTAATAGAACTAAAACAATAACAGAACACTAAAATATAGAACTGAATTTAACATAGAGGAAAGAATGACACAAAAAGTTGCGATGATGAACCAATGAGTTACCATATTAACTTAAAATACTTACGCCGACCTGAAGGATAATAAAAAAGGGACCATTAAACTTGTGAAAGAGAAAAAAGATAATAAACCACATAATCAATTGGATATAAATGCTTAAAAGTAGAAATATACTTTTCAAGGGGCGCATATTTCATAAAGCAGAGAAAGCTGCAATGATTTCGTAAAACGATATTGCTAATCATAGCAATTTATATCATCTCACGCCCCGATCAATGCAGCAAAAAAACCATAATGAATGAGAAAAAAGTGAAAAATTCAATTAAAACAAAGGATAAATAAATATTAATTAAAATCTTAAAGGAAACCACATTCATAACATGAAATAAGCAGAGTAACCACATGGAAAACAATTAACACAAACTGGAAAAAAGGGTGATGCCAAAACCTAAATTGAAGTTAAAATAATAGCTCAACAGATATCGATTAATCGAAAAAACTTCAGAACAATAACAATTACATTAAAGATAAAATACAAAGAGTAAATATTAAATGATAATGTTAAAATTAATACTAGTAGAGTTAAATTAAATCATACCAAAAATATTAATAATTAAATCGTTTAAGATAAGGACTGAAGAATGAAGGTTAAGGACTACTAAGTACAAGCGCCATCTTTCGGTTAGCTATAATAACATTAAGTCAGTTATATAAGATGTATTGACTGAAAGATTAAGATAATTTAGAAGTATTAACAGCAAGATTAAGATAATTTTTAAGATTTTTATTTAAGATGTAATGACTGAAAGATTAATATAATTTAGAAGTATTAACAGTTATATAAGATGTATTGACTGAAAGATTAAGATAATTTAGAAGTATTAACAGCAAGATTAAGATAATTTTTAAGATTTTTATTTAAGATGTAATGACTGAAAGATTAATATAATTTAGAAGTATTAACAGCAAGATTTAAATAATTTTTAAGATTTTTTTTTTTTTTTTTTTTTTTTTTTTTTTTTTTTTAAGTCAAATTATTAAGTGTTAAGTTTTAAGAAGACATAATTACAAGCAAATAATGCCAAAGTGCACAACTATAAGGATAAGCAATGTAATGCGGTCATCATAAATTAAAATTAAAAATTAAAATTTAAAAGATTTTTTTTTTTTTTTTTTTTTTATATATTAATATTTATAAGATTTTATTTTTGTTATGCAAATAGATGGATTGTTCAAAGTTAACAAGGGATGCCTCAAATAGCCAGAAGCACAGTAAAAGTTAATGATAAAAGAGTTCAAAATACATAGTATCAACCAGAAAAAATAAAAGAGTGAGTTCAAAATTCATAGAATCCACCAGAAAAAATAATAATGTAACTTACAGCAATCCCCCACGTTTTTTTTTTTTTTTTTTTTTTTTTTTTAATAAATTTTATTCAGCATCAAACCCACCCAGCCAACCAGCCAAACAACACCACCCTTCCTCCTTAATCAAACTTCTGCCCACCCATCCACCTGTATTTTTTTTTTTTTTTAATTTTTAATTAAACCTTAGGTTTTTTTTTTTTTTTTTTTTTTTTTTTTTTGTGTGTGTGTGTTAGACAGAGACCCTTTTGATAAACAAGTGAATAAATAAATTTTTTAGGATATCCCATTTTTGTAGCAACATTAATTATGTGAGAGATATTTTTGTTTTTAAACCTATCTGAACAAAGATTATGTATACGAAAGAGGTGATTGAGAATAATATTTCTGTAGACAGAGATATGAAGACAAGAGGTAAATTGTGTAAATAAATTTACTTTGAAACTAAAATCTTGTCTTTTGTCATAAATATCGGTATAAATTTTACTACCATCAAGTTTAAGTTTTAAATCTAAGAAACTAATACAGTTATTTTTGAGATGATTATAAGTTAAGGTAAGGTGAGAAGGATATTCAAATTTAAATAAATTAGGCGAAAAATTATTGACATAAAAAATTATAATGTCATCAATGTATCGGTAAAAATAGACATTTTCAATACATAATCCCTGTTCATAATGGTAAAGGTATAAGTCAGCTAACATACTCGAGCTACATCCTCCTTGTGGAATACCGACCTTTTGAATATAGATCTTATTACAGTGTAGAATGTAATTGTTATGAATAATAAAATTTAAAAGTGTCTTAAATGAATTTGCCGAAAAGCATTTTGGTAAAGAGATTTGACTTTTAAATTTTTCAAAAAGGTTAAAGATGATACGATGAAGATCTGTTAAATTGATATTATTAAATAGGTCAGCAAAATCATAAGTCATGATATCAGTCACATTATTCATAGATAAGACATTGGCTTTAAGTTGATAACTATTTTTAAGGCAAAAGAAATTTTTTGATTTACTAATTAAGTCATAGATTTGTTTGAGAATATCAAGGAGAATTTTGTTAGCATTGTTGTTGTAAGTATTACACCCTACAGTGACAGTTCTGAATTTAATAGGATTTTTGTGAAATTTAGGGATAAGTACAATATAAGGATATTTAAAATTATTAAATGGAAGCTTTAGCAATTTATAAAAGCAGTGAATTTTGCGGTTATTGATTTTAAGATCATTATTGATAGTATGAAAGTGAGTACTATTAGATATAGATGAACTGAGTAAAGAAAGATAATAATGTTTACAGATTATTGCATAATTATTAGGAGATTTATCGACATAAGTAATAACAAAGTTTTGTTGCAATTCTTTGATAGATTTAAAGAGATTTGATTTATTGTAATGTGTGAGATTTGATCTATGTTGAATTAATTCAGCTTTAAGTTTTGAAATTACTAAAAATTTCCATTGATTGAAATATTCAATAGGTTTATTATAAGAGATGGAGAGTTTATAAATAAACAAATCAATATCATAAGAAAACTGTTGTATGATCTTTGAAATATTAGTTTTTGAAGGGAGTCGATATTTAGTACCATATTCCATAAATTTCTTTAAATTTGAGTCATTAATAATATTAAGATCACCAGTGATAATATGTGCATGATCTCTGTCAACATATTTTACATTTGAGGGATGAGCACAACTACAAGTCACATGAGAAGATAAATTAGACTTAGAGACTGAATTATAGTTAAAAAGCAGGCGACCAAGTGTAATAGGATATTTAAAGGTACGAGAAATATGAATGTCTTTAATAGGAAACATGCATGATTTATCATTAAGAATAGATGAAATATTAATGCTATTAAATATTTGATTAGAATAATTTAGAATAAGCTGTGAATTTGATTGGATTTTGTGAGGTTTTTTAGAGATATTTAAATTGAAGAGTTTAAGTCTGTATAATATTAAATCATAGAAAATATCAGAAAAATGTTGATTATAGGATTGGTTTTTAAATACACTTAAGTAAGTGGACAAATACTTTTTTTTGATAGCAAATATAAACTTTCTAATGTAAATCCAATCATAATGGTTAAGATAATTTGACTGTAAGGCAAGAATATTTTTGATAATGAGATTTTTTGATATTAAACCATTAGTAGATTTATTGGATTTGTTACCTCTTTTTGAACGAGAAGTTTTCTGGTTGACACTATGATTTAGTACAGAGTAAACAGGGGAGTAATCATGAAGGGGATTAATGTTAGTATAAACCTTAACAACCCTATTAAAATATTCATGATTCAAGCCATATGGATAAATTGTATTAAAATATTTCATGTACTTAGATTCAAAGAAAAGGCGCTCACTTTTATTTTTTTGAATCCTAAGAATTTCAATAGTACATGAGCAGAAATTGTGTAAATTAAAATGTCTTAACTCAATAGTTGATTTACTGTTAAGGACAGGTGATGATAACTTTTTTGAGTCTGAGCGATGTTGATTAATTCTAATATGTAAAGGGGTGGAAGTTTCACCAATATACTGCATTTTACAGATACCACAACTTAATTTGTATATAACATTATAAACCTGACAAAAAGGAACCAATTTTGAATCATTATAAATTTGGGACTGTAAAGCATTAGGGCATGTTTTGCAACGAGAAGAATCACACTTTCTAAATTTAAGATTGGAAGGAGGAGAGTATATATATATTATTTTAATATGTTCAATATAATATTTTTATCATCAAAATTCTAGTACCTGATTTCATTGTCTTGCCTTTGCGTTTACTGTAAAGTACTGTCCAATCTTCAAAGAAAATCGGGAGGAGGTGGATAAAAGGTAAAAAGATGCAAAAATATAGAAATTTGCATGTATTTTCTTGCTAAAATTACATAGCATAAAAATTATTTTAAAACAAAGCCATATATATATATTTTAAGGTGCAATGATAAAAAAAAAAAGAAATATAGTGAACTTTTGATTAATTGGCATTAAACTAAATAGAAAATTTGGCAAAACTCCTTTTTTCCACCCTTTCCATTAAAATGTTTTAAATATTTTCTATTCTTTTAGGAAGTTTAAGGTTTCCCTTTTCAAATAATCAGTGTCTATGCAATTTAATGTAATACAAATCAATGATTACACTGCTCGGCATGAAAATTGCCACCGATTAGGGCTGGATTATTTATCAATATATCCCCAAGTATCGATATTTTTTTAATATCGCGATAACAGTATTTAAGTTCTTGCTCTGCCAATATATCCCCCTCTAACGATATTTCCGAGTGCGCCCAACGCGATCGATCCATATGCCGATAAACAGCGTCCAACGCCAACCACCATATCTTCAAATTCTGCTTCCCCGCCTCACCGTACCACCCCGTAAACACCCAACAAACAGACCGCCGAATATCTTATACAAATACACCTTCACTTCCTCCTCACTGACTAAACTCGAAAGAATAACCCCAACCGCAAACGATCCGAACACACTTTCTCTTCCTTATTCCTGCAATCAGTCCCTTTGCTTCATTTGTGCGAACTCTCAAATCGAAACCACTACTTAAAAAGTATGACCTTGAACGATAACATATAAAATGTTTCATTCCTCATTCATCAAGTTATCGCAGTAGTATATTATTTCCCAGCTTATCACATTCAATAATATCCCTACATCAATAATATCGAAGCTGCTCCTCGCTCGCAGGTGAAAAGTGAAAACACTGCAAACAGTATATCGCGTTTAGTTTATCGCAGTAGTACATTATTTCCAGCTTCTCGCATTCGATAATATCCCCACACCAATAATATCGAAGCTGCTCATCGCTCGCAGATGAAAAGTGAAAACACTGCAAACAGTATATCGTGTTTAGTTCTTGCTATCGGTTCGTTGATATATTGTTCGGAATTCCATGGGTTGTTCGAAATATCGTCAGGTGTTTTTTTTTTTTCTTTTTTAAGCAAAGAATTAACTGAAATTGATTCTTATTTTTAAAAATTGGATTTATTATTCTATCTTCTGCATATATAAGAAGAAAATA
Source organism: Salticus scenicus (assembly GCA_963930645.1). Classification (NCBI taxonomy): domain Eukaryota; kingdom Metazoa; phylum Arthropoda; class Arachnida; order Araneae; family Salticidae; genus Salticus; species Salticus scenicus. The sequence goes on from OZ005650.1 coordinate 127,976,642, forward strand.
TAAGATTTGGAAAAACGTTTTTCCGGATTTCGATGAATTTACACGTTTTGAGATTTCCCTGCATTTTAATTAACTGAAATTGTCTACTCATTTTTAAAAAGTGGATTTATTACTAGTTTCTGCGTACATAAGAAGAAAGAAGATACAAAATAAATTTCGATTTCCGTTTTTTGATATATTTACACGTTTTCGGATTTCCTTGCATTTCAATTAAGTGAAACTGATTACTTATTTTTTAAAAAGTTGATTTATTATTATATCTTCTGCATATACAAGAAGAAAGTATAAGATTTGGATAAATTTTGATTTCCAGTTTTCGATGAATTTACACGTTTTGAGATTTCCTTGCTTTTCAATTAACTGAAACTGACTACTTATTATTTAAAATGTGGATTTATTACTGGCTTCTGCATGCATAAGAAGAAAGTAGAAGACACGGGGAAAATTTAGATTTCTGGTTTTCGATGAATTTACACGTTTTGAGATTTCCTTGCATTTCAATTAACTGAAATTGACTACTTATTCTTAAAAAAGTGGATCGATTATTTTACCTTCTGCATATATAAGAAGAAAGTATAAGATTCAGAAAAAATTTAGATTTCCAGTTTTCGATGATGTTACAAGTTTTGAGATTCCTTGAACTCTAATTGACCATTTTAAGATTTCCTTTCTTTCTTTCTTTTCTTTTTTTTTTTTTTTTAGTTCGAACGCTCTATTTCATGGACGACTCCTGCCTATCGGCCAACAGGGGTGGCTGCTGTGCTGCAATTTAATTCCGTTTATGAGAAGGCAGTTGTTTTGCTTTGCTTTGCAAAAAGTGATTGATCTTCAACCACTGGGCGGTACTAGTATATAAATATAATACAATTTCCAAATGTTATAAAAACATTACAAAATATGAATTCAATACATATATCTTAAAAAAAAAAAAAAAAAAAAAAATCATGATATGGTAAGTAGATAAAAAATAAAATAAAAATGGCAGGTAATTGACCTTTAGAATACCTATGAGTTATAGGGTCTCAAATTAATGTTACTCTACAACCGAGAAAGTTTATTCGGTGGCAATTCTATAGAAAGTTTATAAACAATATTTCTACTGTGCATTTCTTATTCACTGAAATTAATTTAATTACAACCATATCGCTATCAATGACTGACAGGACTATTAGTAAATGAACTTTCTTTACACTCAGGGATGGGAATTAGGCGCAAAACTCATACTAATATTTATTTTTAAAATTTCCGTATAAAAGTGAATCATTGATATATATATAGAGATAGATAGATAGTTAAGTTACGACTTCTGCGCAAAATTTTATTAATCATCTACATTCTAAGTACAACTTCATTTTTCTTAAGCTTATATTTTTATTATAATTATGTATCTTGATGATATACTTTGTGTAAATAAAACACATATCACCCATTAGCTCTCTTAAAATGTGATTTTTAAATAATTAAATCTTAAAATAGAAAGAATGGAGGACAAACTATTTAGAAATATACTTAAAAGTAATGGTATAAATTAAAAGAAACACAAAACATTGTGTTGCTATTTATGCATTTTCTTTCTTTTATTATTATTTTTTTTCTTTTTAATAAAAAAGATTTGGAAGTAATATACCAGAAAATATAAATATACATGTAGAAAACACTCCCCACTTGTATACATTAAAATTGGTGTTCATTTGTCTTTAAAAAGTAGCAAATACCTATTTTCCTTCTCTTGAAATAAATATCGCAATATATCACCAATATCGATATTAACTTGAGGATATATCGTGATATTTAATTTCTGATATCGTCCAGCTCTACCACCGATACCTTTTCAGTATATTCTTATGTAAAATGACCTCCTGAATCCTAATATGATACCCATTTTGCCATGTCACCCATCATTTTTTAGGAATTGCCCCTTATTTTTATCTTTTTCCAGTGATTTTATGGGTATAAATTTGTTTTTTAGGAGGGGGGAGCATTATTTTAACCGTTAAATATCTTCCGAGGGGCTACAGAGTTGGAAAATTCTAAAACATGGACATTTGCGACAAGGAAAAAATTTAGTGGGGGGGGGGGGGGATTTGCCACTGAAATTATGCATTACATATCTTATATTTTTTTAATCTGTTATTGTTATTTTTTAAACTTTATGTTTTCTTGTTTTTAGGTATTAAATTAATTATTTTTCATTCTTCAAATCAAATTTATAGTCATAAAATTATCGAACCGGGAAAGAAATTGAGGGAGGGGGTGGTGTATCTTGAAAACAGTGGGTGACTGGGCAAAATAGGAGTAATATTCGTATTCACGAGATCATTTTACGTAAGAATCAGCAAGAATAGCATCAAATCTCGAAAAAAAATTTCTTTTTGCCGAGCAGTATTATATTTACAAAGGCAAATGTCCTTAAAGGAACAAACAATGCAAATCCATTGCCTATTTGGATAGAATCTACTACTGACCATAAGGGGATGTTTATTCAGTATTTTAAGAACACATGAAATTCTTCTGAAAAGCAGAGAGGGTCGTTTAATTGAGAAAAAAGTGCTTTTGCAGTAATCTATAGTAGTTTCAGCTTTTTTGTCATAATTCCAATCTCGTCCCAAAAGTACCAAAAAGTATTGAAGTAATTTTTATAGCAAAAGCTTGTACAGATGATCTAGAGAGTGCTTTGATTATTTTCTTTTTTGGGAGCTGTACATTAAAATTGTATAACATATTGAGTTTGGAAAAAGCTATAAACCATGTGCTGTTATTTAAAATATTAAATATATGGTTTTTAAATAATTGTAAGGTTAAGTTATAATGTTGTTACAGAATATTTCAGAGAGAAAAAAATAATGGTTGTTGCTAAAATGTTTGCTACATGTGCCTAACTTTTGTGTAATTTTTATTATAATTCTTGAAAGTTTTCGTAAAAGCCTTGAAAAGTAGGTACTTCCCCTCCCCCCCCATTTAAGAATAAGGTCCCTGTTTTAGCTCCTCCTCCTACACCACCTGCTTTATACTCTTCAGTTGCCCAATACCATATTGGGCCACTCTTTGGCTGGGAAGATGCTTTTTACTCTCATTAGAATCACTTGTGATTCTTACCTGCCCCCCTTATTATATATTAAGAGGTAGTCTACCAAAAACGTTTCTAAAAGTACTGTGTTATTGGATATAAAGTGTGATCTTTCTGTCATTCACAAATAGCAACGTACTTGGGGATTCTGGAGGTGTGCTAGTACTTCACAGGTGTTCTTGGGCTTCTTTTGTCTTCCGATAAATAAATAAAAATATAAGCCAGTCAAATATCAACTAGATATCGCAATCAGTACAGCTCTGGCAGTTATGTCAGAGGCCAGGGTTCAATTCCTGGCTCATTTGCTTTGTGTTCTTGTTAAATTTGACTTGGTCTTTCTATCTAAAATATAATGGCATTGTTTCTATTTATACACATTTAAATTTATCTATATGTATAAATTTGTTTTGCTTGTAATAGTAATATAGAATTTATAATTCTTGTTTTCTTTTGCAGCCAGATGATATGAAATTTGAATTTCCTGATCTCTATCCTCAAAAGAAAAAGAAAGAGGAAAAGGAGGAAGAAAAAGTTATAGCTAATCAAGTAAAGGGTTTAATGAAACAGCGACGTAAAGGATGGGATAGAGCTGATGTGCCTAGCTGGTTTGGAATATAATATAAATTTGTAAATTGTATATATGAAAAAATAAATAAAACTTTTAGCTAATACAAATTTAGCTTCTATTTTCTTTTAATTGCACAAATAGTTAAAGTTTAAAAAGTAATTTATATTTACTACCAGTTTATCCAGTTGCAGTGAATTAGTAATTGTTAGGTGGTGCTGTTACATAGAATGATATAGAAGAAAGTTTAGTGATAGCTATAACATACTGTACTCCGTTTCCTAAGAACAGGCAGGTTAAAGTCAGAAATTTCACTTTTTATAATAAAGAAGAATCAGAGATTGTCCTGTTTTCCCCTTTTTGTTTACACTGCACTTAAGGAAAGACTGCTTGGGGTGAGGTTTAGGTTTAGTCCTTCAAAAGCAGGTGAAAGTAAGCACTGTGCAGAAAAAGAGAAAGCAGTTTGTATTTTCTGTAACCAAACTACTTATAGAGAAATAAGGAAAATAGAAGATTTGTAGATGAGTTTAAACCATCTCTCTCTTTAAAAAAACTATATATTTTTTATTAAAATCACACAATCAACTGATTAGAAGAAAAACATATTTATTGAAATTTTTATTTTTCCGACTGAGTGAAAATAATGCCTGGACCGGGAGTCGAACCCCGGATGATAGACCAGATGTTTCTGCCTAAAGGTTGTCTGAGTGAGTAATGCCGACCGGTTGTCGGCCTGGATAGCTCAATTGGTAGAGCCTTGACCTTGTAAGTCAAAGTTCCGGGGTTCGACTCCCGGTCACTCAGTCGGAAAAATAAAAATTTCAATATATATATATATATATATTAATAAAAAATCATTATTATTATCGTTTTTTTTTTTTTTTTTTTTACTATTATTATTGGGGAATGTGATTTTGTAAAACTATTTAACCACTTCACTGTGCGATCCTTCCTTACCAATTGCAGACATGCCAAGTCTCCTGCTTTTGGCAGGAGTCTCCTGCTTTTTGTTTGTTTTTCTATGTTCCTGCTTTTCCACTCATTTCTCCTGCTTTTCTGATGTAATTGTTATCTATCCCTCTTAGCATAATTTATGCTTAAAATTTGTGGGATTGGGTAAAAAAATTTTAAAGAAAATTGAAATTTATCTTGCCCTGCAATTTATCAAGTTCAGTTTGAATGTGAATTACTATACAATGCTTTGAAACTAATTTTTGCTAAGAATAAATTTTTAATTTTCATTTTTGCATAATAAAAAATGTGTTGTCATTTTTTTTTTGAAATGCCATAACTATTGAAAACTTAAAGAATTCAAATTTCATTAGAATATAGCTGATATTTTCATTTCTTTAACACCTTTTCTTTTACAAAGACAATTAAGATTCTTATTGTTTTATATTAGGAGCAGAATGATCAAATCTGTCTATTTTGACTTAAATTTAAACAACTGTATGTCTAAGGGTTTTTTTTTTTTTTTTTGATAGTTTGTTTTACTGCAAGAATCATATTATTCATTTAATTTTAATACTGATGCTTTGTAAATATCTCCTAAGCTTATAAAGCTTTACTTAAAATTAAATTTGCATTATTTTACTCATTTTTCTAATAAAATTTCTTGTTGGAAAAAGTCTCGTAATTTCTGTTAAAAAATCTCCTGCTTTTTTGTTATTAGAAGTTGGCATCTCTGCAATTGATAAAACTTATGAGGCAATCAACAAATTATACTCAATAATTTTGCACTCTATTACCAAAATATAGAATTACTCTGCAACTAATTTTTAAAAAAGTCTATTATCTTACTACTAATCGATAAAATTTGCATTTTTTTTTTTTTTTTTTTTTTTCAACAAGTTGCTTTTTGAAATATGCAATATTTTTATGGCAAACTGCTGAAATTTTGCCAATATTTTCAAATTTTACATTTAATTACAAATTGATGAAACTGGCTATTATTTTGTTTGTGATCAATAAAATTTACACGTTCATTCAAAGTTGATTCCCAAACTACATGATTTTTTGCAGTTTATTAGCAAGATACAAGATTGTTTCTCTACTTATTTACAAAATCGACCTTTAATTGCAATTAAATGCTGAAAAAGTTAGTATTTTGCTGCTAATTGATAAAATTCATATATTATTTCAAAGTTGAATCCCAAAATATGGCATGTTTTGGTAATTTATCATCAAAGTACACGACAATTTCATCAATAAAATTTATGTTTAATAGTAATTTATTGCTAAAATAATAATTTTGTCACTAATCAATAAATTTCATGCTTTCTTCAATGCAGATTTCTGAAATACTGAGTAATTTTGCATGTTGAAATAAAGAATCATTGAGCACTAATTATCCAAATTTACCTACATTTAGTAGCAACCAATTGTTGGAATAAACTTTTATTGTGATGCAAATTGTTGAAATTTGTTCTTTTTTTTTATAACTAATTGCTGAAATATACTATATTTTGGTAGCCGATTGCCAAAACGTGAAATAACTTCACTCTTACTTATCAAAATTTATGTTTACAACTAACTGCTAAAATAGGTTATTATTTCTCTGCTAATCTGCAATTTTTTTCCCTAGCTGATTCCAGAGATACATGATTATTTCACTAAAATTTTTACTTCTTTTGTGTCTGACTGGTGAAATATATTATCTATTTTTGTGGCTATTTCCAAAATGCAGAATTATTTTGCAGATGATCAATAAAATTTACACAATCTCATATAATTGGAAGAATATTTATAATCTTTTTTTCTTTTAAAGTAATACCAGCTTTCATATTTTTTTTTTTTTTTTCTTTTTTAGTATTCAAATCTAAACATATCCTATACTAATATTTATTAAACTTTATTAAAGGGAAGGTATTGGAAGGCAACATAAAGTTAATTAACATTAGTAATAAAGAACAAAAATTTTTTTTTACTCATTTTTTTTAACTAATTAAAGAATTCCAAATAAAAAATAGAAAGCAACTTTTATTATATTAAAATTACAAAAGGAATAATTACTAAATTACAAATAAATCTATTATATTTTAGGTAACTTTGAGGCAGCAACAACAGGATTATTTAGTTGGAGCATTCTTCGTCCTTCAGTTTTGTAGTCGTATGAGCAATGGTGAACCTCGGCATATCTATGAGGAGCACAGAAGTTTTTACCACACCTAAAATATAATTTTGAATTTAGTTTCAATTTTGTTTGATAGAATTCAAATAATAAACAAGGGTTTAAAATAATAAAAATTCTAAAACTTGACTTAAAGAAAAGACAAAACAGATATTGTGCCAGTTATATTGTAAATATTCAGGAATATTATCATTAGATAGCTTTTAAAAACCAATTAATTTCTTTGTAAATTATTATCCCCCCCCTACACACACACATAAGAAATTTAAAATATACCAATGAAATTAAAATTTATTATTATTTTTAAATACAGCAGTTTTAATTAAAGTAGTCTTTAAACAGATTCGAGTTTTATAAATGCTACAAAACAATATCATTATGGGGGAGGGGGAAATTATGTATAATAATTTAAACAGTTACATAACTTGCCATGTAAAACATGGAGAAATCAAAACTATGTATGTTTGAAAATCAAATTAAGAATGAAGATCCACAAAATAATAATAACTAGCAGGCTACACTAGTCGCTAAGTTTAAATGAATTTTCAAAAAATTTGAACCACTATTTTTTATATTACTTTATAAATAAAAATTTCACTAAAATCACTCTGAATCTATCTTTGGGTAACCCACCCACATTGCATTGGTTCCAACAGGGTTCGCGCGGGATCGCGGGAATCGCGCAATATTAAAAAAAAATCCCACTTAAAAATATTTCATATGCGCGTTTTTCCCGCACTTATTTTTCCGCGATTTTTTTTTTTTTTTTTTTTTATCTAATTTATTAAACTCCGCGAATTTATTTTTTCCGTTTTTTGCAAAAATCGCGGATATCGTTCGTTAAAAAATAAATAAGTAAATAAAAATGGAACAATCGGCGATCAAATGTTCTACAAAAGCTTCCGATTCCTAATCTTTCTCCATCCACAACATAAATGTCAATATCCATTTCAAACTTGCTTTATGAGATTCTAGAACCTGTAAAGAAATACAATTGTTAAATATTTCTTACTCATGTAATTATTTTTTGCCCCCCCCCTTTATTTATCTCCATCTAGCGATCAGCAATCAAATGTTCTGCAGAAGCCTTCTTTCCCAATCTTTACCCATCTGCAACATAAATTATATTTATAATATTCATTTTAAACTTGCTTTATTAGATTCTAGAAGTAGAATTGAAGGAGTTTAATATTTCTTACTCAGTAATTATTTTTTTTTATCCCCCCCCCCCTCTTACCCATCTCCGGAATACGGATTGTGATCAATGATCAATTCTGGAAACAATAAAGCAATAGAAGTGCTCAATATACATATATTGAGCACTTCTAGATAAAAACTAAAAATGTAAATGTTTCTGTCATCAGTTTATTGAAAGTGACGTTATCAATATTCAACTAATCATCCAATCAATCATATTAGCGAAAAATTTTCAGCTAATTTCTAATTTCAGCAATGACATGTCTGTAATTTGCATATTTCTTGAAAATACTTTTTTTCTGTAAAATGTAATTTCTGACTTAAATTTCAAAAATATCACTTAAATTTTCAAAATCCCACTTAATTTTTTTGTTAGAGTGGGAGAATCCCACTCATTTTTTTCCCTTAGTGCGAACCCTGTCCAAGTCTTCACTGCCTGCAACAATATCTTTCCCAGGTACTTTAATTTGGTTATTTATTGGACGACAGGTGGAGCTGTTATTATTCAAGAACTATGATTTTAAAGATGGCTGTATCTCAGCATCTATTATATATTTTAGTTTTGGCACCATGTTAAAGACATTGCTCTTTCTACTATATTACCATTTGGCCAGTACAAGAAATTTTAAAAAAAGATTTTCAATTCAACAGTTAAATAAGTTTTAATTAAACCTAAATTTTAATAAATTTAATGTTTTCTACTATATTACCATTTTTTTCTGATAAATACAATAAATTAAAGAAAAAAAATCCCTTTAAAAAGTATTAATTAAATTTAAAAAAAAAAAAAATGAATATTGTAACAGCCTGTGTAACACAGATGAATGAAATGCAAGAATAAATTTAAGAAAATCAAGCAGAAAAGTAACTAGATGAAATTGAAAAAATTTAAATGAAGTGCACCCCTGCAGGGTCCAAGTTACCCCTCTATCAAGTTTTGTAGCTTTGTGATCAGAAGTCTGAGCTCCAGAATACAGGCAGATACACAGAAACTTCTCTTTATATAGATAAAATCAAAAGAAATGAAGGTTTCTAACATATAGAATTTCATCAGAAATTAGTCCATACATTAAAACAAATTGGTGCCTTTTTTAAATTTTATTATTATTATTAACTGCAGTTTTTTTGTATGTACAGAATGAGTTGTCTTTTTAAATTTTTTCCTTTGTTCTTTCTATGTAATGATCATGCAACCCTTGTGGCAGAATTTAGGCGACACAGCGACATTGTCACAGAAAAGAAAGTATCACTTGCAAAAAGACTTGTTCATAAAAATTAAAGATATTCCTAAATTTCAGTAGAAAATAGAAACTCAAGCCTTATATTTAAGAATTCAACAGTCTATTAATAATATTGATATCTTTATATGTACATATTATGTGTAAATTAGAAAATATGGCAATATTGCCTTGCAGAAAAGGTTTCCACGTACAAGGTTTGTTGTAGGAAGCATACAAATATTCTGCCACAGTGCATGCAATTTTTGAATGGATGTCTTTCATAATTTAGATTTGATTGTAGAAGTATTTTCGTTCTATCTTTTGCATATATGAAATGATAAATGCAATTAGGAGTCTAATAAAAAAGAGACAACTTCCAGTGTTTAAACTCAGTTTATTAACTTTTATAGTGATGTAGCCAGTCCAGTCAACAGGGATGAGATTTTTCAGTTGATTTCAGCTTTTTTGTACATTTAGCTTATCAGCTTTTTTTTTTTTTTTTTTTTTATGTTCCTGATGTGCATTTGTTCTTTTTTACTTTCTCTTACCCATAAGGTAGAGAAAGTATTGTTTTTGGGTCAAATTTTCGAACGCGAGATTTTGTTATATTTACACGTTTTGAGGTCCCCTGAATACGAAAATCATGTTTTTAGCAAATGGTCTGTGTGTATGTCTGTTATCAGCATATCTCAAAAACAAATTGTGGCAGAAAGTTCAAACTTGGTATTCTAAATGTGTATCATATATGGATGCTACAGTAAGCTTTTCGTTAAGATCAAGCAAATGGTTCGTGTACAGGGACAATCAAGAGAATTCTAATACATTACGTCTATGGGGGAAATTGCAGGAAAGTAGAGTTTAACGTCTATAAACTGAACTAAACCAAATGAAACGAATATATATTTTTTGTAATAGAGATAGTTAACTGGGAAAAAAATTTTGTGTATGTAGGAGCCTTGCCTCCCCCCCTGGGGGGGAAGTCCCCCCTCGAGGGGAGTAAATTTTCATGATGGGTATCTTTCAAAAGAGCTCGCCAATACCTTTAAAACGAATGGTTGAACCGTCGATCTGCGATAATTTAAAACAAAGTTATTGATTTTTTTTACTTTTAACGAAAAAAACAAAAACTTAGAAAAAAAAATTGTTTTTTTTTTTCCCTTTCTTTTTAATGATGAGAATAAAATGGACTTTTTTTTTTATATTTGGTGTTATACCACTTCTCTAATATAGAAATCGTCTGCATTATCATAAGAGATATTTTTTTTAAATAATAATTTTAATAAATTATCTTTTAAAAACAGAATTATTTTTTAATAACCGAATTAAATTCTATGTAAATGTAGGTGCATTAATGAAACGGGGGGTTGAGGGGGCGGTAGCCCCCCTCACACAGAACTAATTATCATATAACACTCTTCAGAAGCCTAATATGAATTGTTTAACACAGGTTTACATAACAGTACTCGTTATCTTACCTTTTAATCTGCAACCTGTATTTATAGTGTTAAATTTCAGGGTAAGAGAAAGTCGTGTGAGTGACACACCAGATTATTTTTATACATAGAAGATTAAAATAAATATTACTCTAATATAATAGATTTTGTCATCAAAATTCTAATATTTCATTTCAATGTCTTGCCTTTGTGTACAGTTTCAGCTTTTTTGTATTTTTGCTAATCTCATCCCTGAGTCAAGTATATAATTAGAAGATTGTAACTTTACTAAGCCAGAAACAACGGTTCATCACATTAAACCACTGTTATTCATGGAAAAATTTGTCCTCTGACAATTGTACCATATTTTTGTTTGTTTGTTTCTAGTGATTGCCACTAGGAGTCAATACCACAGGAGTCAGACTTTAATGTGAATTATTAAGTTTTAATTGATTGCCTGGGCTTCAACTCATCCCTGTTGCAGAATTCAAAGATAATTTTATGCATGTTGTAGACTCCAAGTAGTTGGGTCAGTCCCTTAATTTCATAGAAGTGTATTGCTCGACTATTTTCGATTCTTTTGATATTTGTGTCTCTTATAGACACACATGAGAGATGTTTAAAACAACTATTATTTTTTCTCTACTAACCGACTTTGTATTTTATACAGGTCATCAAAAATCATTCTCATGGTTAAAAATGGAATTATTAGACTTATACATTTTGGCACAAATCTGTTTGAATTAAATTTGAGTGCTAATTTTAACTATTAGTATTAAAGTACATAAGGTAAAGGTGTCTCATGCTTAGTTATACTACTGTAACTTAATAACTAAAGTAATTACAATAGGTCAAATGTAAAAATTCCACTATTATCTACAGTGAATAATTCTTCTAGGGAACAAAACCACAAAATAAAATGTAACACAAATTTACTTATAAAATAATGCTTAAATATTTATAAAAATATAAGCAAAAATTTTTAATATTTTATCATAATTCCATTAAAGTAATTTTGCACTATTATAAAGAACATTTTAATAAAACAAAATTAATCTGCACTTAATTAATTCAATGTTTAATTTTCTACTTTAGTGTGCGCCAATAAGCCAAACTATGCAATTAAAAAAACTATATAATTTTTTTATTTTTTTTTTTATCAAAACCACAAAACAGTACACACAGTATACATAGTACTTTAATAAAGTAATAAATTAGCAAATATATATAAAGTAATAATTTTTAATGAAAAATTTAAACACTTTTAGAAAAGAAAGCTAAATAAAAAATGGTGTTAAAGGCAGACAATACCTGATCTCACCAAGAGTCAAGGCCCATGTTATTCTATGGGAAAATTTGTTTCCACAATTACTCATTACTAGTGTATTTTTTTTTTTTTTTATTCCGTTTTCACATTTAAAAAATTCACAGTCATTAAATTAGTATTTGTTTTTTAATTTAATTTCATTTTATTAAGTTAAAAAACTAAGTGCATTTTTCAACTAGAAAATAAAATATTAAAAATGTAAAAAATCAATGTTTTGAAAAGAGCACTAATTTAACAATAGTGAATTTTCTGAATGTGAAAGGAAAAAAAAAAACAAAAAAAAAAAGTGAGATAATAACTAATTGCGGAAATATATTTCCCCATAGAATAACATGGGCTTTGTCTATCAGCGAGATAAGTCCTCTCTTAAATATGCATTACAGATAAGTGATGATACACATTCATAACAGATTGTTTTGAAAAAATATAATTATCAATTTGTAAATTATAAATATCACCAAAATAATAAAAATGTCAATAAATAATTTTCTAATGAACATCAAGAAGGAAAAGCTGTTTCAATTTAACATATGGAGGCATGCTTGTATCTTTTTACCTATTTATAACAATAAATCATCATGAAATTTCACACGAAACATGGAAAATGTGCTACTGAAACTCAGCTTTTATCAAAAGAAGTAGTATATGGCAATGAATGTTTATCACACCTGCAAGTTTTTGAGTGGTTTAAATATTTCCAAGATGGCCAAAACCACATTCAAGACAATTTATACCCTAGTTGCCCTTGCACCTCAAAAACTGATGAAAATATTGCAAAAGTCGGTAATCTGATTCGATTAGAATATCAGTTACTTTGAAGTTCATTCTCAACAACATGAAAGGATTAAAAAAAAAAAAAAAAAAATGTTTAAGAACAAGTCAGGGACTTTCCAAGACAATGTGCTGGTTCATTCTCCATTGTCTGTCAAAAGATTTCTAGCCGAATGCAACATCCCAATGTTAGATTAAACTCCTTATTTGCCTGACTGTGTGCATCATGCCATATTTATTTGTGTCCCAAAATGAAATTTGCATTAAAGGGAATAAAAATTCTGTCCATTGAATGTGTGAAAGAAAAAGCAACACTCGTCGTGAAGGGGCTCACAAAAGACAATTTCCAGCATTCTTTCTAACTATGGAAAATTCCCATGGAGCATTGTAAGGATGGAGGAGAGGTATATTTTGCAGCAATAGTTTCGTTATTTTCTAGCCACACCTTGAATACATGTATTTGGTCAGAAATAGGGCTATATATGTCAATATTTTTGCACGACTTATTTCATATAGTACAGAGATTTCTAATGTTTTGACTATTATATTTTGTGAATAAATATTTAATGAAATTCAAAAGTATAAGCATTTCATTCCTTTTTTTTTTTTTTTTCTTGGATATTTACTTTGTAATTACACATAAAATCAGCATGCAAACAATAAAAGATTTACTATTGTTCATATTCTTTAATATAAATTATGCTAATTATTTTAGTTAAAATATTCAGGTAAACAATAATGAACATTTATGTTATAAACACAACTCTACAATGAATTTTTCTTTAAATATCATCATTAATATTTCATTTCATAATCAATATTACCCATACTGAGATGAAGATATAGGAAACAAAAATTTATTCTATGAACTGAATCACAATTAATATTTTTTTCTGATTTTCAACTATTGCTTTGAAATTAAATTATAGATGTTTAAATATTTAAAAAAAAAAAAAAAAAAAAAAAAACATTGTTGACAGGAATTATATTTTCTTTTAAAATACAAATATAATTAAAAACCTGCAAGTATAGCTTGTTGCTAAACCAGTCCTTTTTGAGCATAAAGAACATCTTTTGTAGGATTTCCTTTTAGTTTTTATTAAGGGTAGTTTTCGTCCAGAATTAGGCCTTGAACTACCATCAACTGCTTTTGGGGAGTTTTTAATATTCTTCTGCTAGAAAATGAATTTTTAGAATGCCAATAAGTGAATAGAGTAAGAAATAATGTTTATTAAAATATTTTGTTGACAGAAATTCAAATAGAAAATAAAATAAAGTAATAAAGCTATTTATGCTATGTTTGAAAAGGTTTTCATAATATATATACTACTTATGGAGTGGAAGGTTGATTTTTTATACCAACTATGTGAAAAATACCAGAGCCGGGAATCGAACCCAGGCCTTCCGCTTTACGTTCGGATGCTCACACCATCGAGCTACCCTGGCTGATTACCAGCTAGGCATTTCTCACATTACATTCGTTGGCAAAGTCACCGAGTCTGCAAACACAGCTGTATCAAGTGACATTATTAATCATGGCACAACTCCATTCTAAATTAAATTGAAAATTTCATGGTCTATTGGAGTTGTGCCATGATTAATACTGTCACTTGATACAGCTTTGTTTGTAGACTCAGTGTGACTTTGCCAACGAATGCTCTGTGAGAAATGCCTAGCTGGTAGTCAGCCAGGGTAGCTCGATGGTTTCAGCATCCGCACGTAAAGCGGAAGGCCCGAATTTGAATCCCCCTTCTGGTATTTTTCACATAGTTGGTATAAAATATCAACCTTCCATTCCATAATTTTCTGAAATGAACTTTCAGGCTAGATGAATAAATTTCTAAATTAAATATATACTACTATTTTAATTTGCAATAAGCAAGCAAAAATCATTCTAGTCATTAAGTATTTCAACATCCAACTTTAAAAATTCTCATAAAAGTTAAAATAATGTTTTATTATTCAGGGCTTTCATCATAACCATAAAAGTTTTTGATAAACCAAAAACTAAGTTTAAATATCAAAATGTGCCTGCAAATACAAAAATGAAAGTAATTTGATAATTTCCTTTAAATTCCAAAGAATAACACCTATAAAAATCAAATGTTTAAAAAAAAAAATTATTTCAATATTAAAATTTTGAATGATTACAGAAAAGATGTCAAATAATTCATTATGTGTATATATAATAATAAGTATTTTAACTATTATCAATTCAAAGCTGAAATTCAATAATATGAATGAAAAAATTAATACTGTGCTCTGAAGGAAAGTTAGCATGTTGTGGTCAAAACATGACTTTCTCTTCTATATTTTCCTATACAAATTCACTCAGTACAAATAATTTATTAAAATTATCATCCATGATGAATGCTGAAGATTTCCATCCTAGAGAAGGAATATTAACATTAAATATCCGAAAAAAGTCAATTTCTTTTTTTTTTCTTCTTCTTCTTCTTTTTTGTTAAAAATGAAAAAAAAATTGATAACTTTATTTTAAATTATTGCAGATTGATGGTTCAACCATTCGTTTTAAAGCTATTGGCGAGCTTTTTTGAAAGATACCAATAATGAAAATTTGCCCTCCTCGGGGGAGGACATTCCTCCCAGAAAAGGGGAAGTGATGCTCCTACATATACAAACATTTTTTCTCAGTTGACTATCACTATTTCCTTTTAATTTCATAATGATTATTAAAAAATAATTCTCTTTATGTAAATTTATATGAAATTTTGTTCTATACTGCCATGTTAAAAATTTAGAAAAAGCAGCGTGGCAACATCACCTGTTGGACGATTTTCACCAAAAGTTGATAGGCATTAATTTATGTCAAGGTGCAACTACATATAAAATTTTATGAAATTCTGTGCATTAATTCCTGAGATACAGTTGCCACATAATTCTGTCATACACATATAGACAGACATTTTAAAAAATGGTCAAATCATGTTCTAGATCTCTCAAAACGTATAAATTCATTGAAAACCCAGGGTCGAAAAATTTTATGAATCCAATACTTTCTTCTGTTGAATAGAGAATAAAGTAAAAACAAAATCTTTAATAAACTCAAAGTTAACAATAATAATAATAATAATAATAAAACCTCTGAATTGTAATCAATTTTATGATATAGCACCAGTATTACTGTTGTCTAATCACTTTACACAACAGTACTATTATTTTTTATACTTGTAAATGCATTTCAAGAAAACTTGATAGTAGCAGTAAAAATACTGGTGTTATTGTCCTACAGCATGCATATATGCACTGACTTCTGTACTTGATCTAGAGAAGTTGTCTATGAGCCTTCATCAATACAGATAAATAGCACAGGATAGAATATTTGTATATGCAAAAAATCAGAAAGCACTTAAACCAGAAGATACCGGAACAATCAAACCCACATCCCAATGTTTGCAAGTATGTAACAGATATCCTAATATTGAGAAATTTTATTCATTAATTCATGAACCATAAAAATTCATTTTAGAAAGATTGGAGTGTAAGGTTAATTTATCAACTCTAATCTTACAAATCAAAAAACTTACACTCCAACCTTTCTAAAATGAAGATATTCTAATACCTACCTTAACCTGGCCCTCAAGGCTCATAAAATAAGCCCCACCCAATAAAAGAGAGGAATATATATATATACAGTATAGGATCCGTTATCCAGAAAGCTTGGGACCTGGGATATTCTGGATAAGGGGTTTTTCCGTAATTCGGAACACTTTATTATATGTATAAAAATGGTACAAAATAATTTTATAAATAGCGGTAATAAACATGAATATTATATATAAACACTTTACCTATATATATGTTCATTTAATAAATTATTTTCACAAAATAAAAAAAAAATTCTTATTTAGAACTTTAAACTATAAATAATAATTAAAAGTAATAATAAATTAAAAATAAATAAACTTATATAAAATTTAATTTTGGACCTGAGAGTAAAATCCTTTTATTTGGATTTTGCAAATATTTCTAGGATATTTTTTTGCTTATAGTGTGTCTCTGATACTAATTGTTCATAAATGTTTCAAATATTTTTAGCACATAATGCTAAATATTTTATGAAATGAATTCTAAAAATAATGGAAATTAGTAAAAACTATTTAAAATTAACAATTGGGACATCATGCATGCAAACTGAATTCAAGGATAAAATTCATCTGCTATTGGACTGTTATTAATGTTTATCTATTAAAAAATACCTTAAAAATTCATTTTCTAACCTAAATTTGCAAAATTTTCAGTAATTATTTATACAGTTTTGTACTCACCATATTTCCCCAGATTAACACCATAGCATTAAAGAAAATAGGTAGTAAAACTATAATTCTGACTGCTGCTATTGTATAACTTTGAATGTTATACTTTATGATAATTAAAAAGTTTGGTAGTTAGAATTTTGCATTCTGGTTTTCAGAACATTTTGGATAACGGGTTTCCGGATAACAGATCCTATACTGTACTTAAAGATCTATACAATTAGAAAAGGCTTAAGATATAAAATAGATAATTATAAACAAGAAAATGATTTCATTAGTAAAAACTTACCTTTGATATATTTTCTTGTACTTCAGTACTGCTTGAAGAATATTCCTTTAAAGCTATAATATAGATAGAATGATATTATCAGAACATTATAACAAATTTAAAAAATGAAAGATCATACATAAATGAAGAAAAATTTTAAGAGTTGATTAAATATGATCCTTTACTTTTAACTAAATATAAAAAAAGGATTATATGAAAGACAATTTTAAGAGTTGAAGAAAAATCTTTTAATCATTCATAAAACATGTCAACTAACAAATTCCTTCTTACTTATAGAAACATTCTCTAATTTTTAATCTGATATACAGCAGAAAGACAAAAATTTTAACAGGGGAAATTTCAATTCTGTAATGGCCATATATCACACGGGAGCATATATACTCAATGCAACATTATACGCAACATGTTCACTATGCTGAACGAACGTGAAACCGATCAGCTGTCCGTAGGGTTCCCCCGAATAAATAGCGTGATGTATTCTCTTCTCTAAAGGTATTGCAGGAAAAAATCCTATTTATTCCTCCTATTGGTCAATTTTGATCAGCACGCTCAACATACTCAGCTTTTTCTAAACGGTTTCGTAAAAGTTGATCATCCGAAAACTTGCTGTCCTTGAACAAAATCAGGCTGAGTATGTTGGGTATAATGCTGTGTTTAGTAAAATGCTGAATGAAAGTCTCTCATGTGATATGGCCATTAGATATTTAACCACTTTTTGATTTTTGTCAAAAATCATTAGAATTTCCATGTAATGTGATGAGGATAATAGTTGCTTCTGTTAAAAGAGAATTTATTACTACTTATACATTTTGCTAAAGTCAGGAATTATTTTTTGTATCTTTGAATATTGCTAAGCGATTGTGTAATTGGTCCTATCTTCTTCACGTTTTTTCTGGGAGATTTTCTACCCTGAATGAAAAACACAGTCATTTCATATCTTCTGTGCCTGGTTTTTAAATTTTTCACACAGCATGATATCTATCAGAACTTATAGTAAAACATTATTTAACAAAATTAAAAAAATATATTCAATTAAAAAATTAATCTTATAATCACTACCACATTTTATTTCTTTTTTTACAAAGTTAATAATAAAATAACCAACAATAAATTATTTCAATGTGTTTTGCATACTCTGATTGGCAAGAAATATTGTAAAGTTGTTTTTATGGTAAGGTTGGAAAAGCATTTTACAGAAAATTTTTTATATATAATTCATATTTCTTTTTCTGCAGATATCACCTTTAATGGATAAAAGCAAATAGATTTTATAAATGTAATATCAAAGAGTATTTTGTATTCATTTAAAATATTGCAAGAAAAACTGGAGATCAGTGAACAACATATCATATGTATGACTTCCCTAGTAGGTGAAATAAAAATACTTTACATTTTTGAACTCTGGATAGAATATATATTAATTTTCCTCAACAGATTATTATTATTATTATTATGGAGGGGGGGGGGGGGCATAGACCATGAATGAGTTATTTTTATTTTGATTATTTATTTATTTACTTTTTTTTTTTTTTTTTAAATAGAGAAAATGAAATTGATTTAAGGTAACAGACATGAGACAACGCATATTAAATTTAGTTCAAATACATATTGATACATAGTAAGCAAACAATATTAAACATAAAGTACTATTTTGTTACAGATAACAAAATTATAATTATGTTTTCACAATACTCATTTGAAGCTAAAGGTTTTAATTCATTAAATAAAAGCTAAAATTGTACATTCGAAGTATTCATTTTAAATTTTATAAAAAGTTTAAATCTATTAAATATATGATTTATTCAACTATGCCTTAATACACATAAATGCATAATGTTTACTAACATACTTTTAAAAAAATAATAATAATAAAACAAAAGGTTTTACACATACCTCTTAAACCAGTTAGAAATGTTCCAACATCACTCTTAGAATGATTATGTGCAAAGCTTGGTTTGCTTTTTGAGGTTAACGATGATATATCATAAGGTATATCTGTGTGACTGGCATATGCTTCCATCAGTAAACTTGCTTTATCTCCAGATGAAAAACTAATAGACAATGGATCTCTTATTCTTTTTAATTTCTGTTTTAGGCGATTTTCTCTTACAAATTTATTTCTACAGAGGGGTTCGTCTTCTAATAAATGCCTTGATAAACTCTCTTCAGGAGTTGTTCTTGGCCTATTTTGTATCCAGTGATCAAGATCAAGGAGTTTCCTTGTAGATAAAGCTTGACTACTAGTTAAAGGACATTGTTCATGGGTATGTTTAATTTTTGAAAAATCATATTTAGTGATAGGATTCAAGCAAGAAGAACTGAAACTGAATCCAAAGCACTGATTATTAGAAGAATTCAGTTTTCTAAGAGGCTTTTTTGTGATTGATGTTTCTGAAACGGGTTCAATATAAGGCAAAAAGCTTGAGCAGAGATTTGTTGATTCAACAGAATTTCTTATAGATGGAGTTTTTGACAATATTTTATCTGAACAGGTTGAAGAAGTTCGACTATCTTTTGCATTTAGAATATTACTTTCTGAGTCTTCTGTTTCATTTTTGTCAATCTTTCTGGCTGATTTATTATTCGTATTTAGATTATCACTTTCTTCTTTTATTAAGTTTAACTGATCCCTACTTTTTAAATATTGCCTTGTTTCAGAATCTGAAGTACCAATTCTTTGAAGCGGTGGAAGATGAAATATTTCATTAGCAGTTTTAGGTGGAGTAATATTTTCTTTTATTTGTGAAGATGATACATGAAATCTCTTCGACTGAAAAGTTAAACAGAAATTAAAATTAATAAGAAGCTTTAAAAAAATATAAATAAAATGTAAAACACTGATATGTAAGTAAATAGACAATAATAAATAAAAGCAACATTATTTTTTAATGATTATATATGTAACATTCTATTTTCACATGTTACTTAAAACTAATTAAATTAAATAAATACAACTTAAAAATTTTGAGGAGCCACATTTCGTAGGTCTTTATTGTTCAATGTCTTGACTCCAAAGTGCCAAATATACAAGCTAGTAGATATAGACTACATCTACATGGTAGTACATGTACATTTTAGTTTTAATTTACTTTTCATAACCTTATATGGTAATGACAGATGAACAAAGGATTGGGGATTTTACACAATCATCTTTTTCAACACGTGGCAAGGCTGATGCAATATCTAAACCCAAATGGAATATACAGTTAAAATTATAAATTCTTAATAAATAATAATAATTAAATTAATTACCCAGATTAAATAGATATATTATTACATATATATATATATATATATATATATAATTAAGTCTATATGTAAATTTATTTTTTAAGCAATAGTACTATTACTAGATACTATTGAAATATTTTAATAACAATTTGCAATTTTTAGGTAAAAGTTTTATATATATTCTCTTTGTTTTTGCTCATAAGTTGTTTGGAATTATTTTTAAAACCAAGTACCATACCTAAATAACACTAGAAAGCAATCCATAATACTAACTACTGTAGAAATTGAATAAAGGATTAGATTAATCTAAAAATACAATTTACATGAAATTACTTAACAAGATAACTATGAACAATTTTTGCTGACAAAATGTAATTAATACCAATGTTGTTTAATATTATAAATAATAACATGTTAAAGAAAATAACTTAAAAGTGAACAGATTATAGTGCATAAAAAATATGGTGAATAAAAACTTAACTCAAAAGAACAACAGAATTAAAAAAATAAATACATAAAATAATTTTACACATTAATTTTTTATCTGTCACACCATTCAATCAGTATTATCAAATGGGTCGTTCAGTGGATTTTGAAATAGAGAGCTTTTTGCAAATTTATGTGTAGGAAAAAAAGTCAAGATTTAGTAAGTGTTTAGTCGATTTTTAGTGTTTGATACAAATAAGAGTTATAAGAAAATAATTTGAAGTAACTTAGAAACTTCATTTTTATAATGAATATTTAGAAGTTTTAGTTTTCTCAATAATAATAATAATAATAATAATAATGCCATTTATGGGATTTTAATGCAATTATTGGAGTTTCTTCACTTTTATAATGAAAGATGTGACTAAATGTGACACAATTAAGCAAAAATATACATATTTTAAAAATATGGAGTTACACCACTTTTACAATGAACCGTCCCTATCTTAAATTGCATATCTTCTATTCTAATATTCTGAACTACATTATTTTGATAGTAAACAAAAAAAAGGTATCTACACATCATTTCAAAATCTAAAATAAATTAATTATAAAGTATTTTCAATTTAGAAGCCACTGGCCTATAACAAAAAGAATACAATACAGTTAGTAAAAGTTTTCAATCATCAAGAATTACAGTGCAAATATTACAGTGTTGTGATGTTAAAACAGGAGAACAAGATTCCTTAACTATTTTCAAGGTACATTTTACAAAGCATATTCTATTTTGATTTCAGGAAGTTAAATTAGTATCTCACTCCCAATTCGTCAAAACTTGTTCCTTTAACTTCAAATTATTGTTTACATACTGCATATTCCTTCTCATTAACAGTAAATTTGCTTAGTTCATTTTTTAACCAGGCCGCGGTAGCCCAGTCGGTAGAGCGCCGACCTCGTAATTGGAAGATTGCAGGTTCGGTACTCAAGCCGGCCAAAGACTGTCGTGTACACTAATGGTGGCTGGTGCACGTAAAATCTGTCTTGGCTGCAATGTCCTCCATGTTCCCATCAAAAATTATATACCTCTGGGGGTCACCGAAGCGGGAGAGCCATCCCTTCCGTGGAAGATCAAAATTGTGATGGCATGTCTCCGGACCACCTCTAGGGGGTGTGCCCCAGACCATCGCCAATTGCCCATCTGCTCAGCACTAGTGTGACATTAAACCGAACCATCCATCCATCCATTTTTTAACCATATGAATTGTGTTTATTGCTCCAAGGATAACACCTAGATAGTCAGGCTGCTCTCCTTTCCTTTCACTAGTGAAGTGTAAGTTCCCGTTTTTTCTTATGTAGAATTTCTATAATGTGCTTTCTAACATTTCTTCTTATATAAAGTTAGTCCTTTGGTGGATGTCCAGTCATAAGGGCTTTCCAGTAATGAGTTGACTGATGAAATGGCAAAGGTCTGTATCCAACACACTCTTTTATGGTCCTGAGTCTATGATGAGAATTTCTCCCACTACTTTCAGAGCTTCTATTTTTACGCTCTTTGAAAGAGAACATTATAGGCAGTGGTGCAGTTCTGATGGTCCAAGACAAACAAAAGAACTGAATAGTAACTCTACTGGTCTTCCATGATTGTCTGATAAGGGATTTTTAAAGCTTAAAAGAATTAGCTTGAGAAAGGTCACTGGCCTTCTTATAGTCACTATACCCTCAAGAGACACCTGAACATTGTGGATATCAGTTTTAATCCTATTTGTCATTATTGTTGTCAGGTTGAGAAGAATGCTCAACCCATTTTTTGTGTGACTGTGAGGCTTTTTCTACTCATTTGTTTGAGCATTTGAACCGACATCTCATTGATCCTTGACAGCTGCAAGATATTCTTTCTTAGGTGTTTGCTGAACTTTACATCAGCTATGAGATTATTTTCTTAAGGATGCTTCTGGCTTTGGGTTCAATGAACCTCTGTTCAATATGTGCCTTGCTCTTAGTGAGCTACTGAGAGCTATACCTTGTGTCATAGTCATAATCAAATCATTTGCATGAATAAACAAATAATTCAAGATCAGTTCCATAGGTGACTGCAAGCCTCCTAATTTACACATCGCCTAAAATATAATATATCTAAATGGATTCAAAAAAAAAAAAAAAAATTGATATAAGAAAGAAGAATTTTGTTCCCTACAAAAAAATTACTTACATGTTGCATAAACTATATTTGAAAAATAAATAAATACACTTTTAAAAACAAAAATAATGGATACTTTATCAAGCATTTAATAATAATTCAAATGAAAATGTTAAAATTCTTCTGAAATCTAGAGTGTCACTATATTCTTGAAATACAATTCAAATGGACAATAATCTGGTTAATCATCATATTTTGAATGGCATGCTATCTGATATCTTCCAACTTTTGAAGTTTTATTTGTTAGCAATTGCCATAAAACTTTATGATATTCCTCGATTTTGGGAAAAGTACTAAAATTCCCTGACTTTCAGCTATATTTTCGAATTCCTTGACTATTCTGTTTTCCAGCTGGCAAAGTAACCCTGATGTCAAATGTATAGTAGTGCAACTGAATAAAGTTGGTAGTCCAGCAAGTTGATAATATAAATGAGTATGCAAATTTAATATGTGTTCTAATCATCAACTATTATAAATACCGCAATATCCATTTCCATGTTGTCATTTTTTAGTTCAGTTATTTAGAATTATTTATGGATATTTAATCATTTTACCAATAATGTTTTAAAGCATCCTTTTGCCTTTATTTTGCAGATATTTAGGCATGACATGATTTTTTTTTAATTCCTATGTAACAATATTTAAACAAATATTAAATATTGAGTTATTGTGAGAACAAGTTCACACATATGTTCTTATAAATATTTAATTTCTTTCTAGATAATTCAGTTTAAAATTTTAAATAAAAAAAAAGTCAATTTATTAAGAATATTTATAAAATTAATTAATTCTTTTAACAAGTTTAATTTAATTTAATTTATTCCAATAAAAAAAGAACATTTTATTCTGCAATATCCTCTGAAATCAATTCATTCTATTATAAAAGTCAATCTCTATATAATTTTATTTCTATTTTTACTAAGGGACTTATTCGTTTGTAGATAGATACATTTCCCCCTTTTCAACAACGTTATGTTCAATATCTCATTTAATCATAGATAGAAAATAATTTATTTGTCTAAATTACTTTATAATATAAACAGAAGTTGCAAAATTTATTTCATTTCCGGTGATTTGTGCTATCATAATGACTTTGTTCAGTCTCATTGGCGTCAACAGGAGCTGGATTCGTTTCTTTTAATAATAATAATAAAATAAAAAAGAACAGATAAATTCTTAATGATATATTGGTGGCGCCAATAAAAAGTAATTACTTTGGCATAATTTATGTTGCCAAGCTTGGCTTTGTCTTTTGAATAACGGATTAAATTTTTGAATTAACCAATTAGAACATTCTTTTGGTGCTTTATTTGGCATTAGTTTATTAATTTCGGGTTTGAATTGGCGAATGCAATTCAGTACACCTTTCACATTCAAACAGTTAGTATCTCTTGTTTACAGGTTTAAGAAACAACTGCCCTCGTTTGCTCTCCCTCTCTCTCTGCCCTATAGATCATATGAGGACCATTGTAAGTGATTGCTAGACAATTCACGTTTTTTAAAATAAAAATAAAAAACAGTTTCTATTGCAAGTGACTTCTATTATTTATGTCAAGTGACACTCTTTTTGAAAGACTATATGGATTTCCAGCCTGGGTATTTTTAGTAAGCAATGTACTACATGACGGATCCACTAAGTTCACGGACAATAAACTTCTTTACAAGACTTGGTCTCCGTGACCACTGGTTCTCGATTTTTCTACAAGGATCAAGAGAGAGGGAGGGGCTGTTACAAAAACTTTTATTCGTTGCATTCTCAGCCGGACTATTAAAAAAACTATTACTTTGTCTCATTCGCCATTAGACTATCAAATTTGTTTTCCTTAAGACTAAAAAATGGTCATTACTGGATTCTTTTAAAACTTTATGAATCTAAATTTTTAGTGACTTCTACAGATTATCGTATGACTAAACGTTGGAGGCAAGATGCTGAAACATAGTTAAAGGATTTTTACTAAACATTGGAGACCAGAGTTAAGGAGAAAATTATTACCTTTCCTATTACCATGTGTCTGCGGAAGTCCATTTGCCGGATCAGAATTAGAGATTTCCCATCTACCCACTGCACTCCCCATGACTGATAAATGCGGAATAACGGATTACCAAGACAGTTTTATATAAGATATTTAGTGGTATATCAAGTGTGATTTATTGTGTTTTCTTTTACCGTTTCTTCACATACAGGAGAAAAACCAAGGGAGAAAGTATGTTGCGTGAATTATATCTTCCTTTCTACTTTTCTTTTCTCATACAGGAGGAAAGCCGATCATGTTTATTTAATTAGTATTTGTGTCGAATGCTCATGAGAACATACTGTATGTTGACGTTTTTCTGTAGATCGGCATGTATCTGTTTTTACGAATATATTACTTCAGAATAGGAATGTTTTAGAACAAAGTTACGCTTTGATTAAAAAAAAAAAAAAAAAAAAAAAAAAACACTTTCAGCAATAAAAAGGACAAAATAAAAATTAAATTTGCTCTCGGAAGATCCTGAGGATTGTTACATTATGTGACGTCTCAAGAATTTTTATTTTGGGATAACATTTTTCCAGATAAGATTTTTTTGTATATATTTTTTTCAGCATATAGATATATATATAAACAAATGCACTTACATTTCAATGCAAATATTGCATTAACTAGAACTAATTTAAAATAAATAAATAAATCTTTAATTGTACTTTTGAATTTTTCTTTGTTATGTGTTTATACTTATACTTGATATGGTCAATTTTTGTGTGAAGAGGAAATTTTATTAAGGTTAAATTTTTCAATACTATTGCTTGAAAATGGTGTGCATGAAAATGTATTATTGGAATTTTAATTTAAAATTTTGTTAGGATTTTGAATTTCTACAAATGATTTTTTTTTTTTTTTTTTTGGAATTTCTTGATGGGTTTAAATAATACATATTCACATATTTTTTTTTAATTAGTTTTTATTTTTTTTTTGGGGAACTAGTGTAAATAATGTGTTAAATGTATTAGAAAATGTACATTATAGTGTTTGAAATAACTTTACACCGATGTTTCCTGTTTTTATTTTACACTTTCACATACACTTTTAAGCAACCTATTTGAGAAAATTTGAAATGTAAACAAACTATTTTTAGGGAAGTGTATAATTGTAATATATTTACAACAAATGTGTACATTTGTACTTCCCATTTAAATTCACATTTACACACAATTTCGTAAAAAGTATACTATTAATTTATAACTTGACCTTTTACATAAATTTACATAAAGTAACAATTTAAAATTATAGTTAAAAAAAGAAAGAAAGAAAGAAATTGTGCATGCACTCTGATTTTCAGTAATATGTAGTAATATATTTATTTTCTCAAAATTATTTTGCATAAAGTTATTGTTATTTCTTAAATAATTTTTCTATTGATATGAATATTTATGGACATTTGAAAATTATGTTTTTGCCCATGTCATTTTCAAATTTACTCAATTACTTGAATATTTACCAGGAATTGATAACAAAAAACTTTTTTTTTTTATTTCATTGGTAGATAATGTTGATATATACATTCATTGATGGATGATTTTCATTTTAACTCATTACTGAGATCATAGCTTAGGATTAATTTTATCTGCTTTAATTAAGTTAGATATGAAGCTTTTACACTGCAATATATTTTTTTTTTTTACTAATTAACAACTTGAACACTGTACACACATATCACATTGAATTGATAATATTCACATGTTTTTAAAGAAATATAATTTTGAACAACTAATCATAATTGCATTTTATTTTTTATGTTGTGTATTTATGCCCCATTGCTGTGTTGAATGTCGATTTAAATATGGAAATGGTAGTTTGATGCTCAACGCATAATCCTTTCTCTTGATTTCTGGCCAAAAATTGTCTTGAGTAAGGGTGTACTTTGAGTAACTTAATTTGCATAATACACATTTTATTACACTTACATAAAATAATTTTAGCTATAAACATTGTCATTTAACATTTATAAAATATCAAGTAATTCTGGCCGTGTCAGTAGCTTAAAACTGTTTTGCTAGTTTTGATTTCTTATTTTACAAAACAAACTATGCATGATTGTGTAAATCTAGCCTGATCTGTTTTATTTAAAAAAAAAGAAAACTTTGCTAGTCACAGTGTTATACATGCATAGTACACACAATCTAAAATATTTTCTACAAAATTATTACACCATTTTTTTACATGTATTTTTTTTTTTTTTTTCAGTTGTACAAAATATCTATTTGGCCATTTTTAAACCTTTATGGAAACACAAAAGTTTATAATTTTATTTACACAATTTATTTATATTTTAAAAATTGAAGGTTATATTGCAGGTATTGGGTCTTGAGTCAATTTTCAGGAAAATAATTCATCTTCAATAAAAAAAGAAAAGAAAAAGGAATATTAAATACTTTGTACATTAAATTTATTCAAACAATTACAAATCGTATTCAGTTTTTCCCCCCTCTTACTACATAATATATAATTATTTTTGGGTCTGCTCAGATATATATATATTTTTTTTTTTTTTTTTGATATGCTAATTTTTTTTAAATAAATCATAATGCAATTTTGTTTTCATACAGGTATAAGTTTATCACCTTTCATATTTTTCAATATTTTTATTTTTATTTTGCACATTACAATTTTATTTATGGTATTGGCACAGAAATTGCATTTCTTCAAGACATTTTTTTACATAATAACGAACAATTAATTATTGTGCCAAATGTGATTTTGGCTACATAAAGTTATTTATAAGTTTTATTTTGACACACACACAGATTAAATTTTACTTATGATGTGTTCACATAAACCTGGCTGGATCATCGAGATCTTGAAATATGTTAGTCGTGAATTAAACACATCATGTCTTAAAATACAATCACACATTTACTCATTTTAAAATACATTATTTATTTCATTTGTCAATTTACCATATTTAATAATTAATGCAGTTAACTGAAGGGTTTTTTTTAAATGATCAAATATTTTGAATTACACATTTTTTTTTTTTTTTTTTTTCTCATTCACCTTAATTGACTATTTTTGTATAAACACATGGTGATAGCAGTTGAATGTTTGTTGAAGAGGAGAAATGTTTAAGAGAAATAATAAGATAAGAACAAAAAAAAAAGGGGGGGGGGAATTGATTTATGATAAATGAGATCAACTGATTTTTGTCAATGAGAAATTCATGAATAAATATGCTAGCAGATTCAATCATATGAATCATATTTTTGTGTACACTTGTTGAAGGCAAATATAATTGCCGTTTAATTTTATTCCAGCTGATGATTTAAATTGTGTTGACGTATTCTGTTGAAAAGGTCAACTAATATTTATATATTTTGCATATGCACTGATTTATTTAAGTTGACGTAATCTGTTGAAAAGGTCAACCGTTAATATTATTATGGCCATGCTTTACATATTATTTGCGCTATTTTAAGAGGATCCTCACACAATAAAAAAAGAAAAAATAATAATTAAATAAAGAAAAGGCCTATTTTTTTTTTTTTTTATGTGTACACTAATAAACATTTTTTTTTACTTTTTCTTTTTGTTTACATTTTAGTGCACGTTAAATTCGTGATTAGAGAGCTTTCACTACAGCTATGGTAATTTGTTTTTGTGGCAATTTATTTTAATTTTAATATATTGTGGAACACTTACAGACATATACTAAATTTTTTTAATATTTTTTCCAATTATTTCAGTTGATAGTTTACAAATCTAGTTAAATATTAAAACATATCACCCATTTGATTGCAAGTTTAATTATGCTTACACATTTACCCTTTAAACACAATTGTGTTGCTCTGGTTGTCAGTATAATAATGACTTCTATAATCTTTGGATTTCGACCAGTATATTGGTTTCAACACCTGTAATTGTGTAGGGGACTTCTAATTTTTACAATTTTTAAAGTTATAATTTAATAATTAATTCACACAAATAAAAAGAGTTTAAATTTATATATTTTTGTTGCTAGATCTCTATGTGTGTCCCCGTATATGTTTTCTTTTGGGTCAGAATTTCATTGTATTATTGGCTGATTTATCAGTTTGTCAGTCATAATGCAAATATATCCAATAGTATTATTTTATTCTCTTGTACATGCATGTTTACCATGCTTTTCTGCATTTTTATCAGACTTGGCCTCACAACCCAATGTTTGACACACACACACATTTTCACAAAATTTTCTCTGACCTATTTAGTTGATATTTTATTGGTTCACAAGTGGTGATGTCGTTTTGCATTTTTGTTTATTAAATTTTTTACAAGAATTTTTACACAAGAATAAAAAAAAAAAAAAAAAAAACTGGTTATAATAGTACATACACAAAAGTAAATAAATAGATAAATAATTTTTATTTCTTTGTCAATTTACAGTAATTTCTGATATTTTTAGAGCCTATTTGTTTACATTCGTAAGAAATATATTAGATATTACTTAGGCTTGATGGAATAATAATTCAACTTAATTCTAAAACTATATATATTTAGAAATTTTGCAGTTTTTGACAACTTGTCTTCATGGTTTTATCTTGTTACATCTAAATTAAAATGATTTTAATTTTTATCGCTGCCAATTTTGTTAAAAAAATTATATTAATTAATTTTTCAAATAATAATTACTTGGTTAAAGTTCTGTTCAGGAAAAGGAAATTATTTCATAAGGGTATTTTTTTAATAATTTTTGAACAACACAATTTATTGAAATAAAGTTTCTTCATAATTTCTGCAGAGAAAATAAATTATAATACAAAAATAAAAAATAATTTGTTTTTCTTTAAAACAGTACTAGAACTATTACATGTGCGCTCTTATTTTAACATAGGGCTAGATTTTTTTTTCTACACATTTTTTTACACATAAGACATTTCATTATGTCTCTTTGCAGAATGCTAGTTGTCATCTTTTGCACAACATGAAGCCTCTTCTGCTTCTCATACAGTTCATTATGGTATGTTCGGTATGGCATCACAAAACCATGTTGGTCATAGCTATTGTACTGTTCTACACTCTCTGGCTTATTTTGTTAAAATTTAGATTTTCACGTGTAGAATATAACAGTGGCGTATCCAGGATTTTTCCAAGGGGGGGGTTCGTCCTTCCGAATTTTTAATTAAGTTTAATTAGGTTTAATTAAGTTTATTTAAGTTTAATTAGGTTTAATTAAGTTTAATTAAGTTTATTTTTAATTAGGTTTAACAATCTTTTAAAATATCATAATTACTTGCCGAAAATAAGAGTAAGAAAATGAAAAATAGTAAAACAAACTCACCAATTAGAAGATCAAACTAAAAAATCTTTAATTAGCGACAAATAACTTAGAGCCTGTACAAACTGCTACACAAAACATAAAATTCAGTACATAGTTACGCAAAATATTTCATTGAATTTTCTTATTTACAGAGCGAAGTCTAATCGACGAGAAGTTTTCGCTAGTTCATTTAAAATGTCTTCTACTATTGGGGTATTGTTTGGGTCACTCCTTCAAGGTCACTACTTCAAAAGTCACCCTTTCCCCATATGGTCGACCCCTCTTGTCCTTGAGTATGAACTCGTAAAGGCCGGTTTCCACTAGAGTTGGAGCTTCCAGGTCCAAAAAAACCATTAATCACGCTCCGCACACAAAGAGCCAAATGTCTTGTCATCAGTTGTAACCTTTTTTTATCAGATTGCGCAGTTACTTCAAAGGAAAGCATGCAAAATTGACAAAGATATCTGCCACTGGCCCATCAATTATCTCAGCTGGGGGTTAGAACCAGGGTCTTCCAACGCCATTCGAGTGTTTTGAGCCCGGCTGACCACATCAAAGGATTCTGAATAGAAGCCGTCGAAAAAGCCGTAGTGGAAACCGGACTTAAAGGTGAAATCCTTTTAGAGAATTGTTTTCAGGGGAAACATGTTTCGCGCCGCGCAAATGAAGTGGTTTAGTTATTTTCAGGAGTGTTTATCGCAGAGTAATGAAAAAAAAAGTTAGTCATAATTTTAAACCACTTCGTAGAAAAAAACATTCTATGCTTGCCATACATTTTTTCCGCCTGAAATGTGAAAAAAAAATGTAAGGAACAGCCTAATTTTCCTTATCATACATTTTGTCAAGGGGGGGGGGTTTAAACCCCCAAACCCCCCCCTTGCATACGCCACTGGAATATAATAGTTTTTTATATACTTTAAATTTTTTTCATATTAATGCTATATTATTATTTTTAATTAACAATTAAAAAATTAAATCAGTTGATTTACATATTTTTTGCTACTGATTTCCTTTTCCTTTTCTCCCAAGCATAAATGTTATTTTGTGAATGAGAACTTTTGATAGGATTTTCAACAAGTTATGTTATTGTGCCACACTAGTATACTTCACTAATTAGATAACTATTTCATGTTCAATACACAGTATTATAACAATGATATGTCTTGTGAGTTGTTCTATAACTATGCATATTATTCAGATTTTCAAATTTATTCTTATGTGCCACCTTTGTTTTTATTGTTGTTTGACAAAAGATTATTTGTATTGTTTTCAGCAGTATTACTTGAGTTATTCAAATTGTCATGTGCTGTTTCTGGGTGAGAGAGAGCAAACTTTTTTTTTTTTTAGGGCATTGGGGAGAAATACGTGAGAACAAGTTCACACATATGTTCTTATAAATATTTAATTTCTTTCTAGATAATTCAATTTAAAATTTAAAATTTAAAAAAAGTCAATTTATTAAGAATGTTTATAAAATTAATTAATTCTTTTAACAAGTTTAATTTAATTTAATTTATTCCAATAAAAAAAGAACATTTTATTCTGCAATATCTTCTGAAATCAATTCATTCTATTATAAAAGTCAATCTCTATTTAGTTTTATTTCTATTTTTACTAAGGGACTTATTCGTTTGTAGATAGATACATTTCCCCCTTTTCAACAACGTTATGTTCAATATCTCATTTAATCATAGATAGAAAATAATTTATTTGTCTAAATTACTTTATAATATAAACAGAAGTTGTGAAATTTATTTCATTTCCGGTGATTTGTGCTATCATAATGACTTTGTTTAGTCTCATTGGCGTCAACAGGAGCTGGATTTGTTTCTTTTAATAATAATAATAAAATAAAAAAGAACAGATAAATTCTTGATATATTGGTGGCGCCGATAAAAAGTAATTACTTTGGCATAATTTATGTTGCCAAGCTTGGCTTTGTCTTTTGAATAACGGATTAAATTTTTGAATTAACCAATTAGAACATTCTTTTGGCACTTTATTTGGCATTAGTTTATTAATTTCGGGTTTGAATTGGCGAATGCAATTCAGTACACCTTTTGCATTCAAACAGTTAGTATCTCTTGTTTACTGGTTTAAGAAACAACTGCCCTCGTTTGCTCTCCCTCTCTCTCTGCCCTATAGATCATATGAGGACCATTGTAAGTGATTGCTTGACAATTCATGTTTTTTAACATAAAAATAAAAAACAGTTTCTATTTCAAGTGACTTCTATTATTTATGTCAAGTGACACTCTTTTTGAAAGACTATATGGATTTCCAGCCTGGGTATTTTTAGTAAGCAATGTACTACATGATGGATCCACTAAGTTCACGGACAATAAACTTCTTTACAGTTATACTTATAAACTACTTTATGAAATACAAAAAGATAAAACAAATTATGATTCAAACATAAACTAAAACAATGAAAACACCAATTAGATTAAATTAATGTACTCAATTTTATAACTAAACTTTGTCTGCATATACAGTAGAGATTAAAAAATCCGCACAGCTCGGGACCAGAGGTTGTGCGGATTTTAGGATTTCAGATCCCTTAAAAATGATTATCACTTTTAATAATAAAAGCAGAATATTATTCAAAGTAAACAGACACTAGTGAATAATAACACAATTTCACTTGAATATTAAATTATTAGGTACATACGAATAACACTGAACATTAAAAGAATGTACATGACGAAAATAATAAATAAAAATGAAATTTGTCAAATTTTGATAAAATCTGTTCACATGTAGTTTGTTTTCAAAACTACACTTGTACATGCATACATATACATCAATGAGACTTTCTTTTTTTTTTCTGTATATTGTAAATAGTCATCTACTCTTATTTTGTAACACATATTTACTGTTATAAGAATTTAAGTTAGTTCTTTCCTATGGTTATGCCTTCATCAGATAACATTTTCAAAAAATTATTTTGTTATTATATACCTCACTGATGCATTTAATATACTGTCAATAATTTCATTATCAGTAACTTGGTTCTGATAGTCTTTTATGTTATTATTATTATTATTATTATTTATATATAATCATAAAATGCAAGAACAGAATCTGCCTTCAAGATCATTTTTAAAAATCCTGATTTGCAGTTTGTAATTTATTAATAGTGAATTTTATTGTTTATATTCAACAAGCTGTGTGGATTTTAAGTCAGCGGGTTTATGGCTCTCTACTGCATTCACCTGATAATGTCAATGATCTAATCAATTAATATTGCGCATGTATCTATCGTTACTAATTTCAATAATATTATTATTATTTTATAAACATGCAATACATATTTTAAAATTTAGATACATACTTAAACAATGAAAAAAAAAAAAAAAAGGGAATAATGAAATATATATGTAATTGGCATGGAAAATAACAATTTTAATTTAACAATAAAGATTAATCTTTAGAGGGTTGAAAATAATCTACTTATAAAATAAAATTCCTTTAATAAAATAATAGAACAGTCTTAATAATAATAATAATAATACGACACAAAGAATAACATTTATTACTCTGTTGATATTCAAAGCTCTAATCTGTTCTTGTAGCTGGGAAATTTTCTCTTTTGTCTTTTCATTTTCCCTGACTAGTTCTTGATCAAGTTCTTCAATATGTTTTGAAGAAGCTATGGATGATGTATCACTATAAACATACCAAACAACATCGATTTAAAAACAGTTTAATAACTTTAATCATGGTTTCTTAAATTACATTAATTCAAATTCAAATAGCTTTTGAATAGAAATTTTTAAAAATAGATGCATAATATTTAGAAAAATTCCACACCCATACGTACTACTGCAAACCAAGTACAATAAGTATTACAATAAATATTTTAAATCCCAATTATGTTCAAAGTTACAAGAGAATAAAAAAATAATTTGAAACATAATAAAATTTCGATTTTAAGCCAGCTATTCCAAGCCAACAAAGGATTAAGAGGAGCTTTATTAAGAGCCTCTCAAATATAGTTGTGCCACAATAATTTAGAATCTAGGTGAATTCCTAGGTTATTATAAGTTTTCTATGGAATTGGTGCATTATTAAGATTGTTGAGATTCTAGGACATATTGGTGAAGGAAATAGCAACAGTTTTGGATTGATTTTAGCTATATTAAATAGATTTTTCAAGTGTAATTACCTGACTGACCTTGATATTGGTGAAATAGTGCATTCACCCCTTTCCATTAAAGTATACATGTGAACTTTATCACCATCATGAAAAACTAGGACAGTTAATGGCCTCCCTCCAGAACCACTTGTATCACTAAAAAGGAAGTAAATTTAATCTTCTGTTTAAACAGAAATAGAATATATACAAAAAAGGGAAACACACATACACACACACAACAAAAAAAACCTTAGATATGTTTTTTTTTTTTTTTTTTTTTTTGTAGCTAGAATAATTCTCATATCTTCACATTTGGAAACTTATTTCAAAGGATAAAAAGACAATAAAAATGCTATTCAAAACGATGTTTCAAAATAAATAAATAAATAAGTATCATCATCATCATCAAGCAACTTCAAGAACATCTATCATGACTAGGTTATAATTACATGATACTGTGTCATTTCAACTGATGTATAATGATATGCTGATAAATTCTCACAAAAACAGAGTTAGAGACAAAAAGTGATCCCCTTCCCCTAAAAAAAAGGTTTAAGATTGTATATTAATAAAAAGAGTTTAAGTAACTAAAAATGTCCTCCCCCCCCCCCACACACACACTAAAAAATTCAAATTAACATTTTTTCCCCCTCCTTTAAGAAGAGCATTACAATTATACTTTAAAAATGATTAAAAACACATATATTGGCTTACATTTTTGTCCTCCCCTCCCCCCTAACTAGTTATTATTTATAAAAGAAAATTCTAAAATTAAGTGTATTTATTAAAAAAATTATTAATGATAAAATATACTTAAAAAAAAAAAAAATCTACATGTGATAACATAATTGATTGAAAAATAAGAAAGAATGAGACTGACAAACAAAGCTGTAAAAAAAATCTGGCGTGAAACAACCACACGGCTTTCATTACCCACTATTACATGTATTACATGCATTTTTTGGAGATAATGTGATCAGAAGACATAAAATTGAGCTAATGAAGTACAAACCTAAAATTTTTCCGGTATGAGAAACTTAATACACGAATAAAGACATATAAAACAAAGTTTACATGGTAAGTTAGTTAATAACAGAAAAGAAATGGCTGAGTTATCTTTTGAAACACCAATTTCTAAGATCTAAAATTAACATACCTAAGCAGGATGTCTGTTAATTTTCCTGTAATAACCATGTAATACATGAGAAAGGATATCTAAAATGGAATTATGTAACAATTTTGAAGAAAATCGTTAGAGCCGTTTTTGAGATACAGGCTTTCACTGAAACTTGACAAACTCAGTTGTTGACCGGAAAACAACAATTACATATAAAAGGATATCTAAAAAAGACCTATTATGCTGAGTTCGAAAATTATGTGTATAAAAGGGAAAAATGGGGGAAAATGCATAAAAAATAAAAGTATTTTTAAATACCTTCTTGACATTGTAAGAAAATAATTTTTGTATTCTCCTCATCTGGCTAACCATACCCTTTGAATGATACCATTTTCAACCCTCTACTCCCATAATTAATTTGTTAAAAAGGGACCACAAATTTTATGCTTGCCTATTAATATATAGATAATAAATATTTAATACATTTTAACACCTGAAATTATAAAGTAATAAAGAAATTCTTATTTTGCAGTTTTTTGTTTTTTTTTTAACTGGAAATATAAATCTTAGAGGATAAAAAATAGAAAATTAAAGAATCCAATTTTGATGCAAGGCATAGGATTTTAACAGATTGTATTTTTAACTGTTTGGAATACAAAATAGTATATAACTCATGTGGAATATAAAAAGCAATACAATTCATAAATAAAATAAAAACAGCACAACTCTATTAGAAGAGAAAAATATTCATAAAACAACTTACGTTCTCCTTTCAACACAATCAGCTATATCTTTTAACTTTTTCGAATCTGAAACTACAGAATATTTATGCTGTAATTTGCATAAAATTTGAATAAAGTAAAAAATTTAAGAAATAACATAATCATAATTTTAAAAAGGTATATATTATGACATAGTTATATTTTATATAATTATGAAACATGATATAAGATTTTAACCAAAATCATTTCCTTTCGCATTCAAATAGCCTTTTAATTATCTGAAAATAAATACACATAATTGGTTGTAATAACATATATTATGATAATTAATTTACTAAACCTAATTTTTATTTTATCCAATAGATTTTTTTGTGTCATAAAATTTAATTTACAGATTTAATAAATATTAATTTTACCTAACAACAAATAAATTTTATAAAAATAAATTTATTTAATTCAAAATACCTTATATTATTCATCCTCTTTATATAATTGCGTATATATATTTCAACTGCTTCGCAGTCCTCCTCAGCGCAAAACCTTGATGACTTCTTTCACTGGTTTCCCTGTGAAGCAGTTGAAATATATATACGCAATTATATAAAAAGGATGAAGTAATATAAGATATTTTGAATTAAATAAATTTAAGTGATATCCTTTAATTAATTACTTATAAAAATAAATGGTGGGACATAAAAGAGTTACCACATAAATGGATTTACTAATTTTAACCATAACTTAGATAATATACATGTTAGTAGATATGTAATGTAATAAATTGCATCATACAAATGAAACTATTGACCTTCAGCATAGTTATCCAAGTGAAGTGAATACCCAATGATATTACTTTGGATGTACAATACAAAAAGTGCATATGACGGCTAATAAATAAACTGTCTGATTTTTGAAAAAAAAAAAAAAAAAAATAGTTTAAATTGTAGATCAAATATGTCCAAATTAATAATAATATTAAAAAAAAAAAGTCACAAATTTTAATGCAGACATTATTTTCATCTGATTTTTGTACACAACTAGATTACAGCTCATGGAGCAAACCATTTTTCACATATTCTTACAGTTAAGAATGAAAACTCAATTTGACTTTAATTTAATTGCACAAAAAAGTTCAGTTTACTTTCTGTTTGAAATATAAAAAGTAATAGTTCATAAATTTATATATAAAACGGTTTATTACAGTGAATTATGCTGGTCCCTGAATTAATGTATGAGTAAGATATAATTTTTGATCACATATTGTTTGTATCAAGCATTTATAACAATGGGCTTTAACTGATTCTGTAATTACACCACCCCCTCCCCCCCCCCCCCCCAAAAAAAAAAAGTTTTAAAAAACAAACTTTGAAACTTAATATCTCAGTCAATTTTGGGCTCACAGAAGTGAAACCTTTTGTATTATATTTATTAAGATGAGTGTCAAATTTTATTAAATATGAGTACAGCAGCTTGGGATTTTATAAAAACTTAGTTTTTGTAATATTCAAAAAATTTATTATTATTATTATTTTTTTTTTAACGTGCCACGTCATAAAGGCTGACATTAAAAAAAAAAAATTTTGTAATTAGAAGTATATGTCTGTGACCAATGGTTGCAGAGGTAAAGACCTCCTTGTCACTTTGCATTGCACCTTGTATATGTGTGTGTATATATATACATATATATGAAATTAAAATCTGAAAATCAATTTGTAAAAAACCTAAAACTAAGTATTTATAAACCAATGTGTAAAAAGCAGCAAAAGGAAATATAATACAAAAATAATTTTATAATATGCTGATAACAAATTAAAAGCAATCCCAAAACACATGGGGGCATTCTTCTCCCCCCGCCCCTTACCCGCCTTATGCAGGAAATGGAAAATGTTGTTTCTGAGGTTTGTTGTTTCAGGGTGTTGTTTCTGAGGGGACGTGTGTTTTAAGACAAAATATACATCTGGGGATGCATAATTTGGGGGATTCCCTGAAAAAGACCCCCATGTGTTTTGGGATTGCTTTTCATTTTTATCGGTATATTATATATATATACACACATACATATATAATAACAATTAAAAGCAACTGATAATATATAAACAGAAAATACAAGCCTATTTATATAAAAAATGTTATTTATTTGTTTTAATTTAAAATACAATCACATACAGAAATTAAAAAAGAAAAGGAAAACATAAAGTAATAGACAAAAAGAATAAATAAATAGACAAAAATAAAAGTAAATAAAAGGTCTGATAAGCAAAAGTGTAAACAGAAACTTAATTCTAATATCAGATATGCATTTCAATGTTCTCTTTAAAAAATAGTACGTGGATTGGAAAAATTAAATAACAATTATAAATGAAGAATGGAATATGGAATATGTGTTTTAAGAAATATTAATAATTGTAATCAATACAAATCATAATATTTGAAAAAAAAAAAACTACATTTTTAAATACAATAAATGTTTATTCTAATAAATTTCAATTAAGTTATTATATTATGACCAACTCATTTTCATTTAAACTTATTAAAAAAAAAAAAAAAAGTAAAACACATGATAAAATTTTATATTTGCATACTTGATATTAAATAAATTAAAAAATCAGAAAAATTACTTTGCCTAGTGTTGATTGGACCTCCTCTCATTCCCAATACAAGTTTTAGTGTAGCACCATCTGTTATTTGATAATCTTGAAGGCAGAGATCATCATTAAGCTCTTGTGATTTCCATATTAGGTGTTGTTGAGAGACAGGAATACCTTAAACAATAAAATTATACAATAAATAAATAAGTAAAATTAATTTTTTGATAATTCTGAAATCAACAAATAAACCTTTAAAAAAAAAAAAAAAAAACTTTTTGACTAATACTGTGTTTATATCTAGTATATGTCAATAAAAATATTAACTTAAAATATAATATTATTTTCAATAATATTTTACAATGTTTATTTGCATAAAGATCATTTATTGATTAAAACTTTAGGCTACTGAACTAGTCCATTTAATTAACATTTAAATTAAATTTGATTAATAATCAAATATTTCAAAAGATTAATAATCTATACAGTGGCGTCACGTGAATGACGTTTTTGGTCATCTCTATGTGAGTGGCTAGAAACAGTGCATTGTAATGGAATATGTATTTATCTTATTGGTTGATTTGCCTTTTTTATAGAGCAATGTAGGTATGATGGCATTCCAACTGTCAATCAGATGAATGAACTTTCCATGATAACGGACTGTTTCTAACCACACATATGGAGATGACTGAAACGTTACTCGTGCGACGCCATTGAATCTATATAATATTTCTCTAATGTGGACCAGTTTCAATTATTTTTTGTTGAAACAATATGATACGCGAGGATAAAAAAATAATATTTATACATGGAAAATATTTAAACACGAGGACTTAGCTCAATGGACTAATAAGAAAAAATGACGACATTTGTCTGATGAGATTATTTTACGAAAAAATTTATTTTTAACAGTTGTTTCTTCAGAATCTTTGCAAGCGTCATTTTAAACCTAGCAATATTTTAAAGATATATACAGAATATGAACTTTTGTGTCATAAATTGACTAAAAAACGAAATCATAAAAAATATAATCAAAATAGGAATTAGTTTATTTTATTTATTTAAAAAAAAAAAAAAAAAAAAAAAAAAAAATTATACCAAAATTAATAAAAAGCCATCGCCAACATGACAACAAAAATTTAAAAGGCGTCTTGTGAGTCCTATATTAAAACTTTACTGCCTGTGGAAGTAGGAAAATTGGGTCATGAACCATGAATTTTATTTTGAAACCTTTCTTTGAATGATTTTGGTTTTACTATTGTACAAAATTAATTTGGTTTTAATAATAATTTGGCTTCTGGTAAATTAAAATTTTAATTAGGTGGTGAAATTGGTATAACATTTATGAGTTTCAAATTTTAAAGGTAAATAAGAAAAGAAATAAAGTGTGAATATTTCGCACGGGTTTGCTAGTGTGGAATAAAACAGGAACTTATGCTGAACTTAAAATATTTATATTCATATGTACATATTTAAATATATGCACACATATATAGTAAATTTGAACAGTAAACATACTGATAAAAATTTCTTTTCTGTTACAAGTATGCTAGACAATATAAGACTTATATTTCAAAGTATTAGGAACTGTTTTTATCAGTTTGATAACGATTTGACACAATATAAATATATACAGTCGAACCTCATTCACATGAACTGTTAACATGAATTACTTTTAATATGAACTGTTTCCACAATCCCCGTCAAAATGCTGATTAGTTTAGTTATATGAAAATTAGTTACTGATTGCATGAACTATTGATAACATGAACAAATTTTTTATCCCCCTAGAGATTCACATTAATGAGGTTTGACTGTGTGTATATATCTATATATATAAAAGAGCAGAGTCTGTGTGTGTGTCCGCTATAGAATCCTAGGCCGTTTCACAGAGTGGGACCAAATTTGGCACGGTTAATGTTTACGACCCGAGAAAGACAACGCCGCAAGCGATTTTACAAAATTCGCCCCCCAAGGGGGGGAGGGGGGGCAAAACGTAATTTCACAAAATCCTTCATATCTCAAACAAAAAAAACAGATATCTGTAAAATTTTTGCTTTTAAATATAGCTAATACAAATGTCTAAAAATCGGTTTCTGGAATTTTTGAAATTCGGTCCCCAAGGGGGGCAAAGGGTGCAAAACGTGATATCACATGCGTAAAACGTGATTTCGCATAATCCTATATATCTCAAACAAAAAAAAAATAGATATACGTGAAATTTTTGCTCTAAAATATAGCTAATGCAACTATCTAAAAACCAATTTCTGGAATTTTAGAAATTCATCCCCCAGGTGGGGCAGCAGGGGGGGGGAGGGGGCTAAGGGGCAAAAACAAATAGAAATACAGTTAGGCCGTTCAAAATTGGTACAGATAGGTTTAAGAGGCCTGCAAGTCGAATGGGGATATTTTCGATTGTGTAAAGTTATTAGGAGGGGCAAGAAGGGGGGAGGGGAGGAGGGGGGCAAAAAAATAAAAATAGTGTCAGATCGTTCAAAATTGGTACGTAGAGGTTTTCGATACTTGCAAATCGATTGCGGATGATTTTGAATTTGTAAAATTATTAGGAGGGGCGGGTAGGGGGGTGGGGCGGTAAGGAGGGCTATGGGACAAAAACAAATAGAAATACAGTTAGGCCGTTCAAAATTGGTACAGATAGGTTTAAGAGGCCTGCAAGTCGAATGGGGATATTTTCGATTGTGTATAGTTATTAGGAGGGGCAAGAAGGGGGAGGGGAGGGGAGAGGGGGGGGCAAAAAAATAAAAATAGTGTCAGATCGTTCAAAATTGGTACGTAGAGGTTTTCGATACTTGCAAATCGACTGCGGATATTTTTGAATTTGTAAAATTATTAGGAGTGGTGGGAAGGGGGTGGGGCGGTAAGGGGGGCTATGGGCAAAAACAAATAGAAATACAGTTAGGCCGTTCAACATTGATACAAACAGGTCTTAAAGGCCTGCAACTGGAATGGGGAAATTTTCGAAAGTGTAAAGTTATTAGGAGGGGCGAGAAGAGGGGAGGGGAGAGGGGGGGCAAAAAAATAAAAGTAGTGTCAGATCGTTCAAAATTGTTACGTAGAGGTTTTCGATACTTGCAAATCGATTGCGGATATTTTTGAATTTGTAAAATTATTAGGAGGGGCGGGTAGGGGGGTGGGGCGGTAAGGGGGGCTATGGGACAAAAACAAATAGAAATACAGTTAGGCCATTCAAAATTGGTACAGATAGGTTTAAGAGGCCTGCAAGTCGAATGGGGATATTTTCGATTGTGTAAAGTTATTAGGAGGGGCAAGAAGGGGGGAGGGGAGGAGGGGGGCAAAAAAATAAAAATAGTGTCAGATCGTTCAAAATTGGTACGTAGAGGTTTTCGATACTTGCAAATCGATTGCGGATATTTTTGAATTTGTAAAATTATTAGGAGGGGCAGGTAGGGGGGTGGGGCGGTAAGGGGGGGCTATGGGGCAAAAACAAATAGAAATACAGTTAGGCCGTTCAAAATTCGTACAGATAGGTTTAAGAGGCCTGCAAGTCGAATGGGGATATTTTCGATTGTGTAAAGTTATTAGGAGGGGCAAGAAGGGGGAGGGGAGGGGGGGGGGGCAAAAAAATAAAAATAGTGTCAGATCGTTCAAAATTGGTACGTAGAGGTTTTCGATACTTGCAAATCG
This sequence comes from Salticus scenicus, assembly GCA_963930645.1. Taxonomy (NCBI): domain Eukaryota; kingdom Metazoa; phylum Arthropoda; class Arachnida; order Araneae; family Salticidae; genus Salticus; species Salticus scenicus. The sequence continues at coordinate 128,019,269 of OZ005650.1, forward strand.
ATTGCGGATGATTTTGAATTTGTAAAATTATTAGGAGGGGCGGGTAGGGGGGTGGGGCGGTAAGGAGGGCTATGGGACAAAAACAAATAGAAATACAGTTAGGCCGTTCAAAATTGGTACAGATAGGTTTAAGAGGCCTGCAAGTCGAATGGGGATATTTTCGATTGTGTATAGTTATTAGGAGGGGCAAGAAGGGGGAGGGGAGGGGAGAGGGGGGGGGCAAAAAAATAAAAATAGTGTCAGATCGTTCAAAATTGGTACGTAGAGGTTTTCGATACTTGCAAATCGACTGCGGATATTTTTGAATTTGTAAAATTATTAGGAGTGGTGGGAAGGGGGTGGGGCGGTAAGGGGGGCTATGGGCAAAAACAAATAGAAATACAGTTAGGCCGTTCAACATTGATACAAACAGGTCTTAAAGGCCTGCAACTGGAATGGGGAAATTTTCGAAAGTGTAAAGTTATTAGGAGGGGCGAGAAGAGGGGAGGGGAGAGGGGGGGCAAAAAAATAAAAGTAGTGTCAGATCGTTCAAAATTGTTACGTAGAGGTTTTCGATACTTGCAAATCGATTGCGGATATTTTTGAATTTGTAAAATTATTAGGAGGGCCGGGTAGGGGGGTGGGGCGGTAAGGGGGGCTATGGGACAAAAACAAATAGAAATACAGTTAGGCCGTTCAAAATTGGTACAGATAGGTTTAAGAGGCCTGCAAGTCGAATGGGGATATTTTCGATTGTGTATAGTTATTAGGAGGGGCAAGAAGGGGGAGGGGAGGGGGGGGGCAAAAAAATAAAAATAGTGTCAGATCGTTCAAAATTGGTACGTAGAGGTTTTCGATACTTGCAAATCGACTGCGGATATTTTTGAATTTGTAAAATTATTAGGAGTGGTGGGAAGGGGGTGGGGCGGTAAGGGGGGCTATGGGCAAAAACAAATAGAAATACAGTTAGGCCGTTCAACATTGATACAAACAGGTCTTAAAGGCCTGCAACTGGAATGGGGAAATTTTCGAAAGTGTAAAGTTATTAGGAGGGGCGAGAAGAGGGGAGGGGAGAGGGGGGGCAAAAAAATAAAAGTAGTGTCAGTTCGTTCAAAATTGGTACGTAGAGGTTTTCGATACTTGCCAATCGATTGCGGATGATTTTGAATTTGTAAAATTATTAGGAGGGGCGGGTAGGGGGGCTATGGGACAAAAACAAATAGAAATACAGTTAGGCCGTTCAAAATTGGTACAGATAAGTTTAAGAGGCCTGCAAGTCGAATGGGGATATTTTCGATTGTGTATAGTTATTAGGAGGGGCAAGAAGGGGGGAGGGGAGGGGGGGCAAAAAAATAAAAATAGTGTCAGATCGTTCAAAATTGGTACGTAGAGGTTTTCGATACTTGCAAATCGACCGCGGATATTTTTGAATTTGTAAAATTATTAGGAGTGGTGGGAAGGGGGTGGGGCGGTAAGGGGGGCTATGGGCAAAAACAAATAGAAATACAGTTAGGCCGTTCAACATTGATACAAACAGGTCTTAAAGGCCTGCAACTGGAATGGGGAAATTTTCGAAAGTGTAAAGTTATTAGGAGGGGCGAGAAGAGAGGAGGGGAGAGGGGGGGCAAAAAAATAAGAACACAGTTAGATCGTTCAAAATTGGTATATAGAGGTTTTCGATACTTACAAATCAATTGCGGATATTTTCGAATTTGTAAAATTATTAGGAGGGGCGGTAAGGGGGGGCCATGGGCAAAAACAAATAGAAATACAGTTAGGCCGCTTAAAAAATGGTACAGATAGGTTTTAGAGGCTTGCAAATCGAATGGGGATATTTTCGAAAGTGTAAAGTTATTAGCAGGGACGGGAAGGGGGGGGACAGAGGGGCAAAAAAAATAGTTAGATCATTCAAAATTGGTACATCGAGGTGTTCAATACCTACAAATCGATTGCGGATATTTTTGAATTTTTAAAATTATTGGGAGGGGTGGGAAGGGGGAGAAAGCGGTAGGGCAAAAAAATTAAGATAGAGATAGATCGTTCAAAACTGGTGCATAGAGGTTTTTGATACTTACAAATCGATTGCGGATATTTTCGAATTTGTAAAATTATTAGGGCGCTCATATATATGCATTTGCGCGTGCGCATAACGCACGGGTCTACGCTGCCAAAGGCAGTGGGGACCCGGTGCAACATTTTTCCCGATCAAAGTTTTTTTTTTTTTTTTTTTTCACATGATAAAAATTAATGCAATTTTGAGAATTCACTAATTATAATGATTCATTTAAAAATAGTGACCAGCGAAGCGGGCATTGCCTGCTAGTATATACATATATGTTTAATTAAAACAAAAAATAAATATTTCAAACTTTCTCGTTTGAAAGCATATTTTAAATCTACAGTTTTAAATTTGTAAGGCACACTTAAATTATGACTATATTCATTGTAAAAATGATATATTCATGTAATTAATTAAAAATGTACCTTCGTTTTGATATGTTCCTTATTACAGTAACAAAAATATATTAAATGAAAGATGAAACTGCAGAATATAATGACAAAAACAAAATTTTAATTGTACATATATAACTTTTAGAATAGTATGTAAATATATATAGATTTAAGTTGAAGACATGAAATGGAAATTTATGACCCTTAGTGTAATAAAATGGATAATAATAAAAAAAAAGAGTAATATATACAGTGTGCTACATTCCATCCATATTTTGGCTGGTTTAGATTAATATCATGATATAATTTTTATTATAGTAACCCTATAGTAGCACCTACATTTATGTTAAATGACAATGTAGCTGGTACCACTTATATCTGACATCATCTCTTAATACATATATGATTAGAAGGGCCCGACTAAGGATTTTTTGTGCCCAGCGCACATTCATTTTTTGTGTCTTTAGAAGGGATGTAAAGTGTAAAAACTATCAGGGGCATAGTGATTTGGGGGGGAGGAGAAAAAAAATACACTCCCCCACACACACTTTAATCAGTTTCTGTATTGATACAATTTTTAACAGGCAAACGAACTGACTGAAAAATAAAGTATTTGGATGAAAGATGACTCTCTTTCTGTTTTTGGCCCCAAAGATAAGTAAAATTATTCTTGTTAGCCAAACAACAAATTTTAATTTAAATTTTATTCATATAAGTGATACATGGTTGAATTAGAGGAAATCTAACCACATACTTCTAACTTTTAATAAAATTTTGTGCCCAGGGCACAAGTGATAATCAGGCACTGATGATTAGATTATGAAAAAACAACATCAATTTAGTTACAATTCTTCTAGTTAAGTTTGTTAAACATTTAAACATTTCAGTTTTCCTCTTTTAATACTACTGGTTTCTTATCTTTGATTCATTTTGATTTAGTCTTGTTTTATCTGTGCTTTGCTATTATTTTAAATACAATTTTCTACTTCATAAATAATTTTATTTAACATATCTCTATAATTTGAACCTTTAAAGAATAACACAATAGTAAAAATATATAGTTAATGGACCAAAAACAGCTATTGAAGTAGGTACTATTCATGCATAACCTTACCTGCTAATTCATCTTAAAATTTAAAATATTCTTTCTCCATCTTCTAAAACCTTCCAGTATCAAAATGTTATATTATTATTAACACATACAAGCTGTACAGGAAGTCTATATATCCTAAATTATAAACATTTTTATTCATACTTTTGGTAAAATAACAAATATTTTATAAAATAATTGTCACTTATTTGTTCTATGAAATATTAAGTTGATTTCACAGAATTTGGAATAGTTGTAACCCTAGGTACGTTGCCGCTTTGACTGCCGCACTCGTGCTTACTTTATTCGCCTGATGAAGGGTCGTGTGTTTTTTCGACCCGAAACAATTGTTGTGAGTTTATTGCATTTTATGGTGTTTATTCAAAGTTTGTAAGTAGTTGTAACCCTATATCCCTTTCCGACCCAAAATATTTTTACCTTAAAACACTACATTCTTCTGTTTTTGCCAGCTGAAACAAAAACATAAACTACAACTGCCATTTGTTGATTGAAAATGGTACTTTATACTTTCTGTGAATTAGCACGATTGTTCATTTCCTGTTTTTATTACATACGATTTTTCCAGATACAAAAATGTATGTGGATGTCTAACTGGCATGATCATGCGGTCTCGGTCGGAAAGGGTTAAAATATGCAATGGCCAACTCACTTTCATTGAAATTGCCTCATTTAAATGCCTAACAAAATAAATGACTAATTTTGAACCAACACTCAAAAATAAGATAAAGATCAATAGTGCATTTTAAGTTTTATTATAATGAAAATGATGCAACTTTTCTCCTAATCCTCCCATAAATCATAAAAAGTACAAAAAATAACTAAAATATGCACATTTTGAAATTTATTTTTCTGACTGAGTGAAAATAATGCCTGGACCAGGAGTCGAACCCCGGATCTTTGACTTACAAGGTTAAGGCTCTACCACGCCGACAAACCGGTCGGCATTACTCACTCAGACAACCTTTAGGCAGAAAACATCTGGTCTATCATTTAGATAGCTCAACAGAAATAAGCCACAGGTAATGGAAAACACTGTTAAACAATGGGAAAGAAATACAATTTTTTTTTTATTAAAATCCCACAATCAACTGATTGGAAGAAAATCATATTTTGAAATTTTATTTTTCCGACTGAGTGAAAATAATGCCTGGACCGGGAGTTGAACCCCGGACCTTTGACTTACAAGGTCAAGGCTCTACCAATTGAGCTATCCAGGCCGACAAACCGGTTGGCATTACTCAGTCGGAAAAATAAAATTTCAAAATATGATTTTCTTCCAATCAGTTGATTGTGTGATTTTAATAAAAAAAAAATTGTTTTTCTTTCCCATTGTTTAATGGTGTTTTCCATTACCTGCGGCTTATTTCTGTTGAGCTATCTAAATGATAGACCAAATGTTTTCTGCCTAAAGGTTGTCTGAGTGAGTAATGACAACCGGTTTGTCGGCCTGGATAGCTCAATTGGTAGAGCCTTGACCTTGTAAGTCAAAGATCCGCGGTTCGACTCTCGGTCCAGGCTTTATTTTCACTCATTCGAAAAAATAAAATTTCAAAATATGATTTTCCTTCAATCAGTTGATTGTGTGATTTTAATAAAAAAAAAAAAAAAAAAATTGTATTTCTTTCCCATTGTTTAATGGTGTTTTCCATTACCTGCGGCTTATTTCTGTTGAGCTATCTAAATGATAGACCAGATGTTTTCTGCCTAAAGGTTGTCTGAGTGAGTAATGCCAACCGGTTTGTCGGCCTGGATAGCTCAATTGGTAGAGCCTTGACCTTGTAAGTCAAAGATCCGGGGTTCGACTCTCGGTCCAGGCTTTATTTTCACTCATTCGAAAAAATAAAATTTCAAAATATGATTTTCTTCCAATCAGTTGACTGTGTGATTTTAATAATAATAATAAAAAAAAAAAAATTGTAAAATATGCACATTTAATGAATTCAGTTTTTTTTTCAATATAGTAGATAATATACAAATGCATATAATCCTGATTCTAATTATTGTTATTAAAGACAAAATTTAAATCATTAATTACTTTTCACAATTTAACACAGAAAAAAGTTCAAACCATTCTAACGAAATTTAGCAAATTTAATTTGCTGCATTCAATCTGACAGAACAGTTTTTATGAAAATAAAATTTGAAAATGAACTTTTCATTTTTAAAATTGACTTTTAAAATAAAATTCCAAATAGAGAAAAACACTTAAAAATATAAAAAATCTTGGAATATTTTTTTTTTCTTACCTTCTGAATACTGTATTTTTGCTTTAATTGAGACTATTGTTTCAAAAGGGGAGCAACTCAATTCAAAAGCTGTTCCTGTGAGAGTTTCAATAAACAGCTCCATGCGATTTTCAGCCATATCTAAATTATTGAAACAAACTAATTGTTTATTGAAAACAACATCACAATAGTAGCATCCTCAAAGTAGCTCTAGTATAATATTTTCACAATACAATAGCTTTTAAGCAATTTTTGTGCTATTAACAATATTTACTAAGTATAGAACCTTAACAAAAGAAAAACTTTAAAATCAATTTTTTTATGATAAGCAATGTTTAGTAAACAAATAACAAAAATTGGAGATAGAATCTTTAAATATATGGATTTCTATTACTAAAAGGATTTTTCTTTTTTTAATCACCATTTTGTAAATATAAAAATATATTTATTTCTGTCTTTTTTTTTTTTTTTTTCATTTACATAGAAAATACAAAAAAAAAAAAGATTTAAAACAGGCAACATACTTGCCACTGATCTATGTGTTTTTGGCAACGTTTGTTGGTGAGTTAGCAATAATTATCACTATGTCACCTCACCATGCTGGCGTGAATTCTAATAACATTTAAAAAATAAGAATTTTTTAATGGAAATTAAATAACTTTCCAAAAAAAGGAAAAAAGAAATTAAGCCTCTGGCAGCCGCTGACGGATATATCCAGTTGCGCTGTTTTTTCTTTTTTCAATACACTTATAATTTAAAATTATATAATTATGAATTTTTAGCTTGTTTTTCTAATATGAAGGTCTTAAACAATAACCATTGGGATAATAATCATATGCATAGTTAGATTTTTAATCCCAAATTGAAATAAGTATTATTTTAGTATATTCAGAAAACTGTACAGTGAAAAAAACTTTACAATTTTACCTTTTTAAAGGTCAGAGGGTTAAGAACAAAAACAAAAAATAACTCAGAGGCATGAAATTGCAGGTATATTTAAAAATTTAGAAAACATTTGCCTTTTTTACCAAATTATGCTAACTAGCATGAATTCGACAGGGGTGGATAAAGGTCAAAATTGGCAATCTTTTGCTACCCTTTCACAAATTTCAAATTCATAAAAACAACCCCTCCATAAGATTTTGTTTTATAAAAATGATCCTTTTATAAATTGTTCTATGTTTTAAGCATAATTTATAATAAATGCCTATATATTTGGTTTAATGAAACTATTAACTTGATATTAAACACTGTATAAAATGACGGTTAAAATGGAAGATTTTACCAATATATATGTAGTCAAAAAAATTGACCCCAAATATTAAAACCTGGGTCGATGCCTCTATGGGGGTCACTTTAGAAGGATCCCCATGGAGGGCATTTTACCTACACCTAAGTCCCTCGTATAGATGACTAGCATTAACCCACAACAACAATAACAAACTAGTATGATGCAGCCACCGCAAGTCTTTGTTCTGTATAATTTTACATAAAATTCATGCAATACAAATTATTTATTAAATTATTTTCCATTATAAATGCAGACAATTTTTATCTGTCAGAATTATATCACTAAAAGCCGAAAAAAGTCAATTTTTTTGCCAATATCAAAAGAAATACAATTTTTTTTTTTTTTTAGTTTTTTTTTTTTGTTAAAAAAGGAAAAAAATCGATCATTTTTTCAAAATTATAACAGATTTATGGTTCAACCATTCATTTTAAAGGAATTGATGAGATCTTTTGAAAGATATCCATACTGAAAATTGACACCCGGGGGAGTACTTCTCCCCAGGAGAGGAAGTGATGCTACCATATGCACAAACTTTTTTTCCTAGTTTACTACTACTATTATCAATAATTCATATCAATTTTAAAATCACACATTAAAAATAACTCTGATTATGTACATTCATATGAAATTTTGTCCTATACTGCCCTGTTAAACATTTAGAAAAAATGGGATCACAGCGTCACCTGTTCAACGAATGATTCCCAAATCTAATCAGCACCAGTTTATGTCAGGGTTCAACTAAATACCAAGTTTGGTTAAATTTTGTTCATTGGTTTGTGAGATACAGCGTCCTCAAAATTTGTGATACAGACACAGACAGACATTTTCTAAAAACAGTCGAATCATATTCAGGACATCCCAAAACGTGTAAATCCATCAAAAACTGGAGTTAAAAAATTCTCACGAATCCAATACTTTCTCTATATATACATATAGAAGAAAGTAACTAGTTAAAAGCTAAAACTTGATGAGTATAACAAAACAGTTGGCGACAAATACAGTATCGATAACACAAAAAGACTGAAGTAATTTTGGATTTGAATACAATACATGATATACTTTTATTTAATCGAGCTTTATATAAATAGAAAACCAGCTATAAAAAATACATATCTTAAACTAAAAGAAAAATTAGACATAATGATACTCACAGATATAAATTTGCAACATTTTACAGATATTTGTTTTTGAGCTATGCAAGATACAAAATCCATTTTGCAAATCATGATTACAATATTTTCCTTACATAGTACATGTTCGAAAAGTAAAAAATATGCTGTTTGAATACTTACTTAAAACAAAGCAATAGGAATCAGCTTCAAAGATATGAGATAACTAAGGTTCACTCATCAAATTTTCATACAAGTTACTATTTAAAGGCATTTTCATGTAAAACTAAGTCTTCAAGCAAATACATCAGCACTATCTGCAAAACAAACAATGAAAATTTCAAAAAATCATCGAATTATTCTGTTTTATCTTAAAATTATCAAATTTCAAGATGATTGATACCTACATAAAATTCAAAGGTAAAGTAAATAAAAACAAAACAGAACAAATATTACATTTGGAAACTTAAAACTTTAATTTTGCCATAAAAAACAAACAATATTTACATAAAGAAATAAGTATAACTTTATTAGGTTTAACTTTTAATTACAAATGTATATATATGAAAGTAAGGTTGTCGATTGAGGATTAAATACATGCTTGTACCATAATGTACCTAGCCTTTTAGTGGCCTTGACTCAAGGAAATGTCTCAAGGCCCTTGAGACATTTTCGTAAGTATCATACAAGGAAAAAGTTTTATTGATATTATAACAAGCATAAACTTTTAAATCTAAAAGGCAATTTTATCAATCAATGACTGAATGAAAACTAAAAATCTAATCTCTCCTAACCCAAAATGCTCTAAAAGATGCCTTTTTCCATTTTTTTTAAACATTGGGATTAGGAATAAATGTTTGCAAAGTGAAGCAAGCTAGCTTTCAGTATATGATTAGAAAATATTTTATTAGTTTACATTCATGTCAGACTTCGTTTTGCAGAACTTCAAACATGGCTCTGAATACTTGAATAAATGCCATATGCAAAACAATGAAAACGCAACTACAAGCATGTCTGACGAAACTAAAATAAAATAAGCGTTAAAATAATTATCTCTGATAGGTTTCTATACAAATCTATTAAAATTTAAAATGTGAAAATAAAAGATGCATATAAGAAAAATGCACAGGAACAATTAAATGCTGAAGTTAGCACAAAAAGTAATAAAAAGTATTTAATATCACTTTTTTAAAACATAAAATCATGCATTAAATAATAACTACAAGAATACAAAATTACCTCAAACAAAGGATAGATATTAAAAATACATGAGCGATTGAAAATCTTATATATTTCATATTGAAGAAAATAAAAGTAGTTATTGAAATTAGAAATGTAATCAAAATCGATAAGAAAAGATATTATACTATCGAGAAAACTTAAATGTGGAAAAGTCAAACTTAAGAGCAAATGGTGAATCCAGTACTGAAGATCGAAATATTTTCACTTAAAACTACAACAAAGCATGAAGCGGTATCTATGGTAACGAATGTAGTTTACAGAAAAGAGATTACGATTAAATTCTGAGATAAATCGATAAAAGATTCTATTTTCTTCCTGGCTAACATAAAAATTTCGTAAAATTTTTAATAATTTTTAGTTAAAAGCATTTTCTAAGACGGTAAAAATATCTACTTGAATTTCTATATGAAATCTCAGAGAAGGTTGAGATTGAGGTTGAGTGGCTTTTATGTCGTACTAGTACTACACTATGGACACCTGGCGATGGTTTGGCGCGCGTATTTGGAAAACGCACACCACACAGCGCCGCTAGATGGCGTCAAATCGTTTGGCGAGAAGCCACTGGCGTAACAGCTTATTTCTGTGGGTTCTAGGGTTACCTTTACGCTGTACGGTGTACGATTTTCTCATACATGCCATTTGAATTTATTTGCAGTTTCCATTCCAGTGACAAGACCTTGCAGCCTCAAAGATCGAGAAATCTTCTTGACAGTTAGTTTTGTTTGTGTAAATAAGAAGCGATTTGAGAGAAAAAATTTTAATTATTCATTTAAAACATATTTATATTTTTCAAGTTATTCCTACTTTTGATTTGAATAGATTTTGTTTGATGAATATCTCGCGGGTGTATTGTTTATAGGATTGCTGCAACTTCATTAATCTTTAAGATTACTTTTATTTGCTATATATATTTTAATCGTCTTATTATATAATACTCACCAAAATTTATTGTAAATATATATTAAATTTATAACTTTTAAAATGAAAAATCTACATTGAAGTATTTTTTGAATAAGTTGAATGTATATCTTTTTCTTTCATATATAATCTTTACGTGTGCCTGACATTAATTTAATTTTACTATATAGCTCTTTATTCGTAATAAAGCAATACCACGGAAATGTCAACCTGAACGTCAATGTTTCAAATTTAACAAATTTTTGAGTGTGATACTTACATATTTTTAAAGCATGTAATATATATTTTAGTAGCGTGAAGTTTCAATTATATAAATTGTTTTGTAAAAAGGGGTTCGTCCATGTGTTTTCAGATTAGGATATTTAAGAAATGGACTTGCATAAAATGCTTAAGTATGTTACTTGTACATGTATAATTTTAAATATTTAACTGTTTAATTATGTATATATTTGTATTTGATTTAATAAGGCTTTTTTATTTTGGAAAAAAAAAATGATGATGGAACAATTTTGTCAAAAGTTTACTCTTTAATAATCCTCTTGTAAATATTAATTTTACATATTTACTTAACGTATTTGAAGCTGGATGCTGTTAAATTAAATTAAAAAAGAAACAGATTACGTTTAGATTATGAATTATTGTTGTTTTATTGAAATACAGTGTAAACAGATAAAAGTAAGCTTAATCGCAAATTTATCATCAACCACTTGTATTTAATTTTTAATGCAGTATCTATAAATAAAGGTTAATTTGCAGAAAATTATGCTTTAAAAAGTTTAAAAGTACTGTGCAAAGCCCTGTTTACAATATATATAATCTATAATATTTATTGAATTAGTTAAAGGCAGACTATTTTGTGCTACACATGCTTTACAAATTTTTTTGTTTGTAAAATCAACCCATGCCAAGTGTGTTTTTAATTTTAAACATTCAGGAATCATTCCTCTTTTTGAAATAAATGATAAAATGCTCTTAAAAATATTTTATTTCTTTTGATTTTGAAAATTGGGCATTTTTTAGCTTAAATAAACACATTGTCTTATAAGAGATAGAGAAATTTTGGACTCCTCTTTTAAAGAGAATTTCATAAGATTTAATTTGATGTGTACCTTGATTATGTTAGTTAAAAAAATATTTTTATTTGTTTATAAAGATTGCGTTTTGTAAACTTTTTGAAAAAAAAAAACTAACTATAATAACTTTAACTTTTTAATAAGGAATTATGACAAGTTACTGTACCTGTAAGAATAATCATAAATTTTACTTACATGGTAAAAGACCTCATTTTTAAAATTAGTAATCTATAAAAGATGAATACACCTATTGATTTTACTATAGCTGAAGTCGAAGAATCCATAGCCTAGTGTAGGGAAGGGGCCGGCACCTGGAAAACAACTAAACCCCTACACAATGAAGCTATGGATGAGACTCCAGGTGTCAGGTTGAAAATCAACCGACAAAGGCCGAATTTTTTTCTTTACAATCTTTTGTTATTGTTGTTCTTAAACTTTAAAGAAATGTATCTATTAAGTTTAAAACAAACAAATAACTGCTAAGCTTACATTGTAAAATACAGAAAAATAACTTTACAGTAAGCTTTAAATATCAATTTATTCTTTTTAAGATATTTTGTATTTTCTTTTTCCCTCTCTGTTAATAAACACAAGGTTATAGTAAATTTCTACATCATTTGTCACTTTGTCATATGTTTTTAAACAGTGCATGCAAAGAAATTAAGTAGTTAGATTACTTAAGTTAAACTCTTAATAGAAAGTATTGATAGAGTATAACACACAATTTATTTTAACATTTTTACAGTATATGTTTCATGTATAGAATTATGCAATATACTTAAGTTGTATGAAAAGTATTTTGAACATGAAGGATATTTTATACTAGATATTATTAAAAATCATTGCAAATTCAGTGTAATCATTATAGTAGATATGTATTGATTATCATACTAGCTAATTTTCAATTAAAATGTTCTAATATCTAAAATAATTAATAAGATAAGATCATTTTTAAGTCTTTATATATATATATTTTTTTTCTTTCACCTTATTTACTAACCCTAACTGTGAGTATTTTTTCCTGTGATTATTCTTATTTAAATGTTTATAGAATACGAATTCTTTTTTAATTTGTCAAAGCAATACTGTATATTTTTTCTCTTACATGTAACATTTAGTATATAAAATAATACAAAACTTACCCGTGGTTTATCTTTAAATCCAAATTTTGGTCATGTCATTATTGAAAGATTCAAAATGGCTGCTGACCATAATGAATGATGAAACAGCAGTAAGATCTGTTTATTTCATTAGACCTATTTTTAACAGTGCCAATATTTAATGTAATTGATTATTTGATATATATATATATGTACAAGTTTATTTATATAATTCCAATTTTTCTGGTGTTAATTGTAGAAATATAATGTATTTTTGAAGCTTATCAGCAAAATACATAATTTTGTTATCAAAATTTTTCGAAAACTCTTTTAAATCATTGTATTGTTGTGAAGTAAAGGGCAAAACTGGGAAAATTCATTAGTGGCCAGTGGCCGGTACTGTCAGTTTCATTAGTAGCCACTTTTTTAAGTTAGTGGCCACTTTTCACATGATAAGACTATTTCTTTCAGACTGCAAAAAACATTGTCACCATTTTGCGGTATAATTACCACAAGAAAAATATGAAAATAAGAAATACATATAATAATAAAATTAACACAGGGACACTGAAATTGTAATTTGTAATTACGCTCTTTTTAAAAATCCTAAATTGCACATCCTAAATTAAAATCTGCTTAGGGCTGTAATAATAACACAGGGGTCGATCCAGGTTTTAATTTTCGGGTCCCTTTTTTGTGAAAAACAAAATATTTTTGTGAAATTTTTATTTATTTTTGTGAAATATAAAATATTTTTGTGAAAAAGTAAAATACTGTGTAAAATCTTCAGTTTTTACAATCACTTTATGTAATGTTTAATATCAAGGTAATAGTTTCTTTGAGCCAAATTAAGGCATTAATTAAAAATAATACTGAAAATATGAAAACATTTAATAAAAGGATCATTTTTATAAAACAAAATCTTGTGAAGGGACTCATTTTATAAATTTGAATTTTGTGAAGGGTCCCATTGTATGAATTTGAATTTTGTGAAGGGTCCCTTTTCATGAATTTGAATTTTGTGAAGGGTCCCTTTTTATGAATTTGAATTTTGTGAAGGGTCCCTTTTTACTATGTGGAATTTTGTGAAGGGGCCGCCAAAGGGACCCAAATTTTGCCTGGATCGACCCCTGAATAACAGCAAAAGTTATTATCTTTCAGATAATTCAGTAGTACTTTTTTTTTTCAATTTATTTAAGTGAAATAAGCTGTTATCATTCCCAGTTCACATTTATATTTTCTAGTAAATGAATTAGCTGATTCATCATCATCACAACCTTTTACATGGTCATGTGTAAATACAGTTAGCAGTTTTATTATTTTTTCTTATTTCTAAAGACACACTTTTTTAAATGATTTTATTTCAATAGAGTTAAAATACTTCCTCTTAAAAAGTATAGATATGGAAACTTAGCTGCTTCATTAAAAATAATTTAATTAGCTGCCAAATTTGTAGCTTTAAAAATAGGGAGATTTCTACTTTAAAATGGGAAGGGAAAAGGAAGATTTCTACACAAAAGAAAGCAAATACAAAAATTTTTGAAAAATACACATTTAAGTCAAATCAAATTTTGATACACACATTTGTCAACTATCTTAAAGGGGTTAAATATACACTAAATACTATGGAGATATTAATGGAAAAAGATTGTGCTTTGCAGGGCATTTGATCATTAACTGCTTGTGGAAATGGAGCTCACATGTGTGTGGGGGGGGGGGGGAAGGTACATCTATATTCTTCTTTTATAGGTTCTAGAATCTAATCAAGAAAGTTTAAAATGAATATTTACATTTATGTTATGGATAGAGAAAGATTGTAAACCACAAGACTTCAGTGGAGCATGTGATTGCCAATCATTGGAGGGGGGGGGGGGAATTACAGGAATTATGAGTAAGAGATATTAAACAATTCTACTTCTTTACAGATTCTAGAATCTAATAAAAGTAAGTTTAAAATATATATTTATATTTTTGCAGCAAATGGAGAATGATTAGAAATTATAAAGCTTTCTATAAGCTGTGTGATCACAGATCGTTAGGGGGAGGGGGGGGGAGTCCAAAAAATTATATGAGTGAGACATATTAAACAATTCTACTTCTTTATAGGTTGTAGAATACAATAAAGCAAGTTTAAAATGAAGATTGACATTTATGCCATGGATGGAAAAAGATTGGAAATCACAAGGCTTCGATTGCTTATCGTCGCTCGATTTTTAGATTATTTTAATGATCATAAAAAGTGGCGACTTTAGTGGCGATCGATGCATAATTTTTAATCGCCATCTTTTTTTATTTAGTCGCCACGTGGCCGGTGGCGACCGTTAATTTTGCCCTTTATTGTGAAGGGTTTGTTGAAATTTGCTAATTTTTGTGAAAGATGAAAGATTTTTCATTTCAAATTTGTTGTTTTTTTATGAGTGTTTGTTTTCGGACCAAAAATTTTAATGAATTGGCTCCACAAGACTGCACAAATTTGTTTCAATGTTAAAAATTTTATGTGAGAAAATAAAAAAAACATGCATGGTTCTTGCACTTTAGTTGGAACCCTGTGTATCTATCTAGCTCTTTCTCTCTCTCTCTATATATATATACTATTAACCTACTTTTTTATTTTTCAATATAGTATTATGAATCATTAAGCAATTTTAATCAGTCGAATGATTAGTGATAGAGTAAGACTAATTTAAGTTTAGCTATCTATAGTTAATGTAGTAAGCTTTGAATACAATGTCATATGTAATATGTCATTTGTGGAGTTATTATGTTTTTTTTTTTCACATGTACACAGCGAAAATCTATCATGATCTATGGGCTCAATTATTTGAGGCGTAACATGCATTGAATTAAACAGCATACTATATGAAGAAAAGTACTCGTACACCATATTATAATTTTTTCTTTTGTGTATGTAACGATTTTTCTTACTTTATTTTATTTATACAACCGTTAAGTACTTAATGTTCGGAAAGCCTAGTGGGGTCACTGTAGATTTTTTTATTCTGGTATGTCTAAGGGAATGTCTTGACAAGACAATGTTTATTCTTTGATAGATATGACTGTTATTCTGCCAATTTTCCTTTAAAAATGTCTAGAAAATTAGCATAATGCAGTCAGTCCATAATATTTTTGGCTGGTGGAATTGGTTTTGTAAACTTGGAATTTGGTTTTCAATGCATGTTTGCCAAGAGAAATCTGCTATTTAAATTGTTCTTTTATTTCTACTGTGTTGCAATGTATGTACATCAACTGTAACATAAAGGGCAAAACTGGGAAAATTCATTAGTGGCCAGTGGCCGGTACTGTCAGTTTCATTAGTAGCCACTTTTTTAAGTTAGTGGCCACTTTTCACATGATAAGACTATTTCTTTCAGACTGCAAAAAGCATTGTCACCGTTTTGCGGTATAATTACCACAAGAAAAATATGAAAATAAGAAATACATATAATAATAAAATTAACACAGGGACACTGAAATTGTAATTTGTAATTACGCTCTTTTTAAAAATCCTAAATTGCACATTCTAAATTAAAATCTGCTTAGGGCTGTAATAACAGCAAAAGTTATTATCTTTCAGATAATTCAGTAGTACTTTTTTTTCAATTTATTTAAGTGAAATAAGCTGTTATCATTCACAGTTCACATTGATATTTTCTAGTAAATGAATCAGCTGATTCATCATCATCACAACCTTTTACATGGTCATGTGTAAATACAGTTAGCAGTTTTTTTTTTTTTTTTTTTCTTATTGCTAAAGACACACTTTTTTAAATGATTTTATTTCAATAGAGTTAAAATACTTTCTCTTAAAAAGTATAGATATGGAAACTTAGCTGCCAAATTTGTAGCTTTAAAAATAGGGAGATTTCTACTTTAAAATGGGAAGGGAAAAGGAAGATTTCTACACAAAAGAAAGCAAATACAAAAATTTTTGAAAAATACACATTTAAGTCAAATCAAATTTTGATATACACATTTGTCAACTATCTTAAATGGGTTAAATATACACTAAATACTATGGAGATATTAATGGAAAAAGATTGTGCTTTGCAGGACATTTGATCATTAACTGCTTGTGGAAATGGAGCTCACATGTGTGTGTGTGGGGGGGGGAGGGTACATCTATATTCTTCTTTATAGGTTCTAGAATCTAATCAAGGAAGTTTAAAATGAATATTTACATTTATGTTATGGATAGAGAAAGATTGTAAACCACAAGACTTCAGTGGAGCATGTGATTGCCGATCGCTGGAGGGGGGGGGGGGATTACAAGAATTATGAGTAAGAGATATTAAACAATTCTACTTCTTTACAGATTCTAGAATCTAATAAAAGTTAGTTTAAAATATATATTTATATTTTTGCAGCAAATGGAGAATGATTAGAAATTATAAAGCTTTCTATAAGCTGTGTGATCACAGATCGTTAGGGGGAGGGAAAGGGAGGGGGGGGGTCCAAAAAATTATATGAGTGAGACATATTAAACAATTCTACTTCTTTATAGGTTGTAGAATATAATAAAGCAAGTTTAAAATGAACATTGACATTTATGCCATGGATGGAAAAAGATTGGAAATCACAAGGCTTCGATTGCCTATCGTCGCTCGATTTTTAAATTATTTTAATGATCATAAAAAGTGGCGATCGATGCAAAAATTTTAATCGCCATCTTTTTTTATTTAGTCGCCACGTGGCCGGTGGCGACCGTTAATTTTGCCCTTTACTGTAACATTACACTTTAAAAAAATATTTGAATTGTGCTTAAATGTTAATGGTTCAGAATTGAAATACCATACACTTTAGCTCATTTCTCCGGGATATTATACTTATCTTATCTAAGTCATTACATAATTTTAAATGTTTTAGTTTTATATGTTAATCTCCTTATATTATTAAAATCTGTACGCGTGTGTCTGTCTGTCTGTGAGAAATGGCTTGACGCAGCTAAGGCTCCGCCGCTAAAGGTCGCACGGACTTCAAACAGGTACCGTCGGACCGAGAATTTATCGCAGATCTGGGTTATCTAATTTGCTAAACGATGCGACCCTAATTAGCGGAGATATTAATTAAAATGTCGACCACTGTCTAACAAAAAAACGATTCAAAATGGCACACGATCATCATTTTCGCCCGGGACCGCTTACCTTGAAAGAAAAAGGAAAGAGAGAAAATTTCGTGGGTTTTTGTAAAGCGATCGCTTCCGATGTGTTGGAAATATCGAAAATACACCTGTACCATGAGAAAGAGCATTTATTACCGATTCTTACGGTAAAATTTTTAAAAAAAAAATACGGATTTTTTATATAAAAAAAATTTTTTTTTAAAGGGTCGAAAATTTCGTTTTTTCGCAGTCGTTTTTTTAAACGCCCTGTACGACCGAGTAACTCTTCCATTTCTTAACATCTAGTATATAAAGAAAGGCCATTTAATCCTCTTTCGAACCATATAAACATTTTTACAAAATACAGATTAGCGATCCATATTTTTAGATTATACGAAACATCGATTTTTTTCGCAAATTATTTTATAACTCAAAAGCGTTTAGAGATAAATCATTTCTTTTTTTTTTTTTTTTTTGTATATAGATCTCACTTTCATAATTTAATTCGCAAAAGATTGAGAGAAAATTTCAAAAACTGAATGAGTTATAAATTTTTTAATTTCACACTTTAAACCCATTGAAATAGAATACGCGGTCTTACTTCCTTAGTGATTTTCAGAATTCCGTTGCCACTTTTCGTTACCATGGGAGCCATTTCAACGATGTCTGCATCGAAAGCAAAAAAAAAAAAAAAAAAAAAACTTGAACGGAAAGAGAGACATTTAATGAGGTCACCTGTTTTGCTACTGCGATTAAAAATTGCAATTTCGAAATGGCTTCAGTTTTTCAATGCTGTACACTAAACTTGGTACAAAGAACTGCGTATTTCAATTTCTAATTACGATTATTTATTTTTTATACATCATTCGAAAGATATTTTAAAGTTCTTTTTTTTATTTAAAGTTTTCAACAGATTTACACGTTTTGAGGTGTCCTGAATTAGTTTTTCTTTTGTATCTCAGCTACTAATTAAAATAATTTCATAAGTAATACATCATTAGAAAGCTTTTTTGAATTGGAATCGAACAGTGGAATACAGAAATTTGTACCACCAGATGGCGCTGTAATATTTTAGAATTTTCAATATTTCAATTTCTAATTATGATTAAATTATTTGTAATACATCATTCAAAAGATATTTTAAAGTTCATTTATATTATCGAAAGTTTTCACCAGATTTACACGTTTTGAGGTGTCCTGAATCAGTTTTCTTTTATGGCGCTGTAATATTTTGAAATTTCAATATTTCAATTTCTAATTATGATTAAATATTTTTTAATACATCATTCGAAAGATATTTTAAAGTTCTTTTATATTATCGAAAGTTTTCACCAGATTTACACGTTTTGAGGTGTCCTGAATTAGTTTTCTTTTGCATCTCAGCCAAATGAGTTAGATCGTTCAAAATTGGTATACGTAGGTTAATTAAGAGGGCCTGAAAGGGTGGAGAAGAAATAGGCGTGCACCGTGCGCATATCCCTTAACTTGTGCGCGCGCAGAGCGCACGGGACTACGCTGCCGAAGGCAGTGGGGACCCGGTGCGAGTTTTTACCTGATCAGAAATGATTTTTTTTTAGGGGGCACGAAGGGCTAGGTAAGGAATACGCACGCGCAGTGCGTGTATCCCATAAGTTGTGTGCACGCAGCGCGCACGGGACTGCGCTGCCGAAGGCAGTGGGGACTAGAGGTGAGTTCGGGCTCTATTTTGGCAATCCGAGCCTGAAACATTTTTGAACTGAGCTCGCCCGAGCCCGAAAAATTTTGTGTGATCAGAGCCCGAGCCCGATATTGAAAGTGGTACGCTATACAACACATACACAATAGTAAAATTAAATGCCATTTCCATTTTCAATTTAATTTTCTTATTTATCAAACCTTAATTTAAATAACTATAAATGTTATTATAACAATTTATAATGTCTGTGTCTCAGTATACATGTATATATTTATATAATATATATTTATAGTGCAGCCAATTGTTTATAACGCTCCTATTGGGGGACAAAAAAATTATCCGAATGAGTGATATATTGAGGCCCAATATAACAAAGGAGGAAGGATTACTGTATAACACTACGATATAATATGTGTTAATAGTAAACCTATAGTTTGCCGTTTTTTCTTATCGTTATGCTAATTAAATATATTAAAAATTAATCACTCTTAAAATAAAGCTTAAAGAAAAAAAACGTTAGTTGAAAAAAATTAAACATTTATTAAAAATCCTAATTTCCTTTTAATATATTTTCTACTTACCAGGAAAAATAAATATATCGTTCAATGAAATGCTATGTTAAGGAGTTTTCAAATTTAAATCATCCATCTTAATTTTTCAAACGCGAAACGTAAACAATAGCTAACCTTCCGGAAGTTCCGACTGAGCCGAGTTTCAAAAATTTGCATAAAACATCTCTAAGAACGATAGCCGAAGTCTACGCACGCGCCGCGTCGGCGCATGCCGCGACGTACGTCCGGAAGATCACTTCGTTTCTCCCGCGAAACTATAAATAGCGAACGGCGATGGTAGTGGGTGTTCGCGGTTGCCTTTGCGGTTGCTTTTACCTTTGCTCTTGCCCCTGCCATTGTTCATTTTTCGCCGATGCCGGCTTCATAAGATGTCGCCGTAATATGTGGCGTTTATTTCTTATATTCAAATAAAATCTTTTTCATTTTTAGTTAGTTATAACTCACGTTAATCCTTTTTTGTGAGTTCGAAATTTAAATGAAATTTATAGGTGTTCATATCGCGACAATAACAAGTGGAAACAAGAACGTCACGTCTTCTACATAAGTGTCACCAGCTTCTTTCTAATGGCACGTAGTAGTTTCTTCTGCAACCTATATGGGAAATAAAAAGATGTTAAATATTGTCTTCGTACTCACCTTGTTTGTCATCCAGCATCTGCTTTGGTATGTTTGTTATATATAAAAAGTATTTGTCTACTTCAATTATCTTATTGTTATTCATATAAACTTATTGTTATATCTATATAAACTTTTTTTTGAATTTATTGTTTCAATTAAAATACAAATTAAATTAAAATTTGTTATGGTCATTTATTTAACAATTTCTACATATTTATCTTTCAGCATATTTACTTACTCTAGCTTCCATGTATCTAATTCATTTAATTAACTTTAAATGTTGTTAAGCTGGTGTTTATGTCTAGAGTAGGCTCCTCTGCTAATTCACTTAGCCTTGGATCTACTTCACACCAGCTAACAAGAGAAATAAAAAGTGGTTATGGGCTTTTCCTTTTTCAGCATGTAAATATGCTGGCCCTTTCATAAATTAATGTTTTTCTGTTTTGTTTGAAAAATAAATTGAAAGTTAAATTTTTTTTTGCATTTATAGTAAATTTTTGAAACAAGAAATTGTTTGAATTTAGATTAAAAGTTGTTTAATGTTAATAAATGAAAATCTTGAATGTTTTGTTTAATTTAAGTAATAATGACCATTTTTTTGCATATTGTTGAGGGAATATTGTAAAATTTTTTTTCAGTAAAGTAGAAAAAAAAACTTTTTGAAATTTCATATATATATATTTGAATAAATTTTCAAGTCATAAATGAATTTACCGAATGTTTAATTCGGGGGGGCAAAGGTTTTTATAAGAAAAATTGTGATATTTTTGATATATTATATTTTTAAATTGTTTGAACCATAATTATACAATTTTTTTTACTCAAAAATGGCTGTCAACAATTTACATTCTATTCCCAAACTGAATGCGATTAATTTCGAGGAATGGAGGAGTGACATTAAATTTGTTCTTCTTGACCGGGGACTCTGGGACATAGTTGTTGGTACGGAAACAGCCCCAGTTTTGGCTGATGACAGAAGCAATGCTTCTGCTGTTAATAAATTTAAGTCTAGAGCTAATGCTGCTTTGGCTGTCTTATACTTAAATATAGAAACTGAGTATAGGAAAATTGTAGAAAACGAGGATGACCCCGTAAAGGCATGGAATTTAATTAACAAAAGTTTTGTTCCAGATACTCGTGCACAGCACATGAGTTTATTTTCTGAGCTGTGTGATTGCAAAATATTGCCTGGTGAGGGTGTAAATGTCTTTGCGTCCCGGGTCATGAGGATATTTAAACAAATAGAAAATTCTAAGGGGGGACTGACTGAAATTTTTGCATCTTATCAATTGTTACGTTATCTCCCATCATATTTCGACGGTATCGTTCAAAACATACTGAGATGGGAAGATGATAAATTTACATTCAATGAAATTGTAACTTGCTTAGTAGCCGAGGAAACTAGGCTAAATTTAAGAAATAAAGATAATGAATTAAGTAAAGCTAAAATTTCTGCTCAGTTTTCTCATCTAAATGATACAGGTAAAAATAAGCTTCTAAAACAAAAATTAATTTGTACATTTTGTCATAAGAACGGCCATGCTAGACAAAATTGTTTTTCTCTCAATAGAAGTAGAAATGTTGACTTTAAACCCTCTTTTCAAAACCAAAACTTACCTTCTCAGAATTTCAATCCTAAGAAATCCTTCCAATCAAGAGGTAGACAGAGTCGAAAAAAATCTTCATATCAATCTAGATCAAATTCTAAGACCCGTAATAGCAGTAGGGATTCAAATTCATCTTACTACATTACTGAGGCCAGTTTAGCTCAGCAAACAAATGAATCAGATTGGATATTCGATTCAGCCGCGTCTCATCATTTTAGTAAAGACCGTGAACTTTTCACATCATTTAAACCTCAACAAAATGAAGAAATGGCTGTAGCCATGGAAGGCATCACTTTGCCAATCGAAGGAAAAGGAGACATTAAATTGCGTTTTGGCCAAAGAAATTTTACTTTAAAGGGAGTGATGTATTCATCAAAGCTTAGGAGAAACCTTATATCAGGGCCACAACTTGACAAAGAAGGTCTACAGTTTATTGGGGGAAGAGGCGAAGTCAAAATTACATCTAATGATAATATAATGTTCAGAGCAAAATTAAAAAGTGGTGTTTATCGTGTCCAAGCAAAAATCCCAAAATCTATAAAGCAACATGTAACTTTTGAAGCCTCCACAACATCTTCAAAAGAACAGGAAGTTCTAAACCTGTGGCATAAGAGATGCGCTCATGTAAATCCTCAAACTTTGACGCATACAAGTAATAAGAGGGGTGCAAAGGGATTACCATTCTTAAAGGGACATACAGAATTTTTTTGTGAAGATTGCAGGTTGAATAAATTTAAACGCACTTCATTTAAATACAGAAACTTTGTTCGATCCAAGAGACCCTTAGAACTGTTATATACAGATGTTTGGGGACCATGTCAAGTAAGAGGCAAACATGGAGAACGATATTTTCTATTAATCATGGACGATTATTCCCGTAAAGTATTCATTTATCCTATAGTCCAAAAATCTGAAGTAGCTGAAACCTTAATTAATCACATCAAGAGGGCAGAAAGATTTATAGGTAAACCTTTAATAGCTATCCGCTCAGATAATGGAACAGAGTTTGTCAACAAAGAATTTTCAACATTTTGTCAGGAAAAAGGCATCAAACATGAACTAACAAACACGTTCACGCCAGAACAAAATGGTGCTATTGAACGTTATAACCAAACTGTTATTAATGGAGCCCGTACATCATTATATGAAAGTGGTTTAGACTTTTGTTTTTGGCCAGAAGCCGTTTCACATTTCAATTATGCCTGGAACAGACTATGCCATAAAGATTTTGAAAAATCACCATTTGAATTGTACGGTGGAAGAAAACCATCAATCAGACACCTTAAACCATTTGGATGTGTAGCTTATGTAGGACTGGCAAAACAAAGAAGACAGAAACTGGATCCAAAAGCTGTGAAAGGTTATCTAGTTGGATATGCACACCATACAAGAGGATACCGTATTTGGATCCCAGAGCAAAATAAAATAGTAGAATCTTTAAATGTGACATTTAAAGAAGATCGTTTGTTCAAAACAGAAGCAAGTGGAGCAGTGCTGGGCACCATCAACCAGCATTACACAATTCAAGATGTATTTCCAAAGGATAGTGACGATGATTCTGATGAAGAGGCTGTTGACGAAACTCCTGAAATAGAGTCCAGCATACCGTCTGAATTATCTGACACTGAGGAATCCTCAGATGATGAAAAACCTGTTCAATCATCTCAATTAAAAAACATAAAGTTTGAAAGAAAACAAGTTTTAAGAAGAGATAAATCCAGAACAGACGTATACTACTATCCCGAAAATACAAGAACAAGATTAAGATCCCATAGAGACGTTAGAAAATATTGCCAAGAAAACAAAATCAAGTATGACCCCACTAAATTTTCATTCACTCCAATAGAAGAATCTGACTCAGACACAAGTGCCAATTTTTGTCATAATTCCTCTTGACTAGAATTAATTATACCAAGAACTTTCAAACAAGCCCAAAAATCAGACCAGTTTCAAGAATGGCTAGAAGCAATGAAAACCGAAATAAAAACCATCCAAGAACGAAAGGTTTGGCATCTTGTAAAACCTCCTCAAAATAAACAAATAATTGGATGTCGCTGGGTATATGCTATAAAACGAGATGAAGAAGGTCGAATTGCTAAATTCAAGGCAAGGCTTGTAGCTCAAGGTTACGCTCAAGTAAAAGGCGAGAGTTACGAAGAAACTTTTAGTCCTGTTATAAACTTCGATCTAATTCGTTTTTTCTTTTCACTTTTGGTAGTGCAGCACAAGTGGAATCACGTACAATGTGATGTCACTGGCGCATACCTATATGCTCCGCTAGAAGATGAAATATACATGCAGCAACCACCTGGTTTTATTAAACAAGGAGAAGAGAAGTTAGTTTGCAAGCTCGACAGAGCTCTCTATGGCCTTCACCAAAGTGGACGAGCATGGTTTTACGAAATTGACAGAGTTTTATCAAATATCGGTTTTATTAAATTTACTTCTTGCAACTGTGTTTATACATTCAAATTTCAAGTTATCCTATTATTATATGTTGATGACATGGTTTTATTTGGTAAAAGTAAAATGTTTTTAGAGGAAGCCATTAATGTTTTAAAACAAAAATTCAAATTAAAAATTTTGGGAAGGACAAAGAAACTACTTGGAGTAGAATTTGTTGAAATTGACTCAAAGCTATTCATTCATCAAGAAAGCTATATTCAAGAAATATGCAGTCGTTTTAATAGTTTTAACCCTCCAATTTCATCCTTACCAATCAGCAAAGGCTGTATTTACTCAAAATCAAGCTGTCCTCAAACCGAAGAAGAAACCAAAGAAATGACAAAGTATCCATATCGCAATATTCTAGGGTGTTTATCATATTTATCTAACAGAACAAGACCTGATATAGCATATGCCGTCAATATCTATAGCCAATTCCAATCGAATCCAGGAATTCATCACTGGAATGGGTTGATCAAACTACTGGGATATGTAAAGAAAACCAGCCAATTAAAATTAAAACTTTCATGTGCTGATTCACAGATCGTAGCCTACACAGACGCCGACTTTGCTTCAAATCGTGATGATCGGACATCCATAGGTGGACAAATAGTATTTCTAGATAGTAGCCCCATCAGTTGGAGGACCTTTAAAGAGAAGGCTGTTAGTTTATCCACTATGGAATCTGAGTTCATTGCCGCTACAGAAGCAGCAAAAGAAATTGTCTGGCTAGATCGAATTCTAGAAGAATGCCAAAACATGAAGATTATAAAAAATAAGAAAATTTCAAAATTACTAATTGACAATATGGCTGCCATAGACTTTATTAAATCTCCTATAGAGAATAATAGAAGCAAACATATAGAGGTCAAACTATATTTTATTAGAGATCTTGTTATCAAAAATATTTTTGAATTAGTTTTCATTCGTAGCAAATTAAATTTGGCTGACATATTTACTAAGCCACAAACTAAATTTGAATTACAAAAATTTGTGAAAAATCTTTTCTTCGACAATGTTTCAAAAGTTAATCTTAAATTATCAATTTCAAATTTTTCTATGAATTTATAAAATTTAAAAATGTAAATTTTCTAAAAATTTTTTTTTATGAATTCAAATCCTTAATGAATTCAGACTTTTTTTTAGGAATTCAAAATTTATGAATTCAAAAATTTAAACTTTTCTATGAATTCAAATGTTTCCTTGAATTCGGGAAAAAAAAATTTCAAATTTTGCAAGTTAAGCAAAATCTTTCCAGGTTTAGGCTGGAAGTTTTTTTTTTTGAGAATTTCAATTCTCATTCTTTCTTTGACAGTAAGTCAATTTTTTTTTATTCAATTGCTCACAGCAATTTTTCTCTCTCTCTCTCTCCTCTCCATTCCCGAAATAATCCATTCTGTTCTTTTTGTTAAATATTTGTATGTAATTTATACTTTTATATTGTAAGGAAGAATTGTGTTTATACATATATTTATAATATTGAATGTGATTATACTCATGTTATATTTGTTGTTAAACTTATTATACAAATAATTCATTATATGAATTTCTTTTCTACAGTTTTTTTTAAAAGAGCATGTTAAAAATCTTTTCAAAACTGGAGGAGAGGTTTGAGTAAACAGGTATATGTTATTTGTGTTTCAAAAACAAATTGTTTTGTAAATCACCTCTATCCAGATATTGATCTCTGTTGATGTGCAGCTGAAGATCATACCTAATTGTTTTTAATTCTGAAAAAACTGTTAAAATAGTCACAGTCGTATGATTATATAATTTGTGCAAAGTTTTGCTGGATGTTTTTTTTTATTAACTTTTTTAAACGTAAAAGTGCAAACGATAAGAGGGGGGGCCTTGTTAATAGTAAACCTATAGTTTGCCGTTTTTTCTTATCGTTATGCTAATTAAATATATTAAAAATTAATCACTCTTAAAATAAAGCTTAAAGAAAAAAAAACGTTAGTTGAAAAAAATTAAACATTTATTAAAAATCCTAATTTCCTTTTAATATATTTTCTACTTACCAGGAAAAATAAATATATCGTTCAATGAAATGCTATGTTAAGGAGTTTTCAAATTTAAATCATCCATCTTAATTTTTCAAACGCGAAACGTAAACAATAGCTAACCTTCCGGAAGTTCCGACTGAGCCGAGTTTCAAAAATTTGCATAAAACATCTCTAAGAACGATAGCCGAAGTCTACGCACGCGCCGCGTCGGCGCATGCCGCGACGTACGTCCGGAAGATCACTTCGTTTCTCCCGCGAAACTATAAATAGCGAACGGCGATGGTAGTGGGTGTTCGCGGTTGCCTTTGCGGTTGCTTTTACCTTTGCTCTTGCCCCTGCCATTGTTCATTTTTCGCCGATGCCGGCTTCATAAGATGTCGCCGTAATATGTGGCGTTTATTTCTTATATTCAAATAAAATCTTTTTCATTTTTAGTTAGTTATAACTCACGTTAATCCTTTTTTGTGAGTTCGAAATTTAAATGAAATTTATAGGTGTTCATATCGCGACAATAACAAGTGGAAACAAGAACGTCACGTCTTCTACATAAGTGTCACCAGCTTCTTTCTAATGGCACGTAGTAGTTTCTTCTGCAACCTATATGGGAAATAAAAAGATGTTAAATATTGTCTTCGTACTCACCTTGTTTGTCATCCAGCATCTGCTTTGGTATGTTTGTTATATATAAAAAGTATTTGTCTACTTCAATTATCTTATTGTTATTCATATAAACTTATTGTTATATCTATATAAACTTTTTTTTGAATTTATTGTTTCAATTAAAATACAAATTAAATTAAAATTTGTTATGGTCATTTATTTAACAATTTCTACATATTTATCTTTCAGCATATTTACTTACTCTAGCTTCCATGTATCTAATTCATTTAATTAACTTTAAATGTTGTTAAGCTGGTGTTTATGTCTAGAGTAGGCTCCTCTGCTAATTCACTTAGCCTTGGATCTACTTCACACCAGCTAACAATATGCATCCCGTTGAAAAAAAAGTTCTATTTAGAAAAAGGAAAGTCAAAGCTACTAAGGTTTGCAAGATTATTTTGTGATTTATAACCTATCATGACTATTATGGCATTACTAAAGGTGCTCTCAAAAGGAATAATTTTTTTTTTTTTTTACATTTTCCAGTTAGTAAAGAATAAAATAAACGGAACTTTTAGCTTGAATCCGAGCCCGCCCGAAGATTTGAGCCCGACCGGGCTCTGGCTGAGCCTGTCTCATCTCTAGTGGGGACCCGGTGCAAGTTTTTACCCGATCACAAATGAATTTTTTTTTTTAGGGGGCACGAAGGGTCAGGGAAGGAATACGCACGCGCAGTGCGTGTATCCCTTAAACTGTGCGCACACAGCAAGCACGGCACTGCGCTGCCGAAGGCAGTGGGGACCCGGTGCGAGTTTTTACCCGATCAGAAATGATTTTTTTAGGGGGCACGAAGGGTCAGGAAAGGAATACGCACGCGCAGCGCGTGTATCCCTTAAACTGTGCGCGCACAGTACTTCGCTGCCGAAGGCAGTGGGGACCTGGCGCGAGTTTTTACCCGATCAGAATTGATTTTTTTGGGGGAGCACGAAGGGTCAGGGAAGGAATGTGCGCGTGTAACCCGTAAGTTGTGCGCGCGCAGCGCGCACGGGACTGCGCTGCCGAAGGCAGTGGGGATCCGGGCTGACTTTTTACCCAATCAGAAATGATTTTTTTGAAACTTTCTTTTCTTAACACTAAAAGTTACTGTTAGTGATTCATTAATTATAGTGATTGAGAGATTTTGAGAATTCAGTCATTATAGTGATTCATTTAAAAATACTGACCCGCTAGCGGGCGAAGCTCGCTAGTATTTATATAATTTGATGCTATTTCTTACGTAATAATCTCTGATATAAGTACATACAGAATTATTGTCAATTTCTGTGTATCATGGATTACATTTAAAAACTGGTCTCACGTATTCACAATCAATTATTTTTAGTTCCCCATCATACTATAGGTATGGGGAACTTAAGTAATCGTGAAAATTTTCAACCTCTGTTTTTTCATGTTTTCAGGCGTGAGGAATTCGAAAATTACAAAATCTGTATGATGTCTGTCTTTAGGATGTCTGTTAGTCTGTGTAGACGATATCTCACGAACAAATGGTCACAGAGAGATCGGACAGGTTCTAAAGTATTAGTTATGACACTGGCAAGACCCCTATTCAATCGCAACATTCTAATTAAAAAACTTCAGAAATTATTCAAAATTTACGATTTTCTTAACATGGGAGAATAGGGCAAAATTTCACTTAAACTTGCATAAAAAAGAAATATTTTTACCGTAAAGATGTAAGAATAGCTTTTCAATATCAGTTTTGATAGCCGGATGAACATCATTAACTATAAACATACAACTTTGAAAATTTCGCAAGGCAGAAAAATTCGTGTTAACCCTTTATCGGCCCATTGTATCATATCACAGAAATTGGGTTTACTCGGAAATTGATATAACGATTTTCAAAAAAGTTTGTAGTTAGTGTCTTTTGGGGTGCTTTGATTGACTCTCATCTTCAGACAAAATTGCGTTCACTGTTAACCCTTTATTGGTCTATGGCAACATTTCTTCATGATTTTTTTTTTTTTAATCGTGATTAAAATAAAATTATGCTTTTCATTAATCAAATTATTAATTTTTAATAAAATATTTCTATTGCTAAAATTATTTTATGCACTGAACATGTACAGTTAAGTAGATTTTATTTTGTCCAGCGTCCCGGACTTTTGACGAAAAAGTGGACAAAATAACAACCCTGGTTAGTTTAGTTGATCTACTAGGGGATGGGAGGGAGGGGCGACTTACATTTATTAGTAATGTAGCTTGTAACTAATTAAACCACATTAAATATAAAAAAAAAATTGGAAAACTTTTTTTTTGAGTTTAAATTTAAAAGGCCCTACTAGTAACATATGTTCAAATATTGATTTTTGTGCCATTTTACTTAGCTTAGGTAAAAAAAAAAAATTGTTTAATTTTTCCATTGTTGAGATTAAAAATAAAACTAGTATTTTGTGGCACCATAAGACTTTCTTCTATATTTTCCTATACAAATTCACTAAGTGCAAATAACTTATTAAAATTATTTAACATGATGAATGCAAATGATTTTCATCTTAGAGAAAACTAACACGAAACATCCAAAGAAAGACAGTTTTATTGTCTATAAATAAAATCTTAAAAAATGCGTTTTTATAATGATTATCTCATATATCAAGTTTCATACAGTTATATGCCATACAAGTTGAGATATAGCCTTCTCATTATTGAGGAAATTTCCAGTATAGCAGCGCCACCTAATGGCCTATAAACATCCAACTTGAATCAGAATAATGTCTCATAACGATTTCTCACATACCAAATTTTATTTGATACGCAATAGAATCTGAGATATAGCCTTCCCTTTCAATTGCGAAAACAGCTGTGTAGCAGTGCCACCTGTTGAGCAGTTGACACCAAAAGTTGATAGGCACTAATTTATATTAAGGTGCATCCACATATAAATTTATATGCAATTCTGTGCAGTGGTACCTGAGATATAGCCTTCACTTAAATTGTGAGAATCGCTGTATAGCAGCACCACCTGTTGGCTGTTAAGCTTTCAAACTGAATCAGCGTAATGTTTCATAATAGCCTTCTCACATATCAAGTTTTGTTTGATTATACGCGATAGAACCAGCGTATAATAAAAAATATAGTCTCCCCTTAAATTGCGGAAATCGCTGTAAAGCAGCGACACCAAAAGTTGATAGGCACTAATTTAGGTCAAGGGGCATCTACATAAAAATTTATATGCAATTCTGTGCAGTAGTTCCGATGATAGTCATCACAAAATTTTTGTCACACACAGAGATAGAGACATTTTCTAAAAATTGTCAAATTGTGTTCTAGACCTCTCAAAACGTGTAAATCCGTTGAAGACTGAAAGACGAAAATTTTTACGAATACAATACTTTCTTCTATTCCATAGAGAAGAAAGTAAAAAGTTACAGGAAATGTTTTGTTATTATTTATTGGATACATTATAAAACTCTAGCTTTCAGTGTGGCTTTTACTTGCCGAGGCTACATATCAACTCTCTCCCGCCTCAATATTACTCCACAATATTTAAAATATATATATATAATCCAGTTGATTTTTGTTCTTTTAATGTTTATTTATTTTTTGTTTAAAAATGATACTGTAAGTGACCGAATGGCAATAAAGACAATTTTTCTTATACCTTTATTATATGAATTTTCCGAACTTTATTAACTGACTAGATGTTATGATTTAAAAATTTTTAGTAATACAAAAGTATTTCTACATTTTTTTTTTTTTTTTTCAAACAATTTAAAAACTGATATGTTGTGGCCACCACAAGACTTTCTTCTATATTTTCATATACAAATTCACTCAGTAACAATATTAAAAAAATTAAGATTTTTTTTGTTAAAAGTAAAAAAAAAAATCGATAACTTTGTTTTTAATTATCACATATTTATAGTTCAACCATTCGTTTTAAAGGTATTGACGAGACCTTTCGAAAGATACCCATCTTGAAAATTTACTCCCCCCAAGGGGGAAGCAATGCCCCCACATGCACAAAAATTTTTCCTAATTAACTACTACTATTATCAATAATTCATATTAATTTTATAATCACATGTTAAGAATAACTCTCATTATGTACATTTATATGAAATTTTGTCCTATACTGCCATGTTAAAAATTTAGAAAAAATACGATCACAGCACTACCTGTTGAGCGATTGATCTCCAAATCTAATCAGCACCAGTTTATGTCAACTAAATACTAAGTTTGGTTAAATTTCATTTTTAAAAAAAAGTTTTTTTCGTTAAAACTAAAAAAAATCGATAACTTTATTTTAAATTATCACAGATTTATAGTTCAACCATTCGTTTTAAAGGTACTGATGAGACCTTTCGAAAGACACCCATCTTGAAAATATACTCCCTTCAAGGGGGGCCTCCCCCCCCCCCCCAGGGGGGGTGAGGCTCCTACACATGCAAAAAAAATTTCCCAGTTGACTATCTCTATTATAGATAATTCTTGTAAATTTCATAATAATTACTAAAAAATAATTATCTTTATGCACATTTATACAAAATTTTTTGCTATATCACCATGTTAAAAATTTAGAAAAAGTGGGATGGCAACGCAACCTCTAAGACAATTTTTACCAAAAATTCATAAGCACTAATTTATGTCAAGGTGCAACTACATACCAATTTGTATGAAATTCTGTGCAGTAGTTCCTGAGATACAGTTGCTACAAAATTTTGTCACACACACACACAGACATTTTCTAAAAATGGTCAAATCATGTTCTACAGCTCTCAAAACGTGTAAATCCATCAAAAACCCGAGGTCAAAAATTTTTACGAATCCAATACTTTCTTCTATTGAATATAGAAGAAAGTAAATATATATATATGCAAATTGCCATCAGATTTTCATACTTTAGTTAATTTTTAAAAAATCTAATTGTTCAATCGATGTTAATTAATCCGACGGATTCAGAAAAAACAGCCCTTTCATTTGGTACCGTATTTGAAATAAAATGTTGATTATATTTTTTTTAATTAATTAAAATATGAAAATAATAACCTGGTAAAAGCTTTAAAAATGGACATTTAAATTTTTAATTGTTGCAAATATATATATATATATATATATATATATATATATATATATGTTTCGATACTGTTTATTATTACTTTCTTCTATATTCAATAGAAGAAAGTATTGGATTCGTAAAAATTTTCGACCTCAGGTTTTTGATGGATTTACACGTTTTGAGAGTTGTGGTTATAAAATTAATATGAATTATTGATAATAGTAGTAGTTAATTAGAAAAAAAATATGTACATGTGGGGGCATCGCTCCTCCCCCCCCTCTGGGAGAAGTATCTCCCCGGGAGGGGGGGGGGGTAAATTTTCAAGATGGGTATCTTTCGAAAGGTCTCGTCAATACCTTTAAAACGAATGGTTGAACTATAAATATGTGATAATTTAAAGCAAAGTTATCCTTTTTTTTTACTTTTAACGAAAATAAACTTTGAAAAAAAAAATCGTATTTTTTTTAAATATTGTTACTGAGTGAATTTGTATAGGAAAATATAAAAGAAAGTCTTGTGGTGGCCACAACATACTAGTTAATTTTCTTTTCTTTTTCTTAAAAAAAAAAAATAAGAAGAAGAAAAGATTTTGACGGAATTCTGGCAAAAGCAGAATTTAGGTTAGGACAGAGGACTATTAGTTTTTTTTTTTCCAAATTATAACATCACTTTCAAATTATTCAATTATATTTTCAATAAAATTTAGATTTCGATAAATGTCCAACTATCGAAAAATAACACCCAAAAAATCACAGATTGAGACTAATAGTCCTCAGTCCTAATAAATATTTCTTGCTTACTCTAGCTGAATATGTTTTCATTTGTTTCATAATTCGTAAATATTGTTTCATTCAAGTATCATTTTCAATTGAAGTCTTTTTCCTTGTATGGAGATATTCACACACAGAAAAGAATGTGTTCTTGAATTTTATAATGAAATAATACAAAATCTGATCTTATGTGCAGTAAAAACCAAAGATGAATTTAAAGAATAAGAAATCTCCAGAGTTTTATTGCAGGAAAAATTATTTTTCATTGGTAACCCACTTTTTTAACGTTTAAAATACATTGCAGAAAACATTGCTTTAACCATTTCAATTAAACACATGCAGAATGGCAAAAGTACTGTTCGTTGTATAAAAACTATAGATCTCTGAAATAGAAATTTATTTTATTTATTTAATGATAAATCTGTCTGTTCAAAGTACTTGCAGCATCTGGCCAAGTGTCTTGATTTTGGTGATCATTACTGTTTATGAGCAACAGATCAACAGAGCAGAGCAACAGATGTCGCCTAAATCATGCATATAGACAACAAATCTGTCTCCTAAAACATTTTTATAGACGTATGTTTTACAAATATAATTTGATATTCTAAATATATTGTTAAAATTTTTTTAGTAATAGAAATCCACATATTTTAAACTGATAAAACAGACTTCTAACTGTAATTCTCGATGTTTGTATTGCAAGCAAGAATATGTAAATTGGATTGTATTTGAGTCTGTATTGAGATTTCAGAAGCAAAATAATAATAAAAATAAAATAATGTACATGTGTTAGTTTTTTTTTTTTTTTTTTTTTTTTTAAAGAAGGTTTCAGTTTTTCATTTCAACAGGTATACAATTTGTGTTGGCAAAGAGCCTTCAATATTATGTTTTTACTTTCATGTTACATATTGTGACCTCATATTTTGTGATGAAGGATTGTGCTTAACTATTTGAACACGAAACAACAACTGCATGTCTTTCACCACCAATTTTTAAAGCATTTTATTGCAAGTTAAAAGTTTGCCTGACATAATTTTTATGTTTAAACTAACTTTTTTTGAAATTGAAATTTTTCTCCCTTTGCATAAATTATATCTATAATAATAAAAGAAGATGTCTGTCTGTCTGAGCATCTATACATTCAGCCCCTACCGAACGCAGAAGTATAAAATTTGACATATGGGTAACTAGAAGCCTTCCCGAGGGGATAGTGAAAACAGAATTTAAAAATTTTAATTAGTTGCGGAGATATTAATTAAAATATAGACCTATGTCTACTCAAAAAGCGATCTCAATCACTGAGAATTCACTGCGATTGCAAAAAAAAATAGATATTTTAATGGAGTTAAAAGCAGAAAAAATGGAAAATAAATTAGAAATATTAGTCCGATCATTACAAATTTGGTACCAAATGAAAGGGGATTTTTTTCCGAATCTAAGAGTGCAAGCGGCTTATCAATACATCAATTAGATTTTTTTTAAATTAACTAAAGTATGATATTTAGTTGGAAACAGGCAGACGACTGTCTGTGATGAAAACAGAAATGGTTGTAATCAATTAAGATATCATGTGTTTTATACTGGGGGGAAAAATTGCAATTTTCAAACTTTTTCTTATTTTCATTTACCTTACATTTGAATGAATATTCGGCTAAGATGGCATATTATAAAGCTACTGTTCAATTTTCATGAAAATATATGAATAAATAAAAAAATGACATATTTATTGAAAAAAGATTAAGTTTTCTTTTTTATTTTGCCGTATTTTAAATTGAGATATGCCATTGAAATTTCGTAGTATTTGGTTTTAATGCCCGATAATTCGATTGTGAATATTGTTGAAAGAGTACGATTATTAGGGAGGGGGAAAAGGGGGCAACATTATCGAAAATGAAATTCGAGATTTCACCCGATTTACACGTTTTGAGGTTTCCTGATTAGGTTTTCTTTTGCATCTCAGCTACTAATTAAAATAATTTC
Organism: Salticus scenicus; assembly: GCA_963930645.1. NCBI lineage: Eukaryota > Metazoa > Arthropoda > Arachnida > Araneae > Salticidae > Salticus > Salticus scenicus. The sequence goes on from OZ005650.1 coordinate 128,054,198, forward strand.
ATAAGTAATACATCATTAGAAAGCTTTTTTGATTTGGAATCGAACAGTAGATTACAGAAATTTCTACCGCCAGATGGCGCTGTAATATTTCCAATTCTAATTATATTATTTTTAATGCATCATTCGAAAGATATTTTAAAGTTCTTTATATTATTGAATGTGGAATTGCAGATTTTACCCGATTTACATGTTTTAATTTAAGGTCTCCTGTTTAGGTTTTCTTTTGTACCTCAGCTACTAATTAAAATATTTTCATAAGTAATATATCATTTGAAAGGTTTGTTGATTTAAAATTGAACAGTAGATTACAGAAATTTCTACCGCCAGATGGTGCTGTAATATTTTAAATTCTAATGAGCGTGGAAGGTGTTGTATGATCTAAAACTGGGATAAGATGCCACCGAGCGGGACCAGGGCCGGCTCGACCATATAGGCAAACTAGGCGATGGCCTAGGGCGCTCGAATCTAGAGGGCGGCACAATCCAGACAACAAGATCTATTTTATTTATTACTATCTAACAGCACTTTAGAATAGATAAAATGAAGTCTTGGAAACACAGCACTCATGTTGTGGGAAAATTTTAAACACTTACAATCTAAAAGGTTACAAGTCTGCTGCTATGACTTGGAAACATTTACTGAGTTTTTCTTGGCGTGTTTTCAATTGCACGTGTCAAAATGAAGTAAATGGATAATCCTCAAATTGGCTTTTCAGGGCATCAAAGTCAATCTAATTTATCTGATGAGAAGCGCTAGAGAGTCACAAACAATTGGCTTGATTTTACCATAATAACGATCTATTTATTTCAAAAACTTACAACGTCAATTGAGTTTTGAAAACAGTCCATCATTAAATCTGTCCATCTAATTGTTAACAGCCTTACACTATATCTAAAAGTCACCGAGTCATTATTTAATGGGGCTGTACTTTATTGGAACTATAAAGTTTTGACTTTCCATTCAAGGGTCTAAATTGTACATCATGTTTCATCTCATGAATCATCCCTTGCACACCTTTTATGTTTCGGTCTTTCCTTTGTACATCTTTTCTTATTTTTAAATACTTTCCCTAAAAGCTATCTTCTATTTCTGGAGGGTAGGAAAGTGAGTTTTATGTCGCACTAGTGATGGGCAATTGGAACCTTTAATTTCTGGAAACTTTGCTTGAATTGTCTTTTCAACTTGAATTTTCGTAAATTTTATTTTTTCCTCAAAAATTTCTCTCACTCTTGCATTTTCTCTTGAATTATTTTAACTTTTCAACGAATCTCTTCTTACATGGCTTCTATTTTATCCTTAACTCCTCTTGTCAGGGTTTCAGCTATTCTCTCAATTCATGTTTAGCTTTCATCTTCTTTTATCCATCCTTCATCTCTTCATGTCTGATTTTCATCTCATGTTGTGCTGCTATCATATGATTTTGTCCAGCTTTCAATTCTTTTAACTAGACAGTCTAAGCTTCAAGTTCTTTCATGTCTTTTGCAATACTTCTAGTCAGAATCATTAAGTGTATCTGCCTTACATCAGGTGCCAAATCAAATGTTACGAAACAGCGACTTTCTTGTTCAAGAAAAGAAGATCGTAAATGCACACATAGGTTCAAGTTGATTAATGAGCTTTATTTAACTCATATTCTCGAAACAGTCCAGCAAAACTGTCAATTCAATGAATATTCTTGAAACAATCAAATAAAACTAGGATTTTTAAGAGTATTTTTGAAATAGTCCTATTGGACTGTTTCGATTGTTTTGAATACTGGGGCAAGCAGTCACTTGTATCAAAAAAGTAAAGTAAAGAGCATTAATTACATTACACTATAGAGCAGGAATTTCATTTATTCAGGATCAGGAATGATAATCAAATGATTGAAGCGCAATCTCTATGAGACGATTGCTCAGAACAATTTACTGAATACAATCGACTTCTCGGGAGTTAATCAGCCTCTTTTTAAATTCTTGACTACAAATGATAAAGTATCGGGTTAATTCTGTGTTAAAATGTAGCTCGAAATTCCAGAACTCAGCTTCTATTGAAAGTAGAACTTCGAAATTTTGGCAACTCGAAACTACCATTTTTTACTGAATACTCATCAATTTGTCAAGGTCGACCTTAATAGAAATGTATAGACTGTCATTTTTGTTTCCAGTTTAACTGTAAATTTTGCTGCAAGAGCACATTTTATGAAGAGAAGAGGTTAAATGGATTGGCACAATGTTGAGTTTAATGATTATAAAAAACTGACAAAAAAAAAAAAAAAAAAAAAAATGAAACTTCAGCCTCTTTTTCTTTCTTTTTTTTTTTTTTTTAACTTTGAGTGTGTTTTGCAAGCAAACGATATTTTTTGATTCGAATTTTCTCAGTTGCTCGGCTCGTAGAAGAGCAATTTTTCCAGGGTATAGCAATCGAAAGAAAAAACGATTACTTCAGATTACCTTTGTATACACGTCTGAGGCAGATGATTGATTGAAAAAGATTATAAAAGTAAGAATGTGTATAAGTATTATATTCTTATTTATCTTGTTACTTTTTGTTTTATATTTACTTTATATACGAAAAGTTATAAATATTTTAATTTTATAATTTTGAACTGACATAAAAAGAAAAAAAAATAATAATAATAAGATTTGAAGGAAGCTAGCTATAACTAGAAAGAAGTTTTAGCTCTTTAGACTAGGTAACTTTGTAGGGGCTATGCGTGGGGGCTTTTTGGAATTTTACAAAGTGATTCTGTTATAGTTTCTTTTCCTAGTAGCTCAACTTAGTAATAAAATGTGAAATTTCGTTTTCAGTACAGTTGATACTTGAGACTAGCTGTTAACAGAAAAAAAAATTTTGGAGTACAATTTTGTAAGAGAAAATTAGAGAGAAAATATCATTAGCAAAGCAAATTAGGCTCATTTGAAAAGTTATTTTTATCCGAATCCTAAAGAAACACTATCAGGATAATAATTTGAAAAAACAAAAGATTTTTCCAACTGAATCTGAATAAGCAAAAATCTTGCTTCATCTTCCAAAATAATTAGTAGATAAACAATAGTTTGATATGAAAGAAATAAAGATTGAGGCTTTGATAAACAGAACATGAAAAATGCTTCCGGTTTCACTTTGAGTTTATGTATCCTTGCAATGTGAGAAAATTCTATGGGTAATCTGCAGCGAATAGACGACATGACTCTCTGACGTCATTCAAAGTCCTGACGATTTTCTTTTATTTAACCTGTAGGAGTCTTCTTTTAACCCACAAACAGTGGAATGTAGCCTATCATAGCACAGCTTTTTCCCACAAACATTGAAAGCTCAGCCTCGTTCTAGTTGTCCATTCTCGACGAACACAAGCCAGATCACGTATAAAAAATGTTAATTTCCTATTAGAAAATAAGTGAAGAAAGTTTCCGTCAGTATTAACAAAAGACGACGCGCCAATAGTGAAAATGTGACCCAAACTCCACTACTAATGCACCACTAAACACACAAATTTTTTCTTGAAAACTGTAAAAGTGATTTCGGATTTGATAAACAGGAGGCATTTTCAGAAGAAATTAATATTGCGGTATCATTCCCATTGGAGTCAGAGCCAGCCCGATTACGAAAAATGAAAAAGTTTAATCATGCAGTCAGCTGATAAATCAACAAGTGATGCTAAACATGATTTTAAGATTAATTTTTATATTTCTTTTCTTGATACAGCAAGAAATTCGAATGATGAAAAGTTCAAACAGACCAAAAAGATAAACCATGTTTTCTGGTGCCTTTCTAACGATTGTGAGTCGTAAAAAAATCTTTCAAAGTGATTTTGAAATTATGTAGAAGATTAGGAGATCATTAGGACTCAAGGAGACGTAAGGATGTTGATGAAAGTACACTACAGGAAGTTTTGAATAATTTTTGTGAAAACGACCTAGTACATTGCGTATTGAATTTAGTAACAGCAATAAAATTGTTGCTGCCACTTCCTGTGTCTGTGGCCAGTGGAGAACCCAGCTTGATATAATTGAAATTAATAAAATCTTACCAGCGTTCTATAGTGACGTGAGAACAATTTGTAGGACTATCACCATTATCAACAGATCAAGATGAAGCTAAAACAATTCATTTGAAGGATATTGTTTCTACTACCGCTAAAAGTAGCGCCGAAAAACAATATGCAATATGTAATAAAAATAAAAGTTGATTATTTATTACAGTATTTGTATGTGTATAATTGTCTGCATGTCTTACATTAAAAAAAAAAAAATGTTTTAATGGGGCGCCACGAAAATTTTTCGCCTAGGGCGCCAAATTTGCTCGGGCCGGCACTGAGCGGGACTTTGCTAAAGTCAGAAATTTGAAAGATCATAACATGGTGAGCGAACAGGCTGTTTCAGATATTGAAAGTGGAAGAGGGCGCCGCAGGCTACTGAGCGGGAATTTACTACGATTAAATTTTTCAATAAAGCTATTTTCACTATATGTCAATAAGCTGTTGTAAGATCTGAAACGGGAAAAAGGCGCCACCGAGCGGGAGTTTCATAAAGTCGGATTTTTCAAGGATCACGAACCAGCTGGTCGCCGAAGGCGGCTAGTTAATAATAAAACAGAAAAAAGATATATATATATATCACTTAAAGAAGGGCCATGCTTAATTCTGTGGATTCAAAAGGAAGTATCTGTCATGAAAAAAATTTGCACAACAGTTCGTATTATTTACAGAACAATAATATTATGAGTGACTTAAATAAACTATTCATGCATTAATCATGTAATACACAAGTTTTTTATTTTAATCCTTTCTTTCATCTTAGTTTAAATAATTTGTTTCCTTCCCATTCAAAGGAAGTATTTTTCGTTATGCAATATCTAAAAGAATTGAAATTTAAAATTTCAAGCTAGTTAATTTCTGAAAGTTTTTAAAACACCTAATACCATAGGGAGAAAGTGGTCCAGATGCTGTCTATATCGAATCAAACTGAAGTATCTGCAGTAGGTGAACAACATGTTAAAAATTTAGATCTTAATAACATTTCTAAAGGTTCTTATGTTGCTTGCATGTAAGATAAGAAATGGTGGTTCGGAGTTGTCTTGGAACACTGTTTTGAAAAAGGTGATGTTCAAATACAATTTTTGCATCCTCATAGCTCATGCCAAAATTTCTACTGACCAGAGAAACCAGATAAATGCTGGATTCCATACAAGCATCTGTTAGATATAATACCAAGCCATCAGCAGCAGTGTCACAGCATTCCTGTTTTTAATACCAAATGATACTGCAAAAAAAATACAGGAACTTATGCTTGCATTTGAATAAAATTCTGTACACCAGTGGCGGATCCAGAACTTGACTTTTGAGGGGGGCTAAGAATTTTCAAAGTGTAATTCTAGACCAATAAAAAATTTACAATTGCAATATTCAATTGTAAATGTCAGTTTTTTTTTGTGGGGGGGGGAAGATCCCCCCCTTAAATCCGCCACTGCTGTACACATTAGTTTTTAATATATTCCTGTATTTCAATTATATTGTTTATGGAATAAATATTTATAGCTCCTTTATTTTGATTGATTTTTCAAGAAATTATTTAATACTTTATAAATATGAATGGACAACGTTCATCGTTCAGTTTTGGAGAAATTCTGTTTCTTATTTTTTTCCGTCAGATATCTAATTTTGCTGCAAAATGAAGAAATTATTTTTTTATTAAATAATTTAATATATATTTCTTTTCTTGTACAGATAGTACAGCTATTAATACATGCATTATTATTTTTCCTTTTTTATTAATGTTAAGTCTATCAGAGGGGGAACACAAGCATTTGGTATTAGAGAAAAACATGCATATACTATCAGCAGGATATCTCTTTATGCAAATAATAACCAAAAGTAAACTCTTTTCCTGTGAATAGCTAACACATCAGTAGCTTATTTAAAAAAAATAAAAAAGTTTCTAGTGCTCCCCCTTTATAAGAAAAACGGCTGCCAAGATGGCTGAAATTGCATTTTTTTGCCCTATGGTTTGTCTTTAAGCTTAAATATTTCCAAGGAGTGAGAAACCCAATTAATTTATTGTGTAGCAATTTATGGTGAACACTTACACTCTACCAGAAAGTGAATAAACCTTTGGTTTTATTTTCCTTTTTTTGGAATTGATGTCTCAATTTTCACAAAATCAGGAAAATCAAATTTTCATGGTTGCAACTTCTAAGAATTATATACCTTAACAATTTTCATTATAAGCATTGTAGTATTTTTTTTTTTTTCTGAATGCCTGGAATAACTAGTTTCCATAGGTACCTAACACTTTCCTATTACATGAGCACAATTTTTAAGAAAAAAAGAATTAAATAACATTAATTTCTTGGTATTTTGAGGGGGCAGACAGACTTCAAGGACCTGTATATCTATAAATAAGTGGAGCAGGTTAGGTAGCTAAAAATTTGGACTTTTTCATGCCTCTATATCATCAATCTGTGTACTAAATTTAAAGAAAATCCGAATCAGTCATGCAACCCTCATTAGGTGAGTTGGCATGGAATCACTCAAATAGCTTTTTAATTTATTACATTAACCCTTCTTCCCCTCTGATTAAAAAAAAAAAAAATTACAGTTTTCAGATTAGCCTGTGTGAATTCATAGTAAAAAGAAACATATATGTATAGATATATTTTGCTATTTTTGTATTATAAAATTATATATTTTAAGCACATAGCTGCTTATTAGCAAATAAGTAAAGATAAGAAAATGACCATTAGTATTAAGAATTGCCATGTCTAGAAAATTTAAAGAGCTAGGGAAAAATCGTTTAATACTGAAAGTTTTGCTTTTCATTTCAATCCAACGTAATTTGTCTATTTTTTTTCTCTCAGTCAGAGAAACAGAGCAGATTTGCTTATGGAAATTTTTACACACTTAAATTATAAAATTAAATTTTTTTTAATTTCTTCTATTCAGTAAAAAGAAATACATGAAACACAGTGAATTCACTTAGTAACAGAAAATTAATTCTTTCTCAAATAATTAAAAAAAAAAAAAAAAAGAAGAAGAAGAAAGATAAAAACACTATCATCACATAAACATTTATTTTCATGGTTACAAATGAAACTTTGTAATTTATAATAGCAAGTAATTACACATAAAAAGCAACTCATTTTGTAGTTCTTGTGAAAAATAGTCATAGTAAACAAAACAGAAATATTTTAAGCAGGTATAATCAATTCATAACATTTCTATATCTTTCTGACTAAAAATAGATAAATAAACAAATAACTTACATATAAATATTTGAATGGTAGTTTAAATTAGGACAATATTTACAAGCATTTAGAATTTAACTATTTGCAAAATCTCTTTACACTAGGCACATAGTAGTACTAACTAATGAAATTTCAGATTAAATTTCAAATTCAAAATTTTATTAATTTCTAGTGAAAGAATAATATTCATAAAATATATATATATATATATATATATGGAAACCACATGGCTTAATTCATTAATCATTACAGGTCTAAATGTTCGGTAGACTTTGTTTCAATTGAAAAAATAATTTCAAGTTTTTAGAAATGAATTGTAAAATAGCCAGAAAAACAATGTATTTAGAAATATTTCCAAAATAGCAGATTTTTCCTTTAAATATAAACTTTGTTATAAAAAAGATACACATGCAATTTTAATGCATATACAAATATTCCCTCTAATCTGCAGAGATTGGATATCTCAACCAAATATTTTGTGGACAATATATAGGCCATTATTTGTTTTGTTAATTTTTTGCAGATACAAATTGAGTATAACTATTAATGCATGAAATGAATGATAAAATATATGTATAATAATTTCAGATAACTGTAAAACGTCTGACCTTACCATTAAAAAATTATAGCAATTAAAAAAAAAGTAAAATAAATAATAAATCATCATCGAAAAATAGTATAAACACACATTTATTTTAACTATACAAATTCAAAGTGTCTTAAGTTATTAATTTATCAATTAAAAACAGTTTTATTTTATTTAATATGTCTACTTAAATATTGGAAAATTTTAGACTTTAATTTCCACAAAAAATATTAATTTTCCTCTCAAAAGTTGAAAAATTTCATTGTTTACATCCAAAATGGATCATGGATTACAAGAGGTTCACTGAACATTAGTAGTAAAAAAAATATGTGCAAGTAATAGCAGAAGTTTAGGATAATAAAAATAGACTTCAGATTAATTCAAACAAGTTTTATAGATTAAATTTCCAATTTAAAATACAGAAACAAGAATTTATTAACTGCAACAAGACAAAGATTAATTAGATCATTACTTTTGAGTTATGAAGAATAAAATTCAGCTCTTAATAATAATTCTAGTGTACAAGATAGTGTACACACACACATATTCATCATTTAAATTTTAACTTTTCTGTCCTTATAAAATAATGTCTTTAAGATAATATAAAAAAGGAAATCACAAATGCAAAAACTGAAATAGAACTATATATACACAGAATTAAACAATACTAAAATCAGAAAATCACTTCATAACACATTTTTAAGAAAGTGTTATTATATACAATACGACATATGAAAAAAAAAAAAAAAAAAAAAAAAAAAAAAGAATATTTTTCTTACAAAATATAAAATATTTATTTTAAATAAACATTTTCAGAAACTTAAAATAAACTACTATTTCAGTTATTTAAACCAAAATAAATGAAATAAAAATATAAATTTAAGAAACAAATCAGATAATGTAATGAAAAATCTTTCGAGGATATTTAACAAATAGAAAAATAAGTGCAATTTTCACGAGATTCTCATGTGGAAACGTAATGAAGCGTTCTTACATAAGGCGGATGGGCTGGCGGCGACGTTCCATCTTTGCAAGCTTATCCCTAAACATAGCTTCCTTGCCAAGGATTTCTCGCCAAACGATTTGACGCCATCTAACGGCGCTGTGTGGTGTGCGTTTTCCAAATACGCGTTTGGCGCTCACTCTAAATTTATGCGGGGGCATTAATGTGTATGACCAGTACAGTCGGCTGCAAAATTATTCGAGCATTAGCAATAATCCTTGCCAAAAAAAGGTACACTTAATACAGCTTTGTTAAATAAATCCTTGTCGAGTCATGTTCTTAATCAGTCTAAGAACATGTTTCGACAAGGATTTACTTAGCAAAACAGTCTTAAGTGTACTTTTTAAATATAGGAATTATTGGCTAGTGCTCGAATAATTTTGCAGCCGACTGTACATGTCGTGCTGTGAGGCAGCGTACTGGAATTGGATAGGTGAGCCTGCGGCCATTAGGCCTCCTTTTTTGGGTGCTACCTCCCTCCTGAGTGGAAAATACTATTCACCTTGTCCTCTTTTTAGTTTTAGTTGATTTGTGTTTTATTCTCCTACTTATTATTTGTTTCTTGTGTCTATCCTGTCTTTTATGTTGTAAAAGGTGAATTGGAAAAAAAAATGGCTCGAAGACATGTCATCACAATTTCGATCCTTCATAAAGGGCTCGGAGAAAGGTTAGATAGAGATGAATACTACTAATTTAATTCAGACATGAATATAAGGAGGGCAGGTTTCACTCTGGGATTAGCATCTACATAATTTATTTAGCCCGACTGACTGAGCGGTTCAGCGCTCAGAGCTGTTAGATGGGGAGTGCTGGATTCAATCCGAAATTACGCTCATTGACAGCCGTTCAGAGTTTTCCGAGGTTTTCTCCGAAACTCGCGTAAAAAAATAGGATCCATTAATAGACGCCCCTAACAGAGGGCATTCCACCTATAGACCTAGGACCCTAGTGTAACCAATAGGCCTTAAGCCGCACAACCAACTATAATTTATTTATTTATTTATGCGGGGGTAAATGACGTTTAACAAAACGAAAATAAGTAAGAGTAAAATAATTATAGTGATAGTTTTTTATCTAGAAGCGTTTAAGATTTAATGTATGTGTTACCGTTAAAACGCGAAATCCGTTAATCTGCAGATTAACTAAAATAACCCGTTAAAGTGCGGAATAAAGAGTTTTCCGCATTTTAACTAGATAATCTGCAGATTAACGGTTTCAGTATCGTTAAAGTTCAAATGTTTGTTTCGAGCCATAGTTTTTTTTTACATTCACTATGACGTCAAACAGCCATGTGATACAGATACACGAATGACCTTCAAACATAACTAAAACTTTCACCCTTCCCTTCCGCACTTCCGCTATGCTATGATGGATGATAAACCGATAAACGGCAAACGCAAAATGTGGAGGATGGAAGCCATGATAAGGTTTATTATTATGACTAACACAACATTTAAAGTAACAAGTAAGTTATAATTGTTTTAATTTTGATTTTATTTCTATCTTTTTTAATTCTGTCAATATAAGTTTGATAAGGGTCTGCATTTTATTAATGAAATGTAATCTCCTTATATTCTTTATTAAAAGCTGTCTCTCGTGAATCTCCATTTTGAATTATGAATATTAGATTTACATTACAGTAATTATTTCCTTCCGAACTAAAACTATTAAACCATAACTTTTTAAAACTAATTTATTTTAAAATTGATTTAAATTACCATTATACTCACTGAAAAAAAAAAAAAAAAAAAAAAAAAAGATATGTAATTATTAACTTTGAAAAATATTATGGCATTTAATAAATACTTAATATGAAATTTCTGTACATTTTTTAGCATTTCATTACATTTTTTCAAGTTTCCTGTACATATTTTATATATCATGATTATATTTTTATTTATTTATTTATTTATTTATTTAAAATTTTGTTCGCTTTTTCAGATAATTTCGATGTAGTTTATCACATAAAAAGTGTTAATAAAGGTTTTTTTTTTTTTTTTTTTTTTTTTTTTGTAAAATTAATACATTTGCTAAACTTGTACAGATATATGTATGCAAAATATAGTTTAATAAAGCATTGAAAACTGTCATCATGCATTCTAAAAAATATTAAAGCCGTTTTAATTATTTGAAGTACTTCTTAAATAATGCTTCTGATTTGTCTAATTTAATATTTCTAGTAATATTTTACATAATTTAATATTTCTAGTATTTAAATAGTAATAGTAATATAAGTTGTTAATAAAACATTTTTTTTTTTTTTTAAATTGTTAAATATTTTTATTTTGAAAAGAAATCGTTACTGTATTACAATTCTAACATTCATTTATAAAATAGAATTTATTGAAAGCTATTAAAGCTATTATATTTCATATTAAAAATGCATAACATCTTCAAACTTATATTGACAGAATAAAAAAGATGAAATAAATAAAAAATAAAACAAATATAACTTTAAAAGATATAAAAATTAAAACACCTACATATTAAAATAAGTAAAGAAATAAATAAAACAGAAAAGAAAACTATTTTTTTTTCCGAATGTAAAAACAAATACAACACAGCGTGCTGTAAAATTACAACACCAGATATCTTATTTTCACTTTAACTAGTGCCTAGTAGGTAATGTGCAGATTATCTATGTAATTCGCAGATTACCTAGGTAATTTGAAAAATAAAACAATTTTCCTCACTTTAACGGATCACCCTAGTTAATGTGCAGATTACCTAGCTAATCTGCAGATTAACTGATTTCTGCACTTTAGCGGTAACATATGTACTACATATTCTATGGAAATGTTCCCTTACTTTTCTGAAACTGAAGGATTTAACAGGAAGCGGTCCCGCTTACCGCTCAAAGAGCAGTGTCGAGCGCTTCTAAGGAAACCGCTCCGGTAAAAAACTGAAGGATTATAATTCGAAAATACTTATTATTATTTTTTTTTTTTTTCAACAAATTAATTCAAAGTAGGATTAATGTAAGAATACGAAATTCTAGCTGCCTTAAATTAGAAAGACTTCAAGAACAGAAAACGTCAATAGAGAGTCAGTCTCTGGTTGTTCAAATAGCATTTTTGAGTTTCGGTTCAGCGCTTAGAATATGCAGTGTGGCACGTGTGGCAAGCGTTTATAACTGAATACTTAACCCTTTATCCTTCGTCGGTACTTTAAAGAATCACCTGATTATAACTCTTACAGAAAAATATCCATTCACATTTTACCAATGGTATTTTATAGTACCAATATTGACTGCTTCTCTCAACTGCTGATAGATAGAAAATGTCTGTCTGTCTATCTATCTGCCTGTGTGTGTGTATCACGAATTTTGTGTTCACTGTATCTCACGAACCAATGAATGAAATTTAACCAAACTTGGTATTTAGTTGCACTCTGACATAAACTGGTGCTGATTAGATCTGGGGATGAATCGCTCAACAGGTGGCGTTGTGATCGCATTTTTGTAAACTTTTAACGGCAGTATAGGACAAAATTTCGTATAAATTGGCATAATGAGAGTTATTTTAAACTTGTGATTGCAAAATTAATATGAATTATTGATAATAGTAGTAGTTAACTAGGAAAAAAAATTGTGAATGTGGGGGCATCGGTTCCCCCGGGAAAGGGGGATTTTCAAGATGAGTATCTTTCGAAAGGTCTCGTCAGTACCTTTAAAACGAATGGTTGAACTATAAATATGTGATAATTTAAAACAAATTTATCGATTTTTTTTTTTTTTTTTTTTTTTTTTTTTTAAATATTGTTACTGAGTGAATTCGTATAGGAAAATATAGAAGAAAGTCTTGTGGTGGCCACATACTAGTTTTTCTTATTAAAAATGCAAAAATGTCCGCTCTGTTATCATGGTAATAAAATTAAATGAAATTTCTTTAAAAAGAACGCTATATTTTTCTGAATATTTTGCAAATCGGCATTGTAAATCTTTGAAAATGACCTAAAACTTTTTTTTATACTAAATTCAATGTGAGGTATCTATATATTAATAGGCAAGCATGAAATTTGTGATACACTTTTAACATATTAATTAGAGGGTTGAAAGTGGTATCATTCGAAAGGTATGATTAGCCTAGGCTGACTAGATCAGAATACCTTTATGATAAAGAAGCCTTAAAAATTGCTACAATTAACCAACTACGTATGTATATTTTTATGTTTTTCATTCTTAATAAATATGGACTAAAAACAAATTATTAATGATCAATAACTTACTTTCTACAATTTTTTAAAACTTTGAAAAATCCCTTCAAAATAAAAGCTGTCCCCAGAAAATGGGGACATAAAAAATATTTTCTTTCGATGTCAAGAAGGTATTTAAAAATACTTTTATTTTTTTATGCACTTTTTCATCTTATACACACATTCTTTTGCATAAAAGAAAAAAAAAAAAAAAAAAAAAAAAAATCCTAAAGGAGAAAGTTGTTAAATTTGGCAATTACTTAAAATTCAAATGGACACAGTAAGCCATGGAGACAGTAATTTGTATAGATGTAGCATTCTTAAACTCTGGACTACAGATTTTTCATCCTAAGAGACAACGGCCATTAGGTAGTAAGAATGATTATGAGTGAATGAGTAGTAGTTCGAAATTTTATACGATTGAACATATACGAAAATTATAAAAGGATTTGATTTATGATAGTTCTATATATATATATATTTTGTAATTTATTTATGATATAATTCCTTTTCCTTTTTTTCTTTCTTTTTGTTACGCCAGCTCTAATTTGAAGACACATTATTTCGCTAAAACATAATGCATTTCAAATTTCAACTAAATGAAATTGACTATTTATTTTTAAATAAGTGGATTTATTACCATATCTTCTGCATTTATATGAAGAAAGCATAAGATTAGGAAAATTTTTCAATTTCCGGTTTTCGATGAATTTACGTTTTGAGATTTCTTGAACACGACTGTAAGGGAGAGTGGGGTTGAATGGGACGCAGGATGAATGGGACAATATCTAGATTTTTATGTTTGGCGAGCACCGGAAACTTGACATTTTTTCTGATATATGGCAGTACTGAGGTCATTCATTTAGTGTAGTTCCAGAATTGTGCTATCCATAGAAGGGCAGAAAAAAAGTTAAAGGATCTTTTTTAGCTGCCAAAGTAAGTTTTTACTGATTCAATTAGGTAGTAGTTAAGACATTAACTATTTGCTTAAAGTTAATATAACTCTTATATGGTTAAAAGGCATAATCTTTTATTGTGTTTATGATATTCAAGAATATTGACAATTGTTCATTAAGCCTATTTCCTGTTTTATATGATCATATGGTGGTTGGGATGAATAGAACAGTTTGAATGGGGATAAATGGTACATTTCCCACTATGTGGCAATTTAAAATTGTACTCAAGAATTATATTAAAACAAATCTTAATAGATTTTCAATATTTTTATAACCTGTAGTTCAGTAGTTATAACATGGAATTATAAAAGTAGCATGGATTTAGAGAAAAATAGATTGAAATTAATTGTTCTGATTTTTGTTCAAAATAATTATGATTAAAAAAAAAAAAAAAGATAAGTTAGAATATTCAATGCAACTTAAATAAATAATTTAAAAAAATATATATAATAATAACCTAATAATAATTTGATTAAAATCACAATTTCAATCAAGCTAAATAAATAAATCCTGGTGATTATTAATGTAATACAGAATAGAATACTGGTTTTCCCCGATCAGTCGGAAACAAAAATTTATCTGGATAATTTGTACTCTATTAGAACGATTTGTCTCTTTCTAGTGTCTTATTTATTTATTTATTTTTATATTAGATCTTATTAGATTAAATTACCACAGCTTAGAGCACTAGGAACTGTGCGAGCCAAAGGATTTTCGCCTTTTGATGTTAATTTGAGTCAATACATCAGTTTATGTTAATTTCAGTAAATTAATAGTGTGTAATAGAATCACATAAACCAATTTAACTTTAAAAATGTATTTACTTTCCATTTTGTTTTCTTTTCTTCGTTAACTCCAGTCCTGTCCCATTCATCCCCATGGGTGGGGATGAACGGGATAATGCACATGCATGTAATATATATATATATATATATATATATATATATATATATTAATTACAATATATATATATATATATATATTAACTACAAAATTCTGAATTATATATGGTGAACATTATTAGTAAAAACATGAAAAATGTCCCATTTATCCCCATTCTCCCCTATATTGATTATATTGATTACATTTTTGTTCATGCTAATCGGCAAGTGGTGCTGTCATATAAAATGATATAGAAGAAAGTATTTGATTCGTGAATAGTTTTGACTTCCGGTTTTCGATGAATTTACGCGTTTTGAGATGTCCTAAACGTGATTTGCTCATTTTTAGAATGACTATTTGTCTGCGAGTGTAGGATGTGTTAGGGAAATTTTGTAGTATCTCATGAACCAATGAACGGAATTTAAGTACGATTGATAATTGGTTAGATTTTGATTTAAGTTGGTGCTTATTAGCTGTTGGAATATACCACCCAAAAGGAGATGGTACCATTTTGTGATTCACCCCATTTAAGTCATGGCTACACTCAACTTCTGTCGTGTATAAAGACACAAAACATGATATATGATATGGACATTATATAAAAGTATGTTGTTTTAATTTAGGTGCATATCGACCGACAAGTGGCGCTGCTGTGTTGCAATTTAATTCCTTTTACGAAAAGGCAATTACTTTGCTTTGCTTTGCGTTGTAAAAAGTAGTAGAGTTTCGACCACTAGGCGATACTAGTTTGAACAAATAAACATACGTTAAAAAATGCTTATTTTTATGAGATAATCTCGAAATGAGCAATAAAGAATGATGTATTTTAATATGGAAAATAAAGGATGATTTTTGTAATCATAACATGTCACTTTTTTGGTTGACTAGTTGGCAGAAAATTGTTATAAGCATTCTTTTAATTAGCTTTATAATTATTATTTATAAAAATTTCATATATTAGCGTTAATTATTAAAATATTCATTGCTTCAAAATTTCCAGTTTTTGGAAATTTTGAAAATTCCCAATTTTGCTTTAAATTCCCATAAAAAAAAAAAAAAAAAACCGGTTATTTTCCGGAGGAAAAAATGGGCATTTTGAAAGCCTTGCAACTCTATTGGTAGCAATTCCTTAAAGGAGGGTTTTGGAAGTAATTTTTGTCACTTTTAGATCTCAAATGCGTCTGTTTTGGTGAAGGTATGTGTTGCTATATTCTTTCATTTAAATTTGCTCAAAACTGAACAGTATTTGTATCATATTTTTTTTTTCTAATATTGCGTGGTATGAGAAGTATTTATAACTAAGTAAACAAGAAATTGATATTCTGAAATTTTTTCAGCTGTAGTGCCAGGACGGTATTTTAAAGTACCAAAACAATTAATTAACTCTAATTAACAAAAAAAAATCTTTTACATATCTCCTAATGAACCTATATTAAGTAATTAGAACAAGTTTTAACATAATATATATGTCTTTTCATAATTTGGGGCATAAAGGATTAAGGCTGGGATTGCGGTGCCTCGCTTAAGACTATCGTAAGCGAAAATTTTGTCTTAAGATATAAACAAAGTGCAAGTCGTATTTGCAGTCTCTCACTATCATTGACTAGATATTAGAAGAAACCCCGGACTTGTAACTTTTTTGTTTCCGAACATCATATTCCCACCATTCCACCAATTCATTCGCCAAACCGGCATTCCACTTCCACCAAAGCAAGTTTCTTCCGAATTTGTTATTGCTGTTTTATATTTCGATTGGGTGTAAATTGAATACAAACCGCAACCTACACTAGCTGAAATGAAAAGCAAATAACCTAAACCTTGTTATTGATTGAAAGTTGTTCTATTTGACTTTTCTTTGGAGTTTTGGTGGTAAGAGGAACAAACCATTTAAAACACGCAAAATCCCAAGAACCAGTTGCCAAGAAAGCGATTATCGCCAAAAGAAGGTGCAAAAACCGCAGTGATGTTCACGGAATTTTTTTCCATAGCCAGTATAAGGAATCCGTACTCTACTTCTATCAGTACTCGATACTCACTATCTTACGAAAACTTCAGAGATATCTTAAGACATATCGTACAGTAGGCAGCAAAATTATTCGAGAGCTAGCAATAATTCCTACAGAAAAAAAGTATACTTAATACTGCTTTGCTACATAAATCCTCGTCGAGTCATGTTCTTAGTCAGTCTAAAAACAGGATTCAGGAACATGATTCGACAAGGATTTAGTTAACAAAAGAGTGTTAAGTGTACATTTTTTACATAGGAATTATTGCTAGCGCTCGAATAATTTTGCTGCCGACTGTAACTACTGGATGGGCGCGTAATAATCACAACATCGTTCTGCGTCTCCAGGTGACGAATGACTCGTTTCTCCCGATTGTTTGATTTCTCGTTGATTTAAATGATCGTAAGTTTTTTTAATTTCTGGGAGCCTTTTGGATTTTAAAACGCTACGATGTAAAATATGATGGCATTATTTTTAAAATATTACAAAAAAAAAAAGGAAAAAAAAAAAAAAGTTAAATTATTTAAAATATTAAAAAATTTCAAATTGTTATGCCTCCCTCCAAATATATATATATGTATATATATGTATGTATTCCAATCAGTAGAATGTGTTCAATACACTAGATGTTGAACAAAATTCCAATATCTTGTTGTATAAAGTCTGGAGGTACAGTCGGTAACAAAAGTGTCCGAACACTAGCAAAAATTCCTATGCAAAAAATATACACTTCATACGGTTTTGTTAAATAAATCCTTATCAAATCATGTTCTTACACTGATTAAAAACAGGATTCGACAAGGATTTATTTAACAAAATCGTATGAAGTGTACTTTTTTTACATAGGAATTTTTGCTAGTGTTCGGACACTTTTGTTACCGACTGTATATTTAAAGAAATGTTTTGGCAGATTATTCACAAATTTAAAACTAAATTTGCTTTTTAATTTAAGTTATCATTGTTTTCACTTGTAATTTTTTTTTTTTTTTTTTTTTTTTTTTTTACACACACAGACAAACGGTCACTTTTTCTAAAAATGGTTAAATCGTGTTCGGTAAATATGAAAACATGTAAATTTATCTAAAACCGAACGTCGGAAATTTTTATGAATGCAACACTTTTTTGTATGAATATTGCAGAAAATAAAAGCATAATTTGAAATTTGAAAGTATATATATTTCTAAAAATATCATAAACTCATGTTTAGTTAATCGATGTTACAGGAGGCAATAAATATTTTAGTGAGACCTCGAATATTCGAGGCTATCTATCAAGGGAGAATATCATATTTCAGCACACGTTCTTAATTTTCTATTTCAGTACAGTTTACTACCCATTTCCGGATTATCTTTCCGTGATATTCAGTTTTCATAAATATTTTCATATACTGTTATTTTTCGTTCATCACGTATTATCCGCTACACTTTTGCTGTATTTTTTTTTTTCCTTTAATTGCTAATTTTGTATAGTTGAGTGATTACGGAAGAGATCCTTTCTGTTTTGGAATAAAAAGAGATACAAAATTTAATAATAAATAACTTTTTATTGATCAGTGTCTATATTTAGAGTCTAAAAGGCTGTAAAAATATAAATTTATCTATTGTAATTGTAGTTGCATAATTCTCTTTTCTAAATTATAATTTATCAAACTCTTGATGAATAAATGGGGAAAATAAGCAACCAAAAATTATTTGCTGGCATATTTATTTGGAGAAGCCTACTTCTATTTCGGGAACTAATTCAGAACTATTCAGTGCCATTGATTAAAGATTGAAAGAGTGAAATGAATTTATGATTACGTAAGGTACTTTCCGAAGATACAATATGCAAGAAAAGTATTTCAATCAAGAAAAAATTCAAATATGAGATGTTGGTGTATTTATACGTTTTCAGGTCTTCTGAGTTTATTTTTATAATTTTTACGGTAGTGTATGAGTAGTCTTCAACCACTTTTCTTGCGACCATGGTAGGTTCTGCGCATGTGCTGACTCAACGAGTCCACTGTTAAAATAGGGGTGCTTGAGAGAAAATAGCGATTAGGGACTGGATGTTTGCCAAATTTCAACCTGTCGGTTAATTTGGCATCCCCTCCAAGCCCCTGGACTCGTCCTCAAAGCTAGTTTCGTAAAACATAGTTGCACTGTATATGTGTGTATGTGTACGCGTGGAGATGAACTTGATAACTTCTAAATACTATATCCGGTTGAGATGAAAGTTATATTTTAGGTCACCTTTACACTAACTGAATAGATTTTTATATCTAGAACCTATAGTTCTTTTACAGGGACACTATACACACCATATAATGAACTAAAATATTTCACAACACTGAAAATTTACATTGAATGATATCCCTTATGCCTCTTAATGAATCAGAACAACTTTGCGAAGCCAAATACACCAATCAATTCCACTAATCATGCATTATTTTACAGAAAGAAATGTTCTTGTATATCTTAATGATGCACACACACACACACACACACATATATTAATTTCGTTATATTGTATGTAGTACAAAGGTATTTAAACTTGCTTAAAATATATACCGCTCATAAATCGTAATGTATCAGAAATTTTTGGGAGACCCTTTACACAAATCAGTTGCATTATTTATGCATTATTTATACATATTACATATTTTCTTTTGAGAACATGTGTAATGGACTTTAGTATAACATATATTAATTTTAAAGCATTCTATAAATTTTAATGAAAACTAGAGCGTAGATAGACAAATAGACAGAAAAATAAGCTGATAGGTTAATTGAAGTCACAATCATTCTTCAACATCGTTGGAAAATGTTATAAATCCTTAACACTACTAAAAATGCAATTCCATCAATTTCCAGTTATAGCTTTTAAAATATTCGAATATTTTTGTATGACCCTGTGAATCTTAAAGATAATCATATCACATTATACAGAAAACGTGTTTTGTGCATATGAATAATAAATGCCGATTTCATGATGATTTACGCTATACAAAGGTATTTAAATATGATTTATGAAATTGCTTCTCATAGAACGCAATGAATCAAATTCTTCTGGCTTTTCCTGTACACAAGCGAATAGTGTTATTTATATTATTTTCAATGGTTATCATACCATACTGAATTTGAATAACATATATGAATTTGAAAATTCAGAAAATATTACAAAAGTTGGAGCGGGACAAACAGACAGATGCCAGATAGACAAACAATCAGACAGACGGACAGACAGGCAAATTTAATCACAAACACATTCCAACTTTATTGGGTAATATATATAAAAAAAAAAAAAAAAAAAAAAAAATCGAGACATGAAAAACAATATAACACAATAGAAGAAAAATAATTCGGCGTGGCTTTTAGTATACTTTCCCTATATTATTATAGACATATAATTAGAGATTTTAAGATTGAAGGTTTCTGGTGCACTGTATTTAAACATTTACAACGTACATGTTAAAAAGAGTTCAAAATCTGTTATTAAATAAAAAAAAATAAAAAAAAAAGTATATTTAAATTGTTCAAAACATTTCCAGAAACATTATTCATTGAAACTTATAAGGCGCAAAATTTGAGTATTTGAATATGCACCAACCAAATATTGTACTTGAATTTATCATTGCAAAAAAATTCTTAACACAACCTGAATTTCCCTTCGAGCCATTTCCAACTATAGCCCTCATATTTCTGAATTATTTTGTGTTGCCCTGCAAACAAACAAACAAACAAAAAATAACCATGTTTTTTAAATTATTTTTTACACGAAACATGTTTTAATGCGCATATAAGAAATATAGGTTAATCTGGTAATTTAATTTTGTTTATGAAATTATGTGATCAAGATTAAGTCTAAAGATGTTGAAATGCATTGACGTAAAATTTAGCCCATGGACATTTCTTTATAAAGATACTTTAAAATTTGTTCATTTTCGGGGGTTAAAAAGTTAGAAATGTGTTGAAATTTTTGGTAATTTTTCAATATAGTTAGTTTGGTCGCACATAATACCTAAACTATCATATACAAACTTATAATCCTAAAACATACTTTTATTATTATTATTATTATTATTAAATATATTTTATTATTTTAAGTTTTGCGTAACCATCATTTTTTTTAGACACATCAGAGTCATTTTTGTAATTTTAATTTTAATTTTTTAATTTTTTTTATTTAAGACACATTATATTTTTACAATTTTTTTTTATTAATATATATATATATATATATATATATATATATATATAGTACTTTTTAATACAAATGAAGAAATTAAAAAATAAATAAGTAAATAAACTTAAAAAAAAAAAAAAAATGCTAGTGTTTAAAAATATGACCTCTAAAGATAAATTAAATGATAAATTTCGAGTTTGGAGTTCCTACTAATATTTGTTTTTGAGTTATGAAGATAACAGATTTTCAGGGATACACAGAGACACACAAACGAACTGACATTCAGATTAACCACTAAAAATTGTTTTCAGATTCAAATGACCTCAAAACATGTAACAATAGAAAAAACTCAATTTCGAAAATTTGACCGAGAAACATTACTTTCTCCGCCATATATGGCAGTAAAGAAAAAGTATATATAAAAAAGAAAAAAAAAAGATACACTTAAGCATTTTCTTACTTCTATTACCCGACTACCGTAGGTAACGATAATATTATATTCAGTTTGAAAATTCGATATCAAGTTTTTATCTGATTTGCATGTTTTAAGATCGCCTGACTCCAAAAAAGTAGTTTTTGGCAATTAGTCAGTATGTGTATATGTGTGACTGGAATCTTCTGACTATCATATCTCTAAAACTAATCAGGATAGAACTACGAATATTCAGAATTGAGACAGGTCTGGTATACAGACGATTTTTTCAACTTTTGGTGAAAATTAAAAAACCGAAAAGGGGACATTGGGAACCGTAAGTCCGTATCTCAAAAACGGCTCAAACGATTCTCTTCAAATTTGCTATATAAGCACTCTAATAGATGTTCTTTCGTATGAATTAAGTGGTTAGTTCAGGAAAATTAATAGATGTCCTGCATAATAGCTCAATTTCCGGTCTCGCAAGTGCGTTCCTTTAAAAACGGCTGGATAGATTTTTTTTTCAAACTCGTCATATTAACCCCTTTAAGGTATCCTTTTGTATATAATTGTTGTTTTCTGGTCAACAACTAGTGAAAGTTGGCATTTCACAAACGGCTCTAACGATTTTCTTGAAAATAGCTACATGGACCCCATTTTAGATATTCTTTCGCATGTATTACCGGGTTATTACAGGACAATTAACAGTCATCCTGATTAGGTAAGTCAGTTTTAGATCTCGGAAATTGGTGTTTCAAAAAATGGCTTTAGCAATTTTTTTTTTTTTTTTTTTTTTTTTAACTCATTTTTTAACTCGCTATGTAAATTTGTTTTACATACTTTTACATGTATTTAAGCTTTCTCTTACGGGAAAGTTTTTAGGTGTCTACTTCGTTAGATTAATTTTATGTCTTCTGATCACATTACCTCCAAAAAGTGCATACAATGCGTTTAACAGTGGATAATAGAAGTCGTGTGGTTGTTTGACAACAGATTTTTTAAATTTTGAAAGTGAAGCGCACTTTAATGTTGTAAAAACTATCAGAATAATCAGTAAAATTATTTGAAAGTTAGAATTATAATAATATTTTTAAATAGTTTGCATAAGATAATAGCTTATAAAAAAGGATAAAAAATTATTAAGATTCATCGCTGAATTGTTTTGTCTTATAAACACAGTTTAAGTTTTTTTTTTTTTTTTTGTGATAGAATTATTATATACCTAACCGCTTGTCAAATAAATGATTTAACTGAAAAGATAAGTCCGTAAAATATTCATTAACCCTTTAACGTTCACTACTTAATTTATTTTAAAAATTACTAAACTAATTTTAAAAATGGCTTTTAGACATATAGCTAATCATAAATATTTAAAAAATAAAAAATTAGCATTGTTCCATTTCGAGAAATTTTCGGTTTGAAACATCTATAAATAAACCTTATTAAATTCAAATAATATTTAATTCAATAAATAAATCACTTTATAAGTAAACATTATCGACAACAAAAACTCGTAAAAGTTGCATAGATCCCAACATTTAAATTTATTCCGGAGTATTTTAACCCTTTGCAGTGCAAGGTAATTCAGATCATTTAAATTACACTGCCACCGGAATTTACGAACATAATTAAAATATAAGAAATTTTACATTTTCACGTTAAAAAAAGGGCCTTTTCTGCTATGTTGTAAATGTAAATTTTTGCTAAAAAATTTCCGGGATGAGTTTTTGCACTTGAGAATTTAAATTAGGTGTTCCATCAGCGGGAACACTGCGATTGAAAGGGTTAAACGATTAGAAACGCCTTTTATTTATATTTTCGCTAACTTTACAAACAAATATAAGAGTTTAAAATGAATTTTTTTCTGTTTACTCTTTTCTATAATGTTATTTTTCCTTCCTCCCTTTTCTTTCTTTTTTTTTTTTTTTTTTTTTTTTTTCAGTTACAAACTTTACAGACTTGTCTCATCTTCAAAAATCTTTAATGAACCACCGTAATAAAAAATAATTATACTGTTTATATGTTTGACAGTGTACTGAAAAAGTAAAATAATATATATATATATATATATATTTAAAATAAATAAAAATTTACTCAATTTGTTTTTTAACAACGACGTAAATTCTTAAATTCTAATTTGTAAATTTTAAAATTATAGTTTAAAGCTAAAACTAAGAATTTCATCCGGTTGAACTCACATAAAAAATAAATATTTTCAAAACATTAAAAATCTTGAGGAAATGTTTTTATTTTTATTTTTATTTTTTTATTTTTACCGAAATGAAAGCTAATAGAAGCAGCTGAAATACACACTGAATAAGGAGTTGATCAAATAACTATGCAACTTATTTAAATATTCTACTAAACTTACACTTACCTTAAATGTTTTCTAGTTGCGGATAATTCCAAAAACTAAATATATCTATACGCGCAGTATATTTAAAGTCGTTTAGATGAAACTTTTGTTAAGAAATGTCTAAAAGAAATGAATAACTATTAAAACACTTATACTTCGACCACAAAAATTGCGTGCTGCATTTTTGTCTCCTGGGACCATGATCCAATTTCAGTTTCATGCTTTTTCTCCTTTTTTTCTAAACCGACAGAGAATAAGGCAATACAAAATCGTCACTCTATACAATATATCGATCGCGTGATGAAATTTTTTCGGCCGTGTTTTCCATAATAAATCGCGAGATTTCAGTCTTTTTTTTTTTTTGCTTAACATCAAAAGTAGAAGTATGCTTTAGTTTATTAGGTTGTTTCATAAGTGTTTATGTTATAGACGGAAATTTTCGTGGGATATCATAAAATTTCTAAATCGAGTGGTATTTTAATTTTGTATACATGTAATTTTTTAATATTACCCATACTGTAGCACCAGAGCAACGCAAAATAAATTCACTTACCCATTACTGTATTAACACTCGTTTCACATTTTTTTTTTTTTTTTTTTTTTTACATTAATAGAAGACTTGGCATGGGATTATAAAAACAAAAACAAAGAACAACGTCTAGAATTTAGCGTACCAGTGCACTGAAGACGGTACGCTAAATGCTACCGAAACATCTGTCTGCTTTCTTATTATTTCTATTTGGCGTTTTGGACGTTGCTGTTTGCCCTTTTTTTCCGTGAAAAAAAAAATCATGCAATTTGCATATATTATTAACATTTTCCAACTATAATACTCGTTGCATCTTTTAACCTCCAATGTAATTTGTCTACGTGATCACATAGCAGATAGACAGATGGACAAAGAGACTAACTGAACTCATAATAAGTTTTAAACATTGTTGGGAAACGTTAAAAGCGTTTAATTGCAAACGGAAATGCAATTCCAGCTTTCACATAGTAGTCCTTAATGTGTCTGAATATTTTGTGTAGCCCTGTAAATATTAGTGCTAAACATACCATATTCTATAAAAAACATTTCTTTTTAGCATATGAACAATAAATGTCACCTTCATTATGATTTGTGAAGTACAAAGATGTTTATATATGATTTATACAAAAATCATTTCATAAAACGCAATGCATTGATATTCTTTTGGGTGTCCCTGTACAGAAACCAGCTGTGCTACCAGTTGTAGAGATTGAAAATTAGAGTTCTAAGTTTAATTGATAAAAAAAGAAGTATTTCAATTTATTTTTTCAAAAAATTGCTCATTCAGATAAATGGTAGCATGTTAAATACTATAAAAAAAAAAAAAAAAAAAAAAAAAAAAAAACTATCCTTATAATATGAAGCAACAAAACCCCCATAGAATTACGTGGGAAGGAAGAAAGGGTGAATTTGACTGAATCGGGATATAACTTAAATGAAATCTTCTTATCATTACAAACCTCAAGCGGGAAATAAGGAAAACGAGCCCCGCATTTAGACGCGTTTTTAAAGCAATATATTATAAATATATATAAAAGGATTTTATGTATTTGTGTTTAATCTTTCAAATATCGTCGGTATATATGTACACAGTGGTATTTAACGTATCGATTGCTGAGGATAAAATTTAAATTATTTAAACACAAATATGTAAAATCTCCTTGTTTTGGGTTGGGGACAAAATCTCGCGTGGGCAAAATATCGCCTACTTAAATGAATGGAAAACAAAAAGGAGTTGGTAATTATTAATAATGTTGTATAAAATTTCATGACAACACATACCTTAGTCAGAGCACTGGCATACACACAAACCCACCACAAAAATTGTTATAAATTTTGCTTAAAAGAGTTTAAGGACTATGTTTATTAACTTTTTTTAAAGATTAGTCATAAAGAATTTAATCGTGCTTATCTAGTTTAAAATTTTTAATTAAGGTTTGTGAACAGTGTTCAGCTTTGATGTCAGCAGTAATGTACAATATTTTAAAAATGTATTTCGGATGGTGAAAAAACAGATGATAAAATAACTTAAATGTAGATAAAATAATAAAATTCCATTCTATAATATATTCATCTATTTATTTATTTTAAATAATTAATATTAATTTTTAAGGTCCCGTGGCTTTCACCAGAGATCACACGTGACAGAAATACAAGTTTTTCAAATAGATCATATTATTTTTTCGACGCGATATTTTGTCCGGCGATATTATGTCCGGATCCCCCTTGTTGTGTAGTATAACATTTTAAGGAAAACCAAAAACTGCGACTTACTACAAAAATATCCCGACGATGATGCGTTTATATATCATACTTATATTTAGATTATTACTATCAACAAGAACTTTTTTTTTTCTAATATTTATTAATTTGATTTTCATTTTCTAAGAGTTTAATATAATGTAACATTTTAGAGAAACGTTAAAAGTGGGGCTTAATGTTCAAAATAGAAAAATATTCTGCTATAGATACGTTAAT
Source organism: Salticus scenicus (assembly GCA_963930645.1). Taxonomy (NCBI): domain Eukaryota; kingdom Metazoa; phylum Arthropoda; class Arachnida; order Araneae; family Salticidae; genus Salticus; species Salticus scenicus. Next base: position 128,080,487 of record OZ005650.1, read on the forward strand.
ATATTATAAATATTTTTAGATTATTATTATCGATTAAGAACGTTTTTTATATTTATTAATTTATTTTTAATTTTCTAAGAGTTGAAACAGATAATAAATATCTTACAAACGTTCTAAAAATTAATTAAAAAAAAAAAAAGCTCTTAAAGTATTTTAAAGCATATTTTCCATACATTGTGGATTCATAGAAAGCATTTCAGGCTTTTTAAAAATAACATTCCCCTCCACCTGCTTAATTTCTGGACATATTTAAATATAAAATTTGTTATAACATGTTTTGAAAAAAAAAAAAAAGAAAGAAAGAAACTAAACAGTAGACTTTTCATAGAAGAAAATCTCTCTCTAGTGTGAGGTCTGACTGATTCATGGCAAACAATATTTCCTTTATTTTTGTTTTTCCCCCAAGCAACCAAAATTTGCCGATTTCACTGCTATGTGTTGATAGTAACAACGTAAACAAATGCATAGCAGAGAGAGGGAGATAGAGTTAAGTACAAAGAAGTATTGATCTAAATAGAATCGGCATTCAGTTGTTGCTTGGACGATTGAAATCGACATATGGAATTTTTAGAAGCATTTTTATTTTATCTTTTTCTTTATTTTTATCGGCTTTATTTGTAAGGCTAATATTTGGAGAACGAGCATATCGACAGTCTAATGAACATCGACAAAATGTAGAAGTCTTGCAATGTCTGGATACAAAATATTCGACAACGGAGTAATATACAAAAAAATTCGCAATTCTAAAAAATTTTTTTAATATGAATTTATTATTAATTTTTATAGTTAAAATTTTCTTCATGAACCTATTAATAAGTTAGTTTATATTTTATTTGAACACTAGTTTTCAAAAGTTAAGCAAGAAGTATTTTTCTTTTTCTTGTTTTTCTCGGTATTTTTTATTTTATTTTATTTTTTTTTTTTTTAATGCCAAAATGTATATTTCAAATTATTCTTAAAAATCTTGAAGAAAACAAAGAAAAGAAATGATTTTAGAAAAGAAAAATGTTACTTTAAATGCATTATAATTAAGAAATTCTACACATACCTGCCATGTTAAATCCCGACGAGAATTTTTCTTCCTTAGAAGGGTAACATTGGTTTCAAAGGATTTAAGAAAAAAAAAAAAAAAATATTTTCTCTCTCTCTCTATTATTATTATTATTTTAAATATAATAAATAAAATTTTTCAAATAAAATTTTGAGTATATAAAAGAACAACTTTTAAACCAAACAAGATTCTATAAAATTTTATTAAAAGAATTTTGAAAATTCAGGGGGTGGGACCTGATTTCGGAGACTCTTCAAAATAAAAAAAAAGTATCCTCGCGGTGGTCAGGATAACTCATGATAAATAGCTTCATCTGAAATTTAAAGGAAAAGAAAAATTCGTAAATAAGTATATTTCATGCTTGAACAAAGGGTTAAAAATAAAAAAATAAATAAATTTTTGACAGAGTTGTATGCGAAAACAGCATAATTTTCGATATATTTTACCCCAAATATAAACTAGTAAAATTAGTTGTAATCGAAAAAGAGAAAATAAATAAATAAATAAACCTTTGATCTAGCACCAGTTAATTCTATTTTGAAGAAGTGTGCCAATTTTCAATAAGATTAATACATTAGGTTTCGAGAAATCATGCGTCCACCAAATTCAAAAACAGTGTTTTCAGAAAAAAGCTATTAAAGTTTTAAGTAGGAATCAAAGGAACCTATAATGGGGAAAATTTCCAAAGGCACTCTCTCCTAGATTTTTACTCGGATTGAGTTGAAACTTTGGGAAAATATTCTAGACATATTGTACTATTAGATTAAAAAAATAACAATAAAAATTTTGAAATTTTGATACCCATGTAACACTTTAATCATTGCAAATTTTAAACTTTTAGAAGTTTTTGATTTTAATTACCTTAATCATCTGTTTTTATTACCATTACCACTTTCTTAGAATTTACCGGGTGATCCAAAAGTAACAGAAACAATAAAAAAAAAATATATTATTGGGAGTACAAATTAATTCGGTCCGTTTTTTTTCGTTAAAAAAACATTTTATTTATTATCAAAATGAAAAAACATGTTATTCAAAGTATTGTCCATCGGTAGCCACAACTTTTGTCCACCTTTCTGGCAATTTTCGGATTCCATCTCTGAAAAATGAGTCCTCTCTGGACGCAAACCATGAATCGAGCCATTCTTGAATTTCTTCGAAAGAAGTGAAGCGGTGTCCAGCCAAATCGTGATGCATCCGTCGGAACAACCAATAATCAGAAGGAGCAAGGTCTGGCGAATACGGCGGGTGGGGTAGGACCTCCCATTTCAACGTTTCCAAGTAATTTTTAACGACAATTGCCACATCGCTTTTCAACGTCGCGCGGTTTCAACTCGTATGGGACCCAATTTCCTTGCTTTTGAACCATTCCCATTTTTTTTAAGCGCACGGAAATTGCTTGCTGAGTGACTCCCAACGATCCTGCAAGCTCTTGTTGCGTTTGGCACGGATCTTGATCGAGCAATTCTTCCAATTCGGCGTCTTCGAACTTTTTCGGCTGGCCCGGGCGCTCATTGTCTTCGACACTAAAATCACCATTTTTGAAGCGTCGAAACCACTCTCTACATGATTTATCAGATGGCGCAGATTCACCATAAACTTCCACAAGCGATCGATGCGCTTCAGCGGCACTTTTCTTCCAATTAAAAAAGAAAATCAAAACTTCCCGCAAATGTTGTTTCTTTAGCACAAAACTCGACATATTGAATGCTCAAAAAACCAATGTTGTTGTATAAAACTCGAAGCTTCGTTGACTGAATATGGTTGACAAAGGTCAAACCTTTCTAACAATGCCAAAAACATCTATCATTATTCAGTAAACAAATCAGCCAGAGCCATCTATTGAAAACGGACCGAATTAATTTGTACTCCCAATATTTAAGAAGTAGTGACTGTAGCTCTATGCGGTTTTCACTGAAATGTCCAGAAAAGCATGGGATTTTTTAAACATGTATAAGAAAGAAATATTAGTTATAATTTTCACCAACTATCGCGCTGCATTTGAAGTATCCTCTCACATTTTAAAAGATTCGCCTTATCAAATGATGCCATATTTCGAATGCTGAAGCTTTTTTTTAGAAAAAATTCCAATGCGCAAAGTCTGATAGTCAATCTAATGAATGATGGCCGTCACACTGACCATTTATTGTCCTAGTTATGTTATTGATGAATGTACTGTGCGACTGTAAAAAAGTAATTTTACAATTTAAGCGCCCCCTGATAAAGAAAATTTAAACTAATTTGCTAATAAATCTTTTATTACCTTTAAAAAATCCCATTTCTTTCTGTGCATTTTAGTGAAAACCATATGGTCAATACTTTTTGAATAATATAACTTTTATTTTTTCTGTTACTTTTGGATCAACCTGTATTTATAATTCTTAACTTGTAAATTATGAACATCGCTAGAATAATACATAAGCCAATAGATATTTTCATAACGATCACTTCATCGAAATTTCATATTCCTATAAAAGTTTTTAAAAAAGTTATGCAGATAAAAAAAAAAAAAAAAAAAAAAAAAAAAAAAATTAAATCAAAAGAACAGTAAAAATACAATAAAAAGTTTTAAGTTGCTTTTTGAAAGCATGTGAATTTTCATTTGTTAGTAACGTATCCTTAACGCCATCTCTCATTTAGATTTCTTTTCTAAATTCGTTTTAAGTTTTCTTTTAATTAAAAACATACTTTTGGGAAAAATTGAGTTAATATCAGCTTAAAAATTATTTCCTATGTTAAAGTATTATAAAATTCAATCAATTATCTGAAAAAAAAACAACTTGTCATCCGAATTTTATGAGCATTTGTTTAAAAGTTGCGCAAAAAATAAGAAAGAAAAACAGAAAGAAAAAAAGAAAAAGAAAAAAGAAACGGTTGTTGCTTAATTTTTCAAAAATCAATATATTATTACTAAGGAATGTTTTTATTATATGTTTTTTTTTTTCTTTTTAAGTTATAAATAAAAATTTACCTGGTGGATATTATATGTGCATTCACAATATTTAATCTCTAATAATAACACAACAATAATAAAAAAGAAATGACAAATATATTCCAGGATAATTTCCAAATCTTGCAAAGAGCGTGATTGATTTTTATCTAATCTATCTCTATTTTAAGTGATTAAGTGTCCGTGATTTTGAGTTCTGAGAAATTATTATTGATCTGAAAGCACGAAAATCTGCGTCAAATTTCGTGTAGAGTGTTAATCAATTTTATATTGTCTGATGCATAAAACAATATTATTTTACAGAAGAAAAGAGACATTAAAATGATTTTAAAGACTAAATGTATAAATGCTAAAATATATAAAAATGGGAAAAAAAAAAAAAAAAGAAAAGAAAAGAAAAGAAAGAGGCAAAACAAAACCTTATTACTATTATTTTGACTTAATAATTTTCTTTTCTGCTTCTTCTGCTTCTTCTTCTTTTTGTTTTCGTTTTTTACTGCATTACCTCTTATACAATGTGTATTATTTCTATTTATAATATTTCAATTACAATTAAATTATTTAATTGATCTGATTTTCTTCATTCATTAATAAGCTGCAGTAATGTTTAACAACAGTGTGTTTTATGAATTGGATCTTCAATGTTACGTACAATGGTAATGAATTTTAAATCATAACATTATTAATTATTAATTTAGTTATTTATCAACTCATTTTCGTTCATGAGGATTTCGATAGCATTTTATTATTTATTTTTTTAATTTGTACTGCTTTGTTACTACACGGGTATTCAAAATTAAAGCAACAACCTATTTTTTCGTTTTCTTCTTTTGCGCATAACTTTTAAACAATCAAATATATGAGCATAAAATTTAGATGGCATGTTTGTCATCGCAACATGGAATTTTATATTACTTTATCAAAATTGATAGCGTTCAAACAAATAATTATTGAATTTTTCTCAAAAGTAAACTTTGGAAAAAATGAAAAATTTTAACAATTTAAAAAAAGAAAACTTAACGGAAAATGGTCATAAAGAAGCATTACAGATAGGTGAAGATGTGTTAGATTAAAACCCGATTTTTCTGAAAAAAAAAAAATATATATATATATACATACAAACAGGAAAATCAGATAAGATGTTCATTATAAAATTATTTATCGACATTATTATTATTCTGGTATTGAGAATATTTTATAAATTAGTAATTATATTTTTTCAAAAAGTCCGTTATAAAAGTAAAAAAAAAAAAAAAAAAAAAAGCGAATACAGAAAGAAAAATCGGTATTTAGTTTAGCATTTGAAGGCATGTCCGTCTTCACCTGTCTGTAATGTATCCTTATAAAAGCATTTTTTGTCAAGTTATCTTTTCTAAAATTGTTGAAAGTTTTCATTTTTTCCAAAGCTTACTTTTGAGAAAAATTTAATAATTATTAGTTTAAAAATTATTACTTATGCTAATATTATATAAAATTCGATTAATGATATGATAATAAACATGCCATCTAAATTTTATATTCATATGTTTATTTCTTTAAAAGCTGTTCGCAACAGAAGAAAACGAGAAAACAGGCTGCTGTTTTAATTTTGAACGCCAGTTTATACATACTATATCTGTTCCCCGGAGATAGAGAACACCATGTTCATAAAAAAAAAAAAAAAGTCCTTTATTCTTAATGTGGAAAAAGCATCTTGTTATTAATAATAATTAATAAAATTTTAATGATTTGCGTGATGCAGGGCGCCAAGAACCTTGTCATAGTAAAAGGTCCCATTATAATTATCGGCGTATTATTAGAATGAATTATGTGTACGAAATCTCATGAGGCGAAATGTGTACGAAATCTCCCTAAGGCAATCTCATATAGAGATTGCCTTAGGGTAAACCGGGGTTAGTTGGCCATAAGGGCAATTTGCCCCAGTCACGGTATTTTTTAAACTTTCCGTCAGATGGCATTGTCATTCCAGCCAAGTAGGTGTTGTCTCGTCTTCTTTCTCTCATATAACGTCATTGAAGAAGAAACGTGCATTAAAAAACTTTAAAATAAAATTTCCATAACAATAACAATAGCAAACAATAAACAATAATAATAATAATAAAAAAAAATCTTCTGATCATCTTTTTTTTTTTTTTTTTTTTTTTTTTTAACTTTTTGATGTTATATTTCATTGTCAACATAAGTTATATTTACGAATACAGAAAATACAGATGTCATTTATGTTTAACACAGTTAATGTTCTGTGAAAACAAGATTTTTGAAACGAGCATAAATTTTGCAGGCAGGAATTTTTAGTTAAAAAATCTATAATATAAACAAAAAGCCACATAACTAATTATTTTATTTTTTCGAAGAAAATATAAAATAATGATTTGCATTATGTATTTATTGCATGGGAAATATATTTTATTAGATGAATAGCAACCTGAATGCGTTTTTCTTGAGCAATTTTGGAAATTGGGAGATGGGGGTGAGGAAGAATAAGGAGGAGGAGAAAAAAAAGAAAGAACAGCTAGAAAAGAAAACTTTTTGTTCTTTTTCTTTCTTTCTTTTCTTTTCTTATATATATATATATTTAAGATCTTAATCACAACATGATGAAGTAAAAAGTTAATGAAAATTATGTTATTTTAACGCAAATATAGTAAAATGTTTTAATTTTATGAATGGAAATGTCCGTTATTCTTAATGTGAAAAAAGCATCTTGTTATTAATAATAATTAATAAAATTTTAATAATTTGCGGGATGCAGGGCGCCAAGAACCTTGCAATAGTAAAAGATCCCATTATAATTATCGACGTATTATTAAAATGAATTATGTGTACAAAATCTCAGCACGAGTGTCGATATAGTGATTGCTTTAGGGTAAACCGGGGTTAGTTGGCCATAAAGCAATTTGCCCCAGTCACGATATTTTTTAAACTTTCCGTCAGATGGCATTGCCATTCCAGCCAAATAGGTGCTGTCTCGTCTTCATTCTCTCATATAACGCCATTGAAGAAGGAACGTTCATTAAAAAACTTTAGAGAATTTTTAAATGTTTACTAAGATGACTAAGTTTTCTCTCTTATAAATAATCGTTTTTTATTTGTTTGTAGATTATATTTTAAATTTTGCTAAACAGTATTTAGGAAGGTATTCAAATTTATTAAAGGACATGTTTGTTTATTGAAATACTTTCGGTATAATTTTTTTTACACTTATTCAAATTAAAAATGGCGTTAGTTGGGCCATTTTCGGGCACGTTATAGCCCGATAGGCCATCATCAAAATAAACTGCAGTTGAGAAGATCTCCAAAATCAATAAGTCATTTAGAGTTTTTTGTGACACAAGGTGATCCGAAGTATTTTCGCTCTTCTTCAATTTGTGGTTGGTTCCTTAATTGCATTCTGAACTAAATCGATAGTGCAAAATATGAGTTTTTAAATTTTCTTTGCATGTATGAAGTTTCAGGCCATTTCGTCTAATACTTTTTAGATAATCGAAAAAATGTCAAAATAAAAAATAATTCTAATAATTTGATCATATATATATATATAAGAAAAAGCTGGCAAACTAGACCCGGTCTACCCTACTATCTATTTATGGAAGTGAAAGCCAGTTTCAGTGACCGCTGTATTTTGTAGGCTATTTTAATGACCTTATGACAAATGCACGAACCGCTGGTGTGGTTTGCTACTTTTAAACAAATATCATAAATGAGTATGGTAGCATTTACCTGGATGATAGGGAAGAGTGGGGCCGAATGGGACAATAGCAAAATTTTTATATATTGCACGCAGTGGAAACTTGACAATTTTTCTGATATATTGCAGCAGTGAGGTCATTCATCAAGTGTAGTTTCAGAATTGCGCTGTACATAGAAGAGCAGAAAAAAATTAAAGTGTCTTTTTCAGCTGCCAAATTAAGTATTTACTGATTCAGTTAGGTAGTAGTTAAGAAATTAACTATTTGCTTAAAGTTAATTTTACTCTCATATGGTGAAAAAGCATAATCTTTTATTGTGTTTATGATATTCAAGAAGAAGATTGACAATTGTTCATTAAGCTATTTCCTGTTTTATATGATCATGTGATGGTGTGGATGAATGGGACAGTATAAATGGGGACGAATGGGACATTCCCCACTATGTACTAATTTAAAATTTTACACGAGAATTATATTAAAACATAAATTAGCCATATTGATTATCAGGATTCTTAATTTTGTGGACTTAGAAAAAAAAATTGAAATTAATTGTTCTGATTTTTGTTAATAATAATTATGATTAAAAAAAGTATAAGTTTATTCAATGCAAATTAAATCAATACTTAAAAAAAAAAAAAAAAAAAAAAAAAAAAACTAATAATAATTTGATTAATATCACAATTTCAATCAAGCTAATTAAATAAATCCTGGTGATTAATAATGCAATACAGAATAGAATGCTGATTTTTCCTCATCAGTCGGAAACAAAAATTTATCTGAATAATTTGTACTCTATTATAATGATTTATCTCTTTCTAGTGTCTTATTTATTTATTTATTTTTAGATTAGATCTTATTAGATTAAATTACCAAAGCCTAGAGCACTAGGAACAGTGCGTACCAAAGGACTTTTGCCTTTGGACGTTAATTTGAGTCAATACATCAGTTTGTGTCAATATCAGTAAATTCATAGTGTGTAATAAAGTCAAATAAACCAATTTAAGTTAAAAAAATTATTTATTTTCCATTTTGTTTTCTTTTCTTTGTTAACTCCAGTCCTATCCCATTCATCCCCAATCATGTCCCATTCATCCCCATAGGTGGGGATGAATAGGACAATGCACATGCATGCAAAAAAATTATTATTAATTAAAAGTGATAACTTTTTTTAAAAGTTAGTGTGTTTATATGTAACTGATTACTGAAGTGTACTTATGAGCAATGTTACAAAATTCTGAATTACATATGGTGAGCGTTATCAGTAAAAACATGAAAAATGTCCCATTCATCCCCACTCTCCACTATAGTTTTGCTGTATTCGTAACTGATACATTATTCAGAATTTTCTGTATTCATAGAGATACTGGGTCACAAAAAATCTATAATTATGCAATTTAAAGGATTAAAAAAAAAAAAAAAACAATTTCATTTTTTTTTTAAATCGTACTTGGAATTGGTTCTCGGGACCCAAGAGGATGTAGATGACCCCGAAAAGTTTGATAAATTCTTACACACGATATACACGTGACATATTAATTCTTATGTGCAGTTTGTATTAAACCATAAACGCTCCTTAGGCTCACAGCGAAACCAAACATTTGACGTGATTACTCTTATTAATCAGCTGTTGTTTGATATCCCCCCCCCATGTTTTAATAAAATTTGAAGCTTTTGTTCCTTTTTTGTTCAGTGAACCTGGTCGGTAGAACTCCGAGCTCTTAATTGGGAGATTGACGGTTCGACACTTTAACCGGCAGGAGACCGTTGTCGTCGTCGTGTGCCTTAATGTTGGCTGATGCAGATTAAATCCGTCGTGGTCGCAATGTCCTCCATGTTCTCGTCTATATATTAATAGGCAAACATGAAATTTGTGGTACACTTTTAACGTATTAATTATGGGAGCAGAGGATTGGAAGTGGTGTCCTTCGAAAGGTATGATTAACCAGATTTGCAGAATACAAAAATTATTTTCTTACGAAGGTACTTAAAAACACCTTTATTTTCTATGCGGTTTTTCATTTTAAACACGTATTCGACGTTTTTTTTTTTTTTGCGTGTTAAAAAATGTTTATAGGAGAAAGTTGTTAAATATGGCAATTTCTTAAAACTAAAATAAAACCATAGACGCAACAATCTATATAGATGTAGAATCACTGTACTCTCGACCACAAATTTTCCATTCAAAGGGACAACAGCCATTACAGTGGTAGACATTTGAGTGAAAGAGTGGTAGATCGAAAGTTTATACTATTGAAGATATACGTAAATTAAAAAAGGATTTGATTGATGAAAGGTCTAAATTTTTCTTAGTTATTCAAGATATAATTTCTTTCTTTCTTTCCTTTCCTTTTTTTTTTTTTTTTTTCTTTTTGAGACTTATGTCAGCTCTAATTTGGAGACAAATTTTTAAATTAAAGATAACACATTTCAATTAACTGAAATTGACTACTTATTTTTTAATCAATGGATTTATTACTATATCTTCTGCATATAAAAGAAGAAAGTATAAGATTTGGGAAAACTTTTTATTTCCGGTTTTCGATCAATTGATACGTTTTGAGATTTCCTTGCATTTCAGTTAACTGAAATTGACTACTTCTTGTTTAAAAAGTAGATTTATTGCTAGCTTCTGCATATATAAGAAGAAAGTAAAAGATACGGAAAAAATTTCGATTTCCGGTTTTCGATGAATTTACACATTCTGAGATTTTAACTTAAATCGATTACTTATTTTTAAAAAAAGTGGATATTATTCTATATTCTGGATATATAAGAAGAATGTATAAGATTTAGAAAAAATTTAGATTTCTGGTTTTCGATGAAGTTACACATATTGAGATTTCCTGATCTCAATTCGACCGGCTTTATCTCAACATAAGCGCACCACACCAAACAGGGTGTATGAGATGGATATTATGTAAAACTATGCTGTTTTATTTTGGGCGCATATCGACCGACAGGTGTCGCTGCAGTACTGCAATTTTAATTCTGTTCATGAAAAGTTAATTAATTGTTTTGCTTTGCCTTGCAAAAAATGTGGTCAATACTATTCTAAATTATACCTCTGGGGGTCTGGGGTCACCAGAGTGGGGAGCCATTCCCTCTATGGAAGATCAAAATCATTATGGCATGTCATCATCCTTAGGGGGTGAGTCCTAGACTATCGCCAATTGCTTATAGTATAGTACTAGTGCGACATAAAAACCACTCAACCACCTTTTCTATTCGGTCGATAGCAGCACTACTCCAAAATTATATGATGATTAACATATGATGTTTCGGATAAGGATAAATTATATCCAATAAACGCAGGAACCGAGTGCGAGCATCGGATCTAGTTTAGTCTTGTTCCAAAGAAATTCATAAGTCACTCTTAATCGTGCGCCTTGTTTTGAAGATGCGCCTGTGACTAGATTTTTCTCTTAATGATGGACTGGGGTTCGACTTGAAACAACAATTTTGAGAGTTTTTGTGTTTTATAATGTTTAGTTGCAAAGTTATTAAATTACATTTATTTTTTAAATTAAATGTTATTTGAATTTAATAATTTTAACTTATCAATGTTTCAAACCGAAAATTTTTCGAAAAAAAAAAAAAAGCTATTTTTTTTATTTTGTATATTTATGATCAGCTACGCGTCTAACAACGTATTTGAAGTTAGTCCTGCAGATTTCAAAAGAAATTAAGTATTAAACATTAAAGTACAGGATTAAATATGTTATGAGACTTTGTCGTAGCCTTTTGATGATACCTGTTAACCTATCAGCCGCTTTTGTTTTTGATTGGATCATAAGAGCTTGGAACGATTGAAAACGTAAATTCTGTAACTCAGAAAAAGTTTTCTGATATTTTAAACAATGATTAAAAACTCTAAAATCGTATTAAATTTCTCATTAATCTTTGTTAATTAAAAGGCTTTAAAACATCATAAAAAATCTGGTGTGAAACAACCACACGACTTCCATTACCCACTATTATATGCATTTTTGAGAGATAATGTGATCAGAAAACATAAAAGTGACCTAAAGAGAAAATCGTTAGAGCCGTTTCTGAGATGCCAACATTTACAAAAAATCAATTATTGACCGGAAAGCAATAATTACATACAAAAGCATATTTAAAAGTGAGTTAAAATGGCGAGTTTGAAAAAAATCCGTACAACCGTTTTTAAAGGAACGCCTTTGCGAGGCCTGAAATTGAGCTATTTATACAGGACGCCTATCAATTTTCCTGAACTAACCAACTATATCATTCGAAAGGACATCTAATAGAGTGTTTATATAGCAAGTTTGAAGAAAATCGTTAGAGCCGTTTTTGAGATACGGACTTACGGTCCCACTTCCGGTTTCCGATGTCCCATTTCCGGTTTTTCAATTTTCTCCAAAATTTGGAAATTTCATCTGTACACCAGACGTATTTCAATTCTAAAGTTTCGTAGCTCTATCTTTATTAGTTTCTGAGCTATAATAGCCAGAAGATTCTCCACATACACACACACACACACACACACACACACACACACACACATGCATACACACTGACCAATTGCCAAAAAACACTTTTTTGGACTCAGGGGACCTTAAAACGTGTAAATCGGGTGAAAACCCGATATCGAATTTTCAGACCGAATACAATACTTCCATTACCTACGGTAGTAGGGTAATGGAAGTAAAAAATTATTTTATTTTTTAATACCAGAGTAAGAAAAAAAAATATTTTCAGAATAAAAGGATGTCATGTTTTGACATTCATGTTAAAATGAATCATGTATAATTTGTAATAAGTACAAGCAGCAGTTTGGACTTTCAAAAGCGGATTAGAGTGAAAGGAGAAATATTGTCTGTTAAAGTTAAAATACAGTACAACAGATGGCGCCACAATATAGATTTCAGGGTTTCTAGGTTTAAGAAAAGTTTTACTGTCAATGTTGAAAGTTAAAATAAATGAATAAATAAAGGAAAACAGAGAGATGAGGAGAAGATTATTTGTTGATGAAAAATATGATAAAATCTCTTAAAGACTGCAATAAAAATCCTTAAAGACTGCAATAAAAAATAAATTTTTACAATAAATGACAATCAGTTGTCGTAAATAAAATTTAAAAATGTGCTTTTGAGGTATAGGAGGGTTATGAGATCCGTATAAAACAAGTAAAACATTATAAATAGCAAAAGAAAAGTTGTTTCTGATAAAAGAAAGAAAGAAAGAAAGAAAAAAAAAAAAACTTTAAAAACATTTTTGTAACACATTTCAATTTGATTTCTCATTTTCATTCCTCCGTGGTCTTCTTCTTTCAATCCTCAAGGAAGAAAAAAAAAAAAAAAAAAAAAAAAAAAAAAAAAACAGAATCTTACCAAGTTGTATTATGATGAATTTGAGTATTAATATTTATACATATCTATCCATGTAGGATTCCCTTCCTTCCCCCTATACACAATGGCTAAAGCAGATTTTCAAAAATTTAATATAAGTCTAAAAACGGAGATCTATAAATTATCTCAGGACCTGGTTTTCTTGTTAATTTAATTAGACTTCAACAATAAATCAATAAAATAAATAAATAGGAACAAATAATTAATTTAAAACATTAATAATAATAATAATAATAATAAATTTATAAAGCTCTAAACCTATTTTTGTTTTCTAAGTAATAGATATAAAATTCTGCACGAAACAGAATTTAATTAGTACGACAGGACTTATTTATCCAGTAACTGTGAATCATCCCCTAGCACCCGTTACTATATTTATTTCTTAAAACTTCTTTGATATAGTTTTAGCTTAGGAACCCCTTGCCTTGGCATCTTTTAAATTTTTATTGTTATTTTGGGGATGAATTAAAATGACTGGCGAGAAAGGTCCGAGTAAATTTGGTGCCAATTTTCAGATTTAGCAAAGGGGTTCTATACTGCAGCTGTTCTAATTCTTTAGCACGAGTTTTCTCAATTTTATTTTAATTATTTAAAAAGAAAAAAAGTATGCACGTTCTTATTCTCTTCTTCTGTTTCTTTTTTTTTTTTTTTTTTTTTTTTTTTGACATAAAAAGAAATATATTTACCGATTTATTTGTTTATTTTTGGCATAAATTTCTTTTCCTTTCTTTTTTCTTTCTTTCTTTCTTTCTTTTTTTTTTTTAATAATTTTAAAGTTAAAATGAGGTTTTTACTTAATACTTTTTGAATCTATAGTCCGATTGAATTAAAAAATACAGCGTTAACTAGATTTTGTCTATATTAATAAGTGTACCAATTTTTAATAAAATCTTATAATCAAGACAGATACAAATGACAAACTTACAGCTTTATATATTTAAAATAATAATAATAATAATAATAATAATAATAATAATAATAATTACTCGTTCATTCAAGGTCTAATGTGTAGTACAATAAATGGAGACAACGCAAAATCCCTGTCTGAAAGAAACTGTCCTGTCGTATTACTTCTACTACTACGACGACTACTACTACTACTGTTAATAATAATAATATATATATACATATAATAACCGTTGCTAAGAAACGTATTTCATATTTTAAACCATTACATTAGCGTTTTTAATTTAATGTTAAATTAAAGTGATTAAAAAAAATCTGTCCAAAACATAATTTAATTTTGCTTCTAAGTTCTGTTTTTAACTCAGGCTTTTACTCTTTACGTATTTGTAAACACTTAGATTCTATTATTATAGACTGTTTCTCACTTCTCACTGGCGTTTTAAAGTAATAAGTACAAAACTTTGAATAAACACCATAAAAGACAATAAACTAGCAAAAATTGTCTCGAGTCGAAAGGAAACACGACACTTCGTCAGGCGAACAAAGTAGGGACGAATGCTGCAGTCAAAGCGGCAACGCTAGGTGCGTCGCCTAAAAGGGTCGTGTATTCTTTCGACCCGAAGAAATTGTTGCGAGTTTATTGCATTTTATGGTGTTTATTGAAAATTTTTACTTATTGTTTCTCATTATGCAGAATTCAAGGTGCAAAATTCATCGTCTGTGTCATCAACCGCAAATGATAGTGGCGTTTCTTTCTTTTTTTTTTTTTTTTTTGTTTTTTCTCTTTCTGAAAAATAAATAAATAAAATAATAATAATAATAAGACTCTGGTTCTAAAAGATAAATAAATAAAAAATTGTCTTTAACAAATTTTAATTAAATTTCAGCTTTTGATATTACGATGTACTCTTCAAAAAAGTTTCCAAACATTTTATCGATATATATTTAAAGCGACTTTCTTTCAGTAACATTTTTTTTTTTTTCATCCGAAGAACAGTTTATCAGTGGAAACTCAATTCCTGGCGATGACAGCCTGTCGAATCGATTTCTATTAATAAGAGTAATAATAATAATAATAATAATAATAATAATAATGTTTAATTTTTTAACGAAATGCTCAAAGTTTTGAATTTCTTATACTTAACATGGAATTTGGTGGGATTCATATAATGTAAAGGCAGAGATTATAATTATTAAACAAATCACAAAAAAAAAAAAAAAAAAAAAAAAAAAAAAAATGTTGCAGGTGGCTAATATCAAAATTAATTAGCTCCATTTCGAATTAATATTTACCTAAATATAGTGTTTTTTGAAATTGCAAACGCTAAATCTTGAATAACACTGTGTACAAAACTTGAGTCTCACAAGTCCGTCAGTTTGAATAGCCAAACTATATTCTGGGCATCCGAAAATGTTTAACTATATTTTTTCTTTTAATAAATTCCGAGAAAATTAAATAAAACTTCGCGATTGTTTTTCAGCAGTAAACATCATATTAAATTAAATGTTCAAGAAATTACTAAAAACTATACAACTTGCAAATGAAACACCAATGCTACTTATTTATTTTTCACTTTCCGAACATACATATGGAAGAAAGGATTTTAATCATGTCAAAAATCCGACTATGAGGTTCGGGTTTACACGTTTTGAGGTCCTCTGAGTTCATATTTGCTATTTTTACGGTGATATGTATGTATGTATGTATGTGCGTATGTGTGTATGTATGTGTGTATGCGTGTGAGTGAATCCGATAGCGTCTAAACGATTTTATAGAGTTTTTTTTTTTTTTTTGTGAGATTTCATTTATAGATTTTTATAGGGTCATAACGAAAAATTCTTCATCCTTATGACTTATGGGCTCAAACCATTTGAAAAGCAATATCATTAATTTAAACAAAATAATATATGCAGAAAAATACTCAAACATCCAATTATAATAACCTCTTTAGTTTATTTAACTACTTCTCTTACTTTTATTTATTGAAACGATCGTTAATTACTTAATTTTCGAAAAGTTTAGTGGAGTCATTCCAGTTTTTTAATGTGTTTTTCCCCAAATTCTTATGTACTTACTGTCATTCACTACGATATGTTTGTGAATCTCAACATAATTTAATTGTTGCCAATTTTCTTTTTCGACAGAAAAAAAAAAAAAAAAAAAAACGTACATTTATTTAAAATGTGGAAAATAAATTAGAAAAATTAGAAAATAAATTAGAAATATCAGTCGTATCGTTACAAATAAGGTACCAAATGAAAGGGAAAATTTTTGTGAATCCGATGGATTAAACAGCTTATCGATCGGACAATTAGATTTTTTAAAATTAACTAAAGTGTGAATTTTAGGTGGCAACAGCAGAAGATTGTATGGAAACCGTCAGGAGAAAAAAAAATCTGCTTCACATTAAGTCACATGTTTTTGAAATGGGATTAAAAATTGCAGTTTTCAATTTTTTTTTTTTTTAATTTTCTCTCAAGAACACAAAAATATAATATACAGCCTGTACCCCACAAAACCAACTTGCATTTCAAATTTCATCAATTTTTTTGTTTAATAAACAAAAAAAGTTACTTTTTTATGTTTTTCAAATTAAATTTTACTAGTATCGCCCAGTGGTCGAAACTCAACCATTTTTTTTTTGCAAAGCGAGGCAAAGCAAAGTTATTGCCTTGCCCTAAACGGAATGCAATTGCAACACAGCTGTCGAAAACCGAAAATCTAAAATTTTTCTGAATCTTATATTTTCTACTTATATATGCAGAGGAAAGAATAATAAATCCACTTTTTAAAAAATAAAAATAAGTAGTCAATTTCACTTATTTAAAATGCAAGGAAATCTCAAAACGTGTAAATTCATCGAAAACCGGAAAACAAAAGTTTTTATGTATCTTCTACTTGCTTCTTCTACCCACGAAAGCTAGCAATAAAGACACTTTTTAAAAAAATAAGTAGCCAATTTCAGTTAATTGAAACGTAAAAAAAGTTCAAAACATGTAAATTCAGCAAAAAACGGAAATCGGAAATTTTTCCGTATCGTCTACTTATACATGCAGCCGTTAGTAACAAATCCATTTTCCTTTTATTTAGTATATTAGTTGAATATTTATTGTTTAAATATCACCCTTTGGAATGAAATGTTTATGTTTACATTCGAAACTGGAAGTTTGCCATTTTTTTCTGGAGTTTTGTGATTTTAAATTAAAATTTTATCAATTTTACAGAAAAAATAACTCAATCAAACACATGTAGACATTAACTTATACATAACTATACCCAAATATTTGAATTAAAATCGGCAGATTATTTCCGTTATTTTTTAATAATTTTTTACAAAAAATCCAATGGACGATTAACATAGAAAATCTTTTTCATGGCTCCATGGACAGACAGTGATGTCATCACTTCGCTTGCGTATAGTAATGCTACATTATACAAATTACTGTGTCTATGGTTTTATTTGAGCTTTATGAAATTGCCAGATTTAACAACTTTCTACTTTTAGGTATTTTTTTATGGAAAGGAATACGTGTATGAAAGGGAAAAATTGGGGAAAATGCATAAAAAATAAATGTATTTTTAAATACCTTCTTGACATCGTAAGAAAATAATATTTGTATTCGCACCTTCCGGTTAACCATACCTTTCGAATGATACCATTTTCAACCCTCTACTCCCATAACTAATATGTTAAAAAGGGACTACAAATTTTATGCTTGCCTATTAATATATAGATTCTAACTTCGAAAAGATTTATGTGATACGATATATTAATAATTTGCGTTTTAAAAGTTTTTTTTTTGAATAGATTATTTTGTGCGTTTGCGATTAAATTATTAATAAGAAATTTACTCTGTAAAAATATGTACTTAATACAACTTTTGATATATATATATATATATATATATATTATTTCTTTAGCATCAACATTTTAGCTAAATGCAAAATTTCCGTTTGGTCCACAGACATATATGACAAATCCATTTTCGTAAATATCAAGTACATTTTCATAAATATCCTGTGCTTTTTGTGAATTGGTAAGATAACACACATTTTTTGTAATAATTAAGTTTCGCTCATAAAGTATATGATACTTAAAAGCTCTGATGCAGACGGAGACAGAAGTAAAATGTTGATGAGCTAAGCTTGCTCCCAGCAATTCTCAGAATTACTAAAAGAGAAAAAGAAACCACAGATAACTTTACTCACATATTCGATAAGAGCACTTTGGAGAGATCAGAGATGTTTCTATCCCGGATTCTTTTTTTGCGGGATGGGAGATAAGAATGAGATGAAGAGAAGCAACAATTTTGGTGGGCTTTTCTGTCTCCCACTCTCCGACATCTTTCTACACAGTTTTGAATTTGAGGTATTTTCTTATCCACGAGTGTCAAAAGAAGAACAATAACAAGTATTCTTACTTTTGCCGCTGCCTTATTTTTAATCTCTGAAGCAACAATTCATGTTACAAGCAAATCAAAACTTAGCTGTAAAAAGCACTTAAAGAAAAAATGCTAGCAATAAGAAAGCACCACAGAGCTGGCGTTTTAAAGTAATAAGTACAAAACTTTGAAATTTGTGAGTTTATTGCATTTAATAGTGTTTATTCGAAGTTTTGTGCGAGTTTATTGCATTTTATTTTTATGGTGTTTATTTAAAGCTTTGCGGCGAGTTTATTGCATTTTATAGTATTTATTCAAAGTTTTGTTGCGAGTTTATTCAAAGTTTTGTTGCGAGTTTATTGTATTCTATGGTGTTTATTCACAGTTTTGTGCGAGTTTATTATATTTTATGGTGTTTATTCAAAGTTTTGCTGCGAGGTGATTGAATTTTATGGTATTTATTCAAAGTTTTGTACTTAAAAATTCTAGTATTGAATGAACAAAGAAGTATACAATGTATGCACAACAATAGTTTCAGATCATATTAATTGAGCAGAACTTTTCATCGGGTTTAGAAAAGGCAACGTGTGTATCGTGACCGCAGCAAAATATTAACCCTTTAAAGTTCACCATATATTTTCTTTTGAAATTGCTAAATTAATTTGAAAAATGGCTATTAAACATATAGCTAATCATAAATATATAAAAAGCAAAAATTAGTGTTTTGAAATTTTCGAATTTTTTTTGTTTTAAAACATCAATATTAAATTAAAATAATATTACATTTAATAAATAAATAACTTTTTAAGTAAACGGGGGAGGAAAAGCAGTTACATTCAGAAATGTGTTTTGAACTACATATTTCATCTGCGCCGTTTACCTCCTCAACACGACAGTTCCCCACTACACTTGCAATATTAAATGTGATTATTTTGGTCTCCTCTACCTGCCTTTTGATTTGTGCTAAATATTTTTGAGACACCCTCTATATTTAAAACTTTTTAATAATAATTCTATGAATAGTATTTACATTAATTAAATGCATATTTTATTCATTTTGTATACAATACAGTGAAACACATTTATAGTAAGCTACTTTTGGCTTTAAAATTTTACTAAGGAAATATTTGATACATTTTTTTCTAATAAGAACTGCTTTAATTCATTATTTTTATTTGAATGTACTATGTATAGAATGTATTGCTTGATAAGCACGCGTGATGAGGGGGTAATCAAGAAAGAATACGTATATGGCAATTTGTAAAGAAAGCTGAATTTAAAAATATATTCGATCACGATATCTGAAAATTAAATTGAAAGACTTATTTAACTCTAGTCTCTTGTTCGCGTATCAACATTTTTCATCAATTACAAGATTGTAATTGAATCAGTTTATTAGTACCAACAGTGAGTATTCAAAATGTCACAATTTTTGCCTATTTTAGTAAGATTTTTGCAAAAATTTTGCCTTTCTCATAAATTTTTACATTTTCACAGAATTTGTTACCATTTTATCATACTTTACAAGAATAAATTGGTTAGAAATGTTCATAAAATTTCACGATTAAATAAATATATACAGTAGAACCTCGATTATCCGACATAATTAAGACCGAACCTACATCGGATAATCATAATTTCCGAATAATAGAGAATTTTTCAATAATTATGTAGTTTAACATGTAACATCGTCATCGAACTGCTATTATGATTATTTAATTTGCTAAATAAATAATTAAATTCAAATTATATGTGAAAATTTATTTTGAAATAAAAAATTTACAATGATTTAAATGAAAGCTTCATCTGGCGTTAATTTCAAAGGAATTCTAAGAGCGGGGAACCAAAATATTTATCTGTACTGGTAGTTCGGAAAGAACGCTTGCACACACAAGGAATATGAAATTTAAAAAATAATGAAGAAATGAATTTTGGTTAACAAAGAATTTCAGATAATAGACGAAAAAAAGTCAGGAAAACGACGTCGGTTAACAGAGAGTTCTGGTTAAATGAGGGTCGGATAATCGAGGTTCTGCTGTATATATATATATATATATATATATATATCGTGATGAAATTATCTTAGATCACCTTCAGTATACTGTAAAAGAAAAAATTCTACGACGTTCCCCCCCAGAAAAGAAAACTAGTTGCATTTTCTGAGACAGATCAATTCGTTTTGGGAACGAAAGTTTTAATTTTTTCAGATCTGCAACGAGACCAGTCTTTTTGCTAATGGAAGCTGTCGTTTGTGAAATCTTTCACTGCCAAAAAATTTAGTTTTGTTGCATATTTAAAACAAATCGTGTTGGTGTTGATGTTGATCTTAGGATTAAGCCCAATTGACTGAATTATGGTCCTAAGCCTGAGGTTTTTTTTCTAAGATTTCCTAGGAATAGTATTATAAATTAAAGCTTAAACGAATCGATTTTGAAACGGAATGCCATAGTTTTTTTTTTTTTTTTTTTTCAGTGTATGTTATGTCTGTATAATGTATAATATATAGTGTATATCTCACAGGAGAAAATTTTGAAAATATCGTCCTAGAACGGATTGAGTAAAAATCACGTAATAAAGAAATTTTATTGTAAAACACTCTCAAATAGTACAAAGTTCTCAAGCATTTTGAACATAAAAATCGTTAAACTTTTCATCCATTTAATTGTAATGATTAATTGTAATGATCCATTTAATTGTAAGGATTTTCTTTTGAAGTTACTTTTTATAAGATTAAAAGATTTAAAGACTTTTTAATGACAAAAAGATTAAAAAAATAAATAAATAAATGCTCTTATAATATACATGTATATATATATATATATATATATATATATATTAATTAGCTAATACTTCTTTTACACTCTGTCAGGAGTTAAATCTAAATATGTACTTCAAAACGTGAAATAAAAAATACAGTGCGAAGTAACATAAAAGTACTAATTTATTTTATAAAGAAATAATTTATTAAAAAGAACTAATTTATTTTATTTATTTTTTGATAAACAGTTGTTTGGTTACGCTTGCTTTTTTCACAAAAATATTATCTTGTTCTGTAATGTCTGTAATGTACGCAACAAATTGACTGAATTTCAGAACACCCAGAATCATGTTGAATGCTAAAATTATTTCAGACAAAGACGCTGTGTCTTTTTAAAACACCAAAAGTGTTTCAGATCTTCATTTGGAACCTTAAGTTTAAATGTTTTAACACAAAGAGAAGCTCTTACTTTCAACTAATTTCATTCATAGGAACGCAGGTAATTTCAGCGTACTTTTCTCTCAGTTAACATTATTTTCATTCATTAAATGCTTTCAACCATTAATTTCTATTATGATTTATTGTTAAAAGGTAACAATAGAGCCTATTTTGTTAAAAGAAACTTCTTCATTAAGTGCTTTATACTTCTAATGGAAAATTTAGCTAAAGTCATTGATGATCAAAGGAAAAGCAAATTATTTTTATTGTCAGATTACTTTCATACTTGAAAGCTGAAATTATATTTATTAAGATACATTCTACTATAACAACAGAAAATGTTAGAATAAAAGTAATTACAACAGAAAGTTTCATAATAGTTTATTTAATGCATAAATTTTCTTTTATAGCGTTATAAATAAGACAATTCAGCACACACACAAAAAAGGACACGTATAAAGTTCTATAAAAAGGCATGCTATAGTAAACGCTACCAGCAATTTCGATTATCGGGATTCCCCCCCCCCCCTTTTTTTTAAATACTTTTATAATGGTATTTGTATCTAAATTAAGTGTGTAATGATTTACTTTTTTGGGTATTTACGGTCACAAAATCAATATATAAAATAAAAATAAATAAGTTAACGGACGTAAATGAAAAACTATGAAAAATTGCCTGTGAAATTAAAAAAGTAAAGTAAATTTGATTACACTTTGTTAAATAATGAATCTCTAGAAGCATATATTTATCGAAAAAAATAAATAAATAAATAAACCCTTAAAAGTAATCATATTAGCACATTTTTTCTTTCTTTTTTTTTTTTTTTTTTTTTTGTAGAAAACCATTAAAGATTAGTATGTCTGATACTGTCACAAACTGCACATGCATATACAGTTGAACCTCTTTAACGTGAATTACTTTTAACATGAACTGTTTCCACAATCCCCATCAAAATGAAGATTAGTTTAGTTATATGAAGAATAGTTACTGATCGCATGAACTACTGATAACATGAACAATTTTTTTTTATCCCGTTTGAGATTCAAGTTAACAAGATTCGACTGTATATATAATAGAAATGATGAGAGACATTTTGATAAAAGCACGTTTTAAGTTTTGAATAATAATACCTTTATTAAAATTCCATTCTCGTAATGTTATTTATTATTATTATTATTATTTATAAAACCGTTATTATACTTTCAAAGATATGTTTCAAAGCGTTTTTTGACCAATTAATATAAGAAATTCTTTAACAGATACAGCGACAATTTATCAATCGTAAATTCACGTAATTCTGAATTTATTTCGTTGCTATCTAATTTCTTATAATAGTGTTATTACTATAACAAATTTTAATTCGGAAATTTATATTTTTCTAAGCAAACTGCAGAAAGAAATGAACTGTATGCCTAATTTGTGGCAATATGGAAAAATGGGTGGTGGTGGTGGTGGTGATGGATACTGATCTGCGTGAATACTTAATTTAATTAAAAACCTAATAGAACACTTTTATGAGTTTTTTAAAATTTATTTTTAATTGATTAATTAATTAATTTATTTTATTATTATAAAAATATTGGTATTTTAATAAAATTTAACAAAATGTTTTCTGAGAATATGCTTGAACTACAGTACAATTAAATAACATATTTCAAGAAGTCGATTGTCGACAGACCTAGATAAATGATGTTTATTAAAGTTAACATTTTTATAAGAATTTAAAGTTTTAAACGAGAAATGAATTATACATGGCAATCGGAATTTGTCGGTTAAAAATTTAAAAAGTGTTAGAAGGGACGAACATAAAAGGATTAACAATACAATGCGCGTCCGGAAACAGGACGTGCAGTTGGTAGAGGGCGCTGTGTAAGGCAGTTGAAATAAATCGGCAATGTGGGATTTTTTTTTTTTTTTTATTATGTATATATATAAATCAGATGAATATCTGCTATTTTAGCATTTGTGAAGAACTGTATATGGTATGAAATCACTTCGGGGAATAACAACTTCCCTCATTGCCGGTTTGTTTCGACTGCCTTACGCAGCGCCCTCTACCACCTTCACGTGGCGCTTCCGGACACGCATTGTACTGTGAATTCTTTTATATTCGTCTTCTCTAACCCCCTTTAAATTTTGGCCAGACATTATCCGATCACCTTGTATGCTATTATACATATTATGTAATTATATTAAGCAATGTTTAATTTCGTGAGAGTTGTTTTCGGTCATCTGTGTTTGTACAAAATTTACAAAGAAGATGTAGATAACCTTGGTAGACATAAAATATAGATTTAATTGTACATTTTTAATTAAATACACTAACGTATTTTTTGAAAACAATTTCTCAGAATCAGGCAGGACGAATTTTAAGTTAAATGCGATATAAATGCAATAAATTAATGCTCCGCAGTACCTTGCAATTGACTGAAGAAGTTAAAGGAAACAACGCCGAATAGATTGAAAGACTACAGTATCAACAATAATTTAAACAAGTTTTTGAAAATGTTATTTTGAAATCATTTTTATACTTTAATACAGGGTGCCCAAAAAAGGACGGCTAGATTTGAAAATTAAGAATCTCGAAATTGAAGGTAGATAAAAGACTGGAATAAACAATATGTTTATGTTGGAAGTTGTAACATTTTTATACAGAAGTTTCAAAATTTTCAAACTTCAAGCTTTCACAGTTCAATGCTTGAATTGATCGCTTAGCGCAATAGAGCACTATTTATCAGTATTGGGATTACACTATACAGTATACACCGACTTCTGTCAGAAACGTTTATTATTTGATGAAAATTGTATTGAATTTTTCTTGGGTTTCGTTACATATTACGTATATCGATAGCTGATTAGAGTAAATGTATTCTTCATTGTACCTTCAATGTATCTTCATTGTATTTTCCTTGTTCTTCATTGTCATTGTGTGATTCTTTCAAATACATTTTTGAAATTACTTTTATCAGTTTATACCTTAAATTGATGTAAATTTAATTGACCTTTTCTTCATTTTTGCTGCATATCACGTTTAGAATATCGATTACTAGTGATTAGAACAAATATATTACTCATTGATAAATATCATATGAAAATGTCCTATGTTACATAAAACCTGACATGCTCCTGAAGGAGATAGAATCTGTAATAATAAAAGTAAAAATAATACTATAGTAATAAATTTAGAATTGTTTGATCATCAGTTTATTAATTTATTACCATGACATTTTGCATATAAAACATGCTAAATATTCTAATAAAGTATAGCTCATTCACGTATCAGTTTATTACACAACGCTTTATTTAATTATAGATTATCGAAGACATATACAAACATAAATGTAATTTTCACCTAAAATGCATTAATTAATGCCTACAAAGTACAAAATATCTTTCAAAAGTGTTTCTTATATCCTCATTTAAACGCCAAAAACACGCCTTATCTTCACATAATGTTTATTTTAAAACTTATTTTTAGAGGTATTTACCCTCAATGAACCATTTTGACATCCAATTTTATCCCCTCAACCCGGGTCACTTCCTACAGAAGATAAGCTTCATTTGACTAATTGCTCGGTAAAAGCATTGGAGACAATCCTGGTATGAAATTTCACTGTCAAAAAACATCCGCTTCCTCTTCTCAAAAAATGTACTCCAAGAATTTTCTTTTCCATCTTTGTCTTCTTGATGACTGACATCGATTACTCCATCCGCGTTCTATCTGTTATTTGGAAAGACCTGCGAATTTTGAACAGGTGGTACATCTCTTCCTTATCTGATGCTCTCCGGAGTAAAAATTTTGATCTTGTTACTTCCAAGAGAAGAGACCATAAAGTCAGGAAGAATGACCCTGCTCGAATTTTATTTTTATTTCTTTTTTAGACCTGAAATTTTTGATCAAAGATTGCCGTGTCTTGTTTAAAAGAATGATAAGTCGGTGAGTGACAAGAAGACATAGAGAACATATGGGCTAGTGATGGTAGATAGTAAAAGCAAGCGCTAAAAGCCATCTTTTTTCTTTTTTTTTTTCTTCGTTCTAATGATTATACAGCTAGTTGTTTGTTTATGCTCTGTGAACTCATTAAGAAAATAGACGAGTTATGTTACAGTAAGATAATACATGCATTACCGAAATTGAAGTAATGAGAAATAAAAATAAATGTCAGTACAATAAATGTAAAAAAAAAAAAAAAAAAAAAGCTACTAATGACATTGCATTTACAAAGAATCATTTTCACTTTATAGAAAATATTTTGTAATATTTTGTAATATTATTTATCTTTTTTTTTTTTTTTTTTTTTTTTAACATTTTGAGATAAATGTTTGGCATTTTCAATAATAATCGTTTGTGTTGAAATAAAGAATAAAAGATTGATATTGAAAATGGCTTCTGAAATGATAGAGGTTCGAGGGATATGTTTTTTTTTTTTCTTTCCCGAGAAAAAGTATTCCTTTTTTTTTTTTTTTTTTCAAATTATAATTCATTGCCATTTTAAAATTTTCTATATACGTAAGAGAAATATTTATATACTAGCCTTCCTCGTGCAGACATTTGCGTGATAATACCTGCATACCTAATAGTATGATTTTCAGAAAAACATCACTAATAAAATTACTCGAAAATTTAAGTTTCTTTCCTTTTCTCCTTTCTTTCCTAAATTTAACAAAATAGATTTAAATCTTTGACATCTGCATTATAATTTCAATTTTAGAAAATATTTTTTCCGCTGCTAAGTTGAAAAAAAAATTAGAATTAAATTATTGTTATATTAAAAATATATATTATTTCCTAAAATTTCACGAAATTAAATTATTGTTATATTAAAAATATATTATTTCCTAAAATTTGACGGAATTAAATTATTATATAACCATACATAACAGAAATCCCATAATTAATAAATGTATCTACAAAATAAATAAATAAATAAAAAGAAACAATGTTCATAAAAAAAAATAATAATAAATAAAATAATAATAATAATGATAGTAATAATAATAATAATAGATGGCGCCACTACCGTCCTGCTGAATAGCCACCATAAAGCGAAGCCTAACTTTCTTTAAATTCTTCCAAATATTCTTGTAAATATGAGTACAAAAAGTTAATGATTTTTTAATTTTTTTAAGAAAATGTACTTCTCAAGTGTATTAGATTAAATTTTTGTATCCGAAATCGCTAGCCAAAGTGCTATTAAACGATTTGTCTCTAGCAGCTAAATTTGTGCTTTGGGTCTGGGTTGAGCAATCAGATAACACTTTACGTCACTATTGTATCGTTTCGACAAAATTTAATCGTAACTGGTCCATGTTAGAGGAAATACTATTATGTAGATACTCGCAAGTTTTCGACTTTTAGTTTTTAAAAGGTTTGCCAATTTTCAAATATAATGAATACGGATAAACCTTTATATTTTGAAAAATAAACTTGGCATTTTCACTATAGTCGTCTATTACTGTTTGCTTTTGGCTGGATTGAACAAAAAAAAAAAAAAAAAAAAAAAAAAAATTGGTAATGAAAACGGCTGATGGGATGATAAATGTTCTTTTATTTTTAAACCAATTATACATTGTTACTATTTTGAAATCTCCTAAATTCACAAGAGAAATATATATACTGTATACCTATTCAATACGTTTCGACTTTTAGTTTTTAAAATAATTGTTAATTTTGAAATACAATGAACACGGTTAAATTTTTATATTTTCAGGTAAAATCTTTTCACTGTGATCGTCTTCTACTTTCTGCTCTCAGTTGGAATGAAAAATAAAAGATATATATATATATATATATATATATATATTGAAATACATTAATATAATCAGTGCAAAAATGTTTTTATGAAATTTAAAGATGACTCAACATCAGTATCAAAACAATTCCTCGGATCATAAGCTGAGACTACCCATATCAAATCAAAGAATAATTAAAGAAAAATCGAAATAAATATTGGAAATTGGAATTAGAAAAAAAGCAATATTTGCATTCTAACGTTGTCAAGGGCCTGGTAGAATGCAAATATGCTAAAATATGGATGTTTTTCTGTAACAAAGAAAGCAAAAGCTAAGAATTTCTTTGTTCGCAGGCCCGAAACATCCATAGACAATCCATTAAAGAAGAAGATAAAAATAAAACTATAACCTAATATGACAAACCATAACCATATAAAATTAAGATTAAAATAAAAATACAAAGATACAAAAATTCAACTTACTGAATAAAATATTTGATATGAACACAACTCAAAAAAAAAAGAAATATACATAGTCAAAACAGAAAAACGAAGATCATAATAAAACAATAATCATAATAAAACCTTTACCAAAATATGAAAAACCATAACCATTTAAATGTAAGATTAAAATAAAAAACCCATAAAATTGTAGAAGAATAAGATTACTTTAACCTTTCAAAATGAAATTGAAGCAATAAACGTCGCACATGTAAAAATGTAACAATCAGTTAGCAGTTAGATTCACAGTTAATTAGTTCAAAATAGCATGGACCATAGAGTAATTTTTAGGATCCACAGTGGAATTCATGTAGGGTAAGGATTCAAATCCTGAAATAATCAGATGATGATTCCTAATATTGAATCATGAAAAGTGCTGCCATCTGGAGTAATTAGATGAAAATAATGGAAAAATACAATCAAATAAATTTAGGATTCAAATAATCAATGTATTTGATTGAAAACCAAAAAATAATACCTAATATTTAGACGTAAATTTAAATTTGAATAAAATGTATGCGGAGAAAAATAAAAAAAAATAAAATAAAATAAAATAATAATAATAATAATAAAAATAATAATTAAATAAATAATTAAAAGAATATTTTTATTAAGTGTTTGGGATAGCCATTAATTAATGCTAAATTTTTAAAGAATCGAAATTGTAATTTTTGATGTTTGTCAGACACTACATATTTGATCCTTAGATTAAAATTAAGAAGAATATTGACAAATACAGATTTATGTAAGCATGTTTTAAAGTTAGTGAAAAAATTTACCTTAAAGGGGAAATCTTTCTTTTTATCGTATAAGTCAAATTCTAATTGTCCATTACTATTAAGAATAATTTTTAAATCTAAGAAATTAATGACACTAGAATCCAAATCAGTACTACTTAGAGACAGATTTTCAGGATATTTGACAGGTAAGTCAAGTTTGGTGCGATTTTTATCCAAATATAATATAATTATATCATCTATGTATCGTAGTAATTTAAAGTTAGTACACTCAATGTCACGCTCATAATAATATAAGTATAGATCAGCTAATATGCTAGAAGCAATTCCACCTTGTGGCAATCCTAAACGTTGTTTATATAAATAATTATTGAATAAAATATAGTTATGGAAGAGGCTAAACCTAGTCAGAGTTTTAAAGGCTGAAGGAGTTATGCTAACATTTAGATTTAAATACTGCAAATTTTCTACAAAAAGTTTATTTATAATATCAAACATATCTTTAATATCAATATTATTAAAAAGATCATTGAAATCAAAAGTTTTTATACCAGTAATATCAGTAAGATTTTTAATTTTATTTTTGAGTTGAAAACTATTTTTTAGAAAAAAATTACACTTGTTAGAAACAATATAACTATGTAATTTTTTAAGGATATTCAATAACATAATATTAGCATTAGAAGTATAGGCATTGCAGGCAACAGAAACAGTACGAAATTTAATAGGATCTTTATGAAATTTTGGAATTACAACTAAATAAGGATAATTGTAGTTATTACATTTAGTTTTTATCAACTTATAATAATTAAATATATGCCTATTTTTAATATCGATACTGTCATTAATCTTAAGAAAAATATTACTAGTATCCATAGTATCAAAAAGAAGTTGTTTATAATACTTTTTGCAAATAATTGCATAGTTATTAGCCGCCTTGTCAACATAAGTAATAATAAATTTAGACTGTAAGTCTAAAATTGCTGAATGAATTTCTTTGAAATCATAGTACTTGATATTAGAAAGATGGTGCATATTATAAACTAAATCAAGTTTAAATTTCTCCAATAACTTAAATTTCCACTCATTAAAAAATTCCACTGGTTTATTATAATCAATAGCAATTTTGTATATAAAGAGATCCAAGTCTAAATTAAATTGAGTAATGATATCAATAAATTTGAATTTTGAGGGCATCCGAAATTTAGTACCATACTTCATCAAAGATCTAAGAGTAAGATTTTCCACAATATTGATATCACCAGTAATAATATGACCATGAGATGTATTGAAAAAAGATTTATATTTGGAATCAGAACAATAGCATGGAGGATGATCATTAGAAGTAAGAAATTTAGCAAATTTATTGTAGTTAAATATTTTTCTACCTAAAGTAATATTGTATTTAAAAGTTTTTTGAATGATGAAGTTTTTGATTGGAAAAGGATTGGATGGATCATTAATTAAATTGTGAATATGAAGTTTATTAAAAACCAGATGAGAAAAATTTATCACCAAGAGAGAGTTATTTATTTTTTGACCAGACTTTAAATCAAGTTTAATATTAAAACACTCAGCCCTATAGTGTAAAATATCAAAGAATACATCACTGAAGTGTGAATCAAAAGAATGAGAATGGAATACTTTAAAATATTTAAGAAGATACTTCTTTTTTATTCCAAAAATAAAATTACGTATAACTTTCCAATTATAAGACTGAAGAAAAATACTTTCTAAGGATTTGAGATTTTGTAATATATATGAAATGTCCAGATGTTGGGAAGACGACCTAGAAGAACCCCTAGAAGTTCTAGTAGTCTTTTTATATAAAGAGTGATTTAGAGTTTTATAAATATTACTGTAAAATTCAATTTTTGAAACCTTGGAATAAACAATATGTTGTTTATTATAAACATTAGAATTTAAACCAAAAGGATAGATAGTATTCAGTGATTTAATATATTGTGATTCAAGTAAGAGACGTTCATTCAAATTCTTCTTAAAATTAAGAATTTTCACAGTAATATTATTAAAGTCATGTTGATGGAAGTGCATATATTCAAAATTAGTGGTACATTGACGTGATTTTTTAATATCAGAGCGATGTAAGTTAATCCGCTTGTGTAATGGATTACTAGTTTGTCCAATATATACCATATTGCATAAATTACACTTGAGAGAGTAAATAATATTAAAAGCCTTACAAAATGTAACATGAGAAGAGCCATCACTAAAATGAGAAGCATCAGCAAGTGGGCATGTAAGACATCTAGTAGAATTACATTTTGTGAAAAATAAATTGCGAAGAGGAGGATGATATAGGTAGCAGGATGACGATCCAGAGTAATCCCTATACATTACTCTGTACCTAGCACAAGACAAACCATAAGATTTGCCTTTTTTGCCAGGCGCTAGGAATTTACTTAGAACAACCATTTAATGAATAATGAAGATAAATATTGGATAAATTGAGACAATAATTATAAGAAATATTGGAATTTAACTAAGCTTGCAAAATTATAATAGAAGCCTGATAAATTCATAAAAATAGATAAATATGTTTTCTTATAAAAAACTAAAACTTTAGAGAATCTTGAGTAAAATAAATATTTTTGAACAAAATAATTCTTTTGAAATTCTGGATTAAAATAAATGGAGAACAAAATTGTATAAATACATAAACAACCTTTAGTAGAAAAGTATGAAAAATGTATAATATTTACAAAAAGTAGTCATAGCCATGATGAAAATTCATCAAAGATATATACAACAATATATACAATAATAAGTTATTTAAAATAGACCCCTCCCCCCCCCCCCCCCAAAAAAAAAAAAAAAAAAAAAAAGGATGACTAACAAATAATAATGTAGTAAAACACACAATATTACCAGTAAAGAAACTTGCTAAATGATTGATGAAAGTAGTCCAAAATGATCATTAAATTGTAAAACACTGAATGAGAATTGTAATACACTGAACAAGAATTGATATAAGAATTGAAATAGTATTATAAATAATAATGTAGTAAAACACACAATATTACCAGTAAAGAAACTTGCTAAATGATTGATGAAAGTAGTCCAAAATGATCATTAAATTGTAAAACACTGAATGAGAATTGTAATACACTGAACAAGAATTGATATAAGAATTGAAATAGTATTATAAATAATAATAATAGTAGTAATACAACATAAAATGCGCAACAGCAGCTATAAAATGATGTATTTAAAAAAATTTGTGAAAATTAATAAACTGCTTAAGTAATAGCAAAAATTGTGCAAACACATTATGAAATAAAAATAAAAATAATAAAATTATATATATATATATATATATATATAAATGTCGGAAGATTGGGAGAGCTGTAGTATAGGATTCCTTTGGCAAAATTTGAAATTTGGCTTCAAAGTAGCTCGTCGCCAAGGTCTTTACTTATGCAATTGCGACAAGAATTTTAGTTCCTCACAGAAATGGCAACAAAAAATTTAAAGTGACTAAGAGTTCCTATACTAAAACTGTACTGAAAAATTTAATAATATGTATTTAACTGTTATTCCATGTATAAGCATGCGAATTTTATAATTTAACATGTTTTTAGTTAAAGAAGTTTACTATTTGGATTTTATGGCAATAGGAACGGATATATAAGAATAAATTTTGAAATAACTTCACTAAAATAAAGTTTTATGCACAAAAAGAAACAAAAATGAGAAAATTATTGTATGAAAATTCAAACACTGCTTTATCTTATCAGATGGACATTAAGCGGTCTTTGCAAAAAACGGATGTAATGTTTTGAAATACGTATGATTTTCAACGAAATCCTTCTCACATTTTCTGAAGACATTACATCTATTAAAACAAAAGTATATACATATACATATGCCTACATTATTTTACATTTAAATTTAAAAAAAAAAAAGTTAAAAATTACATTAAAGTAACAGCATCATAGCAAAATATAGCAACTTTTTATAACAAAATTTTTTCAACGACAAAAAAGAATTAGTGTAATCTATTGTTTTACTTAAAAGTGCAAATGCACAAATATATATGATTCTATTTTTCAGATTCCATTCTGGCAGTGATATTGATTACGATCAAAATATAAAGAAATATGAAAAGAGTTTGAAAATTTTGAGGAGAGAGTTAGCAGTTGACTGGTAAGTGTCTAAAAGGAATTTATATGATTTCATATAATTTTTCTTAAACTCTTTTATATGTATATCTTAAATTAAGTTCTTTATTAAAAGATACTTATACAATCGCATTTGTATTCATTTGAGTGTCTTGAAATATTTTTAAATAAACAAAAACAGACCAATTGTATTTTCTCAAGCTATTTTTAGCAATAATACAAAATTATTTATATTAAGTTTATTTAAAAATATGAACTATTTATGATATATTAGTTCCCCATCATACTATAGGTATGAGGAACTTAGGTAATCGTGAAAATTTTCGACCTCGGTTTTTTGACTATTTTACACGTTTTCAGGTGTGAGGAATCCGAAAATGACAAAATTTCTATGGTGTCTGTTTTTAGGGTGTCTGTTAGTCTGTTAGTGTGTAAGTCCGTTAGTTTGTTAGTCTGTGTACACGATATCTCAAGAACAAATTGTCGCAGAGAGGTCAGATCAGATTTAAAATATTACTTTCGACACTGGCAAGAACCCTATTTATTTGCAACATTCGAATTTAAAACTTCGTAAGTTATTAGAAATTTACGATTTTCTTAACATGGGAGAATAGGACAAAAATTCACTTAAACGTGCATTAAAAGGAAACTTTTTACTGTAAAAATGTCAGACCAGTTTTAAAATATTAGTTTTGATGCCGGAAGGAACATCAGTAACTATAAATATGCTACTTTGAAAATTTCGCAAGTTATTGGAAATTTACGAATTTCTTAACATGGCAGTATAGGGCAAAATTTCACATAAACGTCAATTTTGAGAGATATTTTCATCGTAAAGATGTCAGACTACTTTTGAAATATTATTTAGGACACTGGTATGAATATTAATGACTATGAATTTTCCAATATAAAAATTACGTAAGTTATTGGAAATTTACGAATTTCTTAACATGGCAGCATAGAGAAAAATTTCACATAAACGTCAATCTTGAGGGACATTTTCATCGTAAAGATGTCAAACCACTTTCGAAATATTATTTAGGATACTGGCATGAACATCATAGACTATGATTTTTCCAATTAAAAAAAATTCGTAAGTTATTTGGAATTTACGATTTACTTAACATGCCAGAATAAGGTAAAATTGAGCATAAACTTTCATTTTGAGGCTCATAAATTCATTAGACAACTTCAAAATTACATTTATGATATTTGTTTGAACATGATTGAATACAAATATTCTAATAGGAAAATTTCGTAAATTATTCGTAATTTACGATTTTACCAACATAGCGAAATTGTAAATTTTTCATATAAATATGAATTTTGAGGATTA
The DNA here is from genome assembly GCA_963930645.1 of Salticus scenicus. Taxonomy (NCBI): domain Eukaryota; kingdom Metazoa; phylum Arthropoda; class Arachnida; order Araneae; family Salticidae; genus Salticus; species Salticus scenicus. The sequence continues at coordinate 128,114,483 of OZ005650.1, forward strand.
TTGCATTGAAAATAGTAGCATGAAAAATAAACAACGGAATTGACCCTGATAAAATAAATTAATAATTAGAATAAGATAAATATATCGAAGTGAACGGTAGATATCCTATTAGGCGGGGTTTTTATTCTGTCACTGTATCAAGCTTTTGTCAAATTCATTTCTTTTAACATGATTATATCTCTCAAACTAGAAATTTATGAGAACATAAATATGATGGGGAACTGAGCAGAGTCCACCTATGCCAACTAGTTTGTGTAACACTGTTAAAAGGTAATTTAATTATAAATTCTTTAAATCTTTTTTGTTCGTCTGTCTCAAATAGCGTTTCTGTTACATCTTTATATTATAATTCAGACTTTTAAATTGATATTTTTTTCGTTTAAAGACTGCCATCAGATTCGGTGTATTTAATGGCCTAAGCTCGCACAACCACACACCTAACGATAATGCAATCTAAAGATCAGTCTATTAGAGGATTTCTTCTCACGCGCAGTTTATGAACCAGATATTTGTATTAAATAATAAATAAAGTAATAACATATTAATATATAAATAAATGATTTGCATTTTTTTTCCGTTTTGAATACATCATTATTTATACTATTATTAATATAATTAAATTATGTAATATTTGAATGTATAACAATTAATTAAGAAATTTTTAGGGTTGTTTCCAATTTAGCTTAAAAAAAAAAAAAAAAAAAAAAAAAAAAAGTGGTATATTACAGGTGGAACGAATGAATTATCAAACAAAAAAGTATTTATAATTTTTCGTATTTTAAGTTTGTCATGGGTTCTCTCTTAAATAACCAAACTCTTTCAGCTTCATGTATGACAGCGCTTCTTTTGATAACGAAGCTGAAGCGGCTTTGCTCCGCATGAAAAGATCTCCCACAGTTTGCCAAAATGCTGTACAATGGTTCCAAAGTCAACTGAAATCAGAACGAGATAAGGTATGGAAAGTATTGAAGACTGAGAAAAAAGTTAACTTGTCCAGTGCCATGCCTTACCTGATCAAAATCACCACAACTGACGCTGTGTGGCAGACTCTCGAGAGCAGAGCTCAGGATTATATCTATGAATGGCAGCGCAGAGCCAACTTTACTATCCTGGAAATTTTCATTCTGAGACATAAAATGTAAGTATAAATGTAACTATGCATGTACCGATGTAGTTTTTTTCTACCTACACCACAGTAAATCATTAATAAATGATTAAAAAAGCTAAAAAAAAAAAAAAAAAGAAAAAAAAGAACATGAAGTAAAAAAATATATATATGTATATAGTTAAGAAAAACACACTGAAGAGTTGTAGGGGAAGGCCTTGGGGCATTTGAATCGTCGATGGGATATTCTGCGACCCGAATTTGTTACTTGGACGTATTTAAAATCATTAACATGTAGTCTAATAAAAAAATATAGCAAAAGTAAAGAACTGCTATAAATTATTTAACTAAAATTAATACCACATACAAATGTAAAAAATGATTCTCTATAAGGTATATATTTATCTAGCTAAATATAGGGTTTAATTTAGAAAATTGAGTATGAATTCAAATTGTATGTTATAAAAGTTAAAAGATTTTTTCCGAAATACTTTGTCTCTATCTTTTGAGTTCGTAATAATACAATCATGTAAATTTTAAATGAAAATGTTTTATAAAGTTAATGATAAAAACATGTATAATCTAGCCAATATTAGTTCCCTCGCTCAATGCAATTCGGAATATTACTCCCTATTTAATGGTACAAAGATGTATGATACGAAATAAACATAGTATACTGCGAAATCTTTTAAATTTCCTTAGGGAAAAAAATTCCTTTAGAGTAAAATTGGAATATTAAGTAAAAAAAAAAAAAAAAAAAAAAAAAAATGTGCTAAATGAAAACTTAGAAATTTGTAAATAAACATTATAAAAATATAGAACTCACTTTAAATTTGTTTATCTTTTATTATTTATGTTGGGTAAGTTTTTACATTGTTTTAATATTTATGTTTCTCTTCTTTTCTTTATTTCCTTTTTTTTTTTTTTTTTTTTTTTCCTTGTGTGCAGTTTATGGTAATTGTTTACAAATGTCTTACTTTTCAAAACTTCCTGTATCCTTTCTAAATCACTAGATGGGTTTAATAAAGAAATATTTCAAGTTAATTTATTTCTATAAAGGTCCGTTACCTCTTCTTCTAAAGATGAATCATATATATAGGGTGACCAAGTAAAATGTCCCAAATTTCAATAATCGATTAAAAAAAAAAAAAATAACAATAAAATAAAAAATTAGCGATACGTTGGCGGTATGAGGCAAAATTGGCTACTTAATTCTTACATAATGAAAATTCTTTTTTATCGTTTATGGCGCACTTACACGTGCATTAAGCACATGCACTAAATCGACAAACGAAAATATAACATTACCGCAAGAGAAGGAATAGGTTGCTCTACGATTTGCAGCATACAAATCCGTAATAACAGTGTAAAGATTGTTTCGAATAAGTAATAAAAGAAATTCACCTGAAACTAAGAGCATTAAAAGAGTGACAATTTCTTTTTCTCAAAACTTGAAGTAAACAGAACGTGCATAAGAAGTGTTCAGAAATTGTGTAGAAAGTGTACAAAAAGAGTACTGAAAATTTACAAAGAAGTGCAATGATTTTTTTTTTTTTTTTTTTTTTTTTCGAAAAAAAATTTGCGAGCCCTATTATCTGATTTTACATTTATCTTATACATTTTAACGTTCTGTTAAGTATAACAGTCTCAAGGTATCGACATTTGATTCGGACACCATATACAAGGTTCGGCAAAAGCCCCACACCCCTCTCCTATCTCGAAAATGCGTCAGAATTTAGAAAAATGGCGAAACACATGTTCAATGATAACTAGGCGGAAATCTTTGGGTGAAAAAATTTTTCTGATCGGGGGTTAGGGGGACCGCTAGGTAAGGCAAATTTGAGATTGTAAATAGGAAAGTGTATATTGTGGTACAGTCGGGAACAAAAGTCTCCGAACACTAGCAAAAATTCTTATATAAAAAAAGTACTCTTAATACAGTTTTGTTATATAAATCCTTGTCGGATCCTGTTCTTAGTCAGTCTAAAAACAGGATTCGACAAGGATTTATTTAACAAAACTGCATTAAGTGTACTTTTTTTATATAGGAATTTTTGCTAGTGTTCGAAGACTTTTGTTACCGACTGTACATCCCTGGAAACATTTCTTTTAGACAATGAATTTGGTATAAATAGTATTGTTCTGCGACGATTATTAACGATACATGAGTTCTTCGAGTTTTGAAATGTGGACTTTATACTCATGTATCCCTTTTAATAATCATTGCTAGACAAAACTGTTTATATCAAATTCATCGTCTTAAAGAGATATTTCCAGGTATATATCCCGAGATATATCTTCCTATTTGAATAGTTGCCCTCCCTAGTGGCTCCCTAGACCTCCTGGAACAAAAAATTTTTCAACGTGTCCCTCGAATTCATTGAACATATGTTTCGCTATTTTTTAAATTTTCGAAGCATTTCCAAGAAAGTAGGGATGAGGGACTTTTGGCAGATCCTGTATATATATACATTACACGATCCAGAGTAATAGAAATTTTCTCGAATTTGTGCGTGTTTGTGTATTTTGAAAGGAAAAATGATTTTATATATGTGACACATCACGCAAGCATAACTATTAAAGTATTGTTTAACTTCCTCCTTAATTGCTAATAATAATAATTCTGCTATAATTAAGAAAATACCAAATTTTAAAATTTGCAATCGATTCTGTTTTTATAAGTCATTATTTAATAAATTCAAATTAATACTCTTCAGTATTGTATATTATAAGAAAAATATTATCTTGATATTATTAGTATTTATTTTTTTTTAGGTTGTCATTCTCCCAAAGACTGAAAAAAACGCTTTTCAAAAATAAAAGTAACTTTTAACATCAAGCCGCTGTTTATTGATCGTTTTTTTAATTGCTATAACATCTTCAGCATTAGAATCCTGACATTCATGACTTTTCAACCCGGACATGACTTTTATTTACCTGATATGTGACTTTTATTTTACCTGAAATGTGACTTTTATTATACCTGAAATGTGACTTTTATTATACCTGAAATGTGACTTTTATTAATTACTATTCAACACCAATTGATATGACTTGAGCTTCTTCTTCCCTGCTGGATAATTGTCTATTTGGATGTTCTTCTTTTTCATCATCGACCATCTTGAGCATCATCTTCTCCAGCTTCTTCCTTCTTCTCCAGTTAATGCCATCTTCTCCATTATTACCTATTCAGCTTTTATAATAATAGCAGCTCCATATTATGTAACTTATGCATTTTCAAATAAATATTTACACAACTGAACGAATAGGTTTCTGTTTACATTATATCAAAAAAAAAAAAAAAAAGTATTTTTTTTTTTATTACTACTGTTATTATTCATTATTTAAGAGATTGAGGAGGTTTTAACTAACGTAATCAATTGAGGTAATCAATAAATAAATTATTTAGAAATTATATTTGTTGGTATATGAACTATTTTGTACATTTTGATATTTCATTCATGATTCTACGCACTTTGTTTCAAAAATTATGAACAACATTGCAATTCATGTTATGATTGAGCTTTGTTACATTTTTAAACACTAAATTTTTCATAAGTTTTTATTTTTATTTATTTATTTATATATACATATATTTTTGTTACTATTTACAAGATTTTGAAAACTCCTTCACTTATTGTTTTAAAATTTTGCACACGCATTTATACAGGGTTTTGCGTAATTCGACTGCCAATTGAAAGGTGTGATATATAATTTTTCATCAAGAGGATCAAAAGAATATCACAAACATGTTGATTATCAGTTAATTATGCTAATTTCGTCAATCCATCAATTCAATTTACTTTAGAACAAGAAAAAGATAATAAACTTCCTTTCTTAGATATTTTAATTGAGCGTTCGCCTTCTGATACATATTCTAACTTTGTTACTTCTGTTTATAGGAAACCTACATTTTCAGGCCAGTATTTAAATTTTAATTCAGCGACCCCTTTTTCACATAAATCTGCTGCTTTCTATACTTTACTTCACCGCGCAAAATCATATTGCAGTACTGATGAGCTTTTCGCAGTTGGAATTAAAAATATTTTTTTCGGATTCAAAGCGTAATAATTATCCCTCTCGATGGCTTAAAAGAAAATTAAAAGAATATGACTTTAATAAGGATAATCATGAAATTAATTCCTCTAAATCACCGAAATCGTTCGTTACTATTCCTTACTATAAAAATATTTCTGAATCTATTGTCAAAGTTTTACGCACTGTTAATTTATCTGTTTCCTATAAACCCCAATTTCTAATTCGTAATTTCCTTTCTAATTTTAAACCAGTTATCCTCCCTTTTTTCCGTACAGGTGTTATTTATAATATCCCTTGTAAATCTTGTAGTTCGGTTTTTATTGGTGAAACTGACCGTTCTCTTCATACTCGAATTCTGGAACATAAAAGAAATTTCAAAAACCGTGATATACATTCGAAAATTGTACAGCATGCCATAGAAACTGACCATTTACCTGATTTTAAGAATACAAAAATAATCATCATATCTAACTGTTTAAATTATCATTCAAGAATTTTCCTGGAGGGCTGGTACACAAATCAACATTTTTCAACACTTAATGAGGCATGCGCAGTTCCCGCTGAATACGTTGTACTATCTTAATGAAAGTCTGTTGTTCTTCTCAGCATTTGCATTTGATGTTTTTACTGATGAGGAGCCTGTAAAAGGCTCGAAACGTTTAAATTTATGCTTTATGTTTTTAATGTTTTAAATTGTATATTTTTAGTGTATATTGTCTGCCTCAGCTTTTAATGTGATTAAAATTTAGTTGAACTACGAGACGTAATGTTTTTTAAATATTTTAAATAGTGGAATGAGTTCTGTGGCAGTGTCTTATTCTGGACTTATAAAATAATTTTACTTTTTGTAAAACGTACCATAATAATCTATGTAATTTAAACTAAAATTTCACACATTTTATTTCAATAAAGAAAAAGGAAGAAATAAAAACAAAAACAAAATTCTTCTTGAACATGATACAAAGAGTGATATTAAACTAATTTAACTAAAATTATGAAAAAAGAAGAAAAGAAAAAGAAACAAAGAAAAACAAGATATTTTATTGAATATAACTTTTCATATATATAATTAAATTTCTCTTCATATTTTTCATCTTAGATTACCTAATTAATCTATTTAAAATATTTTTATCTCTTTATATTTAAGTGAAAAATAAATAAATAAATAAAATAAATACACTGAATGATGATATCCTTAGGGATAAACAATTTTATCAAAGGAAGGTGATTTTTTGTTCTTTGCAAATATCAGGGCTCGAAACCTCTGCCTTTTTTTTTTTTTTATCAGGATACTTTCAAAAATGAAATTTTCCCTTTTTATTTTTTTCTATATTTAATAGAAGAAAGTATTGGATTCGTAAAATCTTTCGATGGATTTACACTTTTCGATTGGTCTAGAACACGATTTCCTAATTTTTAGAAAATGTCTCTCTGTCCGTCAGTCTGACTCTGTGTGAGTGTGTGAAAAAAAATTGTGGCAACTGTATCTCAGGAACTACATCAGAAAATTTCATAAAATTTTATATGTAGTTGTACCTTGACATAAATTAGTGTCTATCAACTTTTGGTGAAAATCGTCCAACAGGTGGCGTTGTCATCCCGCTTTTTCTAACTTTTTAACATGGTGGTATAGGACAAAATTTCGTTTTAATTTACATAAAGAGAATTATTTTTTAATAATCATTATGGAATTAAAAAGAATTATTTATAATAGTCATATTCAACTGGATTTTTTTTTGTATAGATAAGAGCATCGCCCCCCCCCCCCTCCGGAAGAAGTCCCCCAGGATATTTAGTGTTATATTACTTCTCTAGGATGGAAATCGTCAGCATTTATCAAGGAAGATAATTTTAATAAATAATAATAATAAATAATAACAATAATAAATAATAATAATAATAATAATTTAATAAATAATAATTAATAAATAATAATTCTAACAAATTATTTTTACCAAGTGTAAAGGAAAACATAGACGAAAGTTTTGTGGTGGTTTCAGCATACATTTTTTTTCTTTTCTTTTGCTACCAATATTTTTATACGATAATTTCTATCCTATTTAATCCCGGCATATTGCTATAAAAATATGGTAAAAGTTTCTGTGTAAAAATAGTGGTAGCAAAGAACGCTGAGGAAAGAATTCCTCCTTTATCTAAATGGAATAAGTAATCATTTTCTGAATACCTAAACTAGAAATTTAGATTTCCGAGTTATACATATGAAGTAAGCAAATAATTTGGATAAACGAAATGATCGAGAATTTCTAGTCTATACTTTTCTAGATGGTGAAACAATATTATGAATCCTTTCTATTGCGGGAAATTCTTGTTTGATTTTCTTGAAACAGGTCATAAACAAAAATTATAGCTACGGAAATTCGCCTCTTGAGTTCGAATTTATATTTGGAGAGATTTTTAAATAAGTTTGACCACGATAATATAGGAAAACGTTCTAGAATTCTAATAGGGTTTTTCAGAACTCACTAGCAAATGGAATTAGGATTTATAAGGATGACATAAAAATATTTTTACTAGAGTCACAATTTAGTTTCTAGGTGTTAGCCGCAGATTTTTTTTTTTTTTTTTCAGTGAAGACGAAAATTTCTCACCTCTGAAAGTGCTCCGAGAAAAGAGTGGAGACTTCAACTCCAGCTAATACACACATATAGTGTAATAATATTAATAATAATAATAACTGTAATAATCGCTTACAATGATCAAACACCAGGAAGGAAGACCTGAATTAATGAACATAGAAACACATAAACTAGAATAAGAAGAAAGAGCAGAGGCCATCACGGCTTAAGACGAGTGGAGCAGATTAAACAAGTTTTACGGGGGCCAAACTTTTCCCAAAAATTATGTGTAAGACCATACTGTAACAAAGTGTAAAGTTTAAATAAAGATAATAATTACTACAAAAAGAAAATAATAAGCAAAAAAAATTTAAACTTAAAGAGAAACCCATGAAAGATTCAATAAATTAACATAGAAACTGTGTTACCTTTAGGTACAAAAATTATTTAAATCAATTTCAATTAAATACAAAAATTTAATTATTACCATAGTCACCTTCATTAATAACTCTACTTTTTTAAAAAGTACAATTACGGTTATGTTAATTTAAACTCATGTTATGTATCAGTTACATTAATCTCCATTTTAAAGCTTAAATAGTTTTTAGTTCCCCATCATACTATAGGTATGGGAAACTTAGGTAATCGTAAAAATTTTCGACCTCGGTTTTTTTATTTTCTTTGTTCATTTTCAGATGTGAAGAATCCGAAAATATCAAAATGGGCATGATGTACGTCTGTAGGGTGTACGTTAATTTGTTAACGTGTTAGTACAGTCGGTAACAAAAGTGTTCGAACTGTAGCAAAAATTCCTATGTAAAAAAAAAAAAAAAAAAAAAAAAAAAAAAATACACTTCATACGGTTTTGTTAAATAAATCCTTATTGAATCCTGTTCTTACACTGACTAAGAACAGGATTCGACAAGGATTTATTTAACAAAACCGTATGAAGTGTACTTTTTTTACATTGGAATTTTTGCTAGTGTTCGGACACTTTTGTCACCGACTGTATGTTAGTTTGTTAGTCTGTGTACACGATATCTCCCAAACAAATAATCGCAAAGAGGTCAGACCAGCTTTAAAATACTATCTATGACACTGGCAAAAGCCCTGTTCATTTGCAACGCAAAAAAAAAAAAAAAAAAAAAAAAAAAAACTCAGAAGTTATTCGAAATTTACGATTTCCTTAACATGGGAGAATAGGGCAAAATTTCACTTAAACGTGCATGAAAAGAAATATTTTTATCTTAAAGATGTAAGAACAGCTTTTAAATATCAGTTTTGATGCCGGGATGAACATCATTAACTATAAACATGCTACTTTAAAAATTCCGCAAGTTATTGGAAATTTACGAATTTTTTAACGTGGCAGAATAAAGCAAAATTTTGCATAAATGTCTCTTTTAAGGGATGCTTTTATTGTAAAGATTTCATACTACTTTTAAATTATCATTTAAGATACTGGCAAGAACCCTATTGATTTGCAACATTCTAATTTAAAAACTTCGTAAGTTATTCAAAATTTACGATTTTCTTATCATGGGAGAATAGGGCAAAATTTCACTTAAATGTACATTAAACGGAATATTTTTATCGTAAAGATGTCTGACCAGCTTTTAAATATCAGTTTTGATGCTGGGATGAACATCATTAATCATGAACATTCTACTTTGAAAATTTCACAAATTGGAAATTTATGAATTTTTTAACATGGCAGAATAGGGCAAAATTTTGCATAAATGTCCATCTCTCGCTTTGATAGTTTTTAGCAATAATTAAAATGTGTGGAAACAAATATGTGATGAGGAACTGCGCAGAGTCCACCTACGGTCAAGTATAGTTTAATCCATGAATGTTACTACAAAGAAGTGTTAATATTCTAAATTACGCTACATAGTAGTGTAATCATATACATGTGTGTATATACGTGTATATATATGTGTGTGTGTGTGTGTGTGTGTATACTAACACAAAGTAAATGTTTAAACTTTAGATATTCTTATAATTAAAAAACTTCATTGAAACTTTACGTACACAAATAAGATGTTATTCATTAGAAATTTCATTTCGGGAAAATTTAACACGATTTAAAATATTGTTGACTAGAAAAATCTAGATAACATAATTTTAAAATAAAAAATGCATTTGTATTTTTTTAATTTAATATTTTTCATTAAACAGAAATTTTCATGCAAAAACATAGATAAAATATTACATTATATATATATATAATCAAAATTTTAGTAATTTTGCTGAAATACTTGCAAAGATTAAAACTTAAATTTAATTTTATTTGAAACGTACAAAACTGCAAAGAATATGTTTAGTATACATTATTATTACATTCATGATGTATTAATATTATTGCAATTTTTTATTAGGGTATTTTTTTTATTCCTGGTAAACTGATTAGGATTTTTATTTAGTTATTTTTTTTTTTAATCCTGAGAGAAATGTGAACATACAGATGGTCAGAACTATTGACGCTAATGGCGATTTCTATAATCATTAGTCAAATAATCATACTTCAAAGTAAAAAAGAAATATTGTTAATTTTAAAGTATATAATTTTAGAATCGGTTTAACAACAAATCCATTCCTGTAAGTAATACAAAATTTTAATATCATATGGTCTACCACTTCGAGAAGTATATTATATCCCTGTTAAATATCTTTCTATATATAAATGGCTAAGAGAGTTTTTTCTTGTAAGTCCGTGGCTGGACGCAAGTTGATTGGCTAAGAGAGATTTTCTTCTGTTTGTGTGTGTGTTGTTGCCACCAGCTTTTCATACTTCAGTTAATTTAAAAAATTGTCACCAGCTTTTCATACTTTAGTTAATTAAAAAAAAATCTAATTGTCCAATCAATAAGTTAATTAAACCGACGGATTTGGAAAAAATGTCCCTTTCATTTGGTACCTTATTTGTAACGAAATTTTGATTAGATTTTTTAAAATTAATTAAAATGGTAAAAGCTTTAAATGCGGATATTTAAAATTTTAATTGTTGCTAAAAAGAAAAAAAAAAATACTTTTTTTTTTCCAAACATAAAATGAAATATGCGAAAAATAAAAAAAATATAAAATATTTTATTTATGCATATGAAAAAATGAAAATTGAAAATGGAGTAAAAAAACAATTTAGATAAAGTTGCATGAGAGTTCCAAAAATTAATGGAAATATAAATGAACGTTAAATAAATAAAATAGTCGTCTGCTCAATTACGTGATATTGAAAAACAAAGAATCGAATTCAGTAAATATGAAAAGGAAAGGAAAACGAAAAGAAAAAAAAAAAAAAAAAAAAAATCTAAACCAACGAGAAACCAAAGCGGGCTTTAAAGCAATTTCATGATTTCTTTAAATTTTATTTTTGTTTGTAAAGTGATATAGAAAAGAGTTTCCTTTAAATATAGTGACCAGCGAAGAGAGAAAAGCCTTCGTTGATTCACTATACCTTCATTGATTTCATGAATTAAAAAATGGTTTCGTTAACAAACTTTGAGCTATTGGCACGCAGGCAGCATCAGGCCGAGTTTTGTACATTTCGAGTTTGATTTTGAAATTTTTCCCGCATTCGGAATTCGGTTTGTTCCCGAATCGGGGCTTTGCTAGTATTTTATTTATTATATTTTAAAACTCATAAAAAATAATTTAAACTAGTTTTAAAATTATTCTAAACTCTGCGAAACTGAATAAAACAATCTCTTCAATCTAAAGTAAAATTTCACGCATTTTTCTTTTTTAAAATAAATATTTTTCATTAAACAGAAATTTGTATGCAAAAACGTAGGTAGAAATTTTACATTATAAATATAGCCAAATTTTAGGTACTCTGCCGAGATGCAAAATCTGAAATCTAAATCTCATTTTATTTGAAGAGTATAAAACTACAATTTTTGTTTTTTTAAATCATATATTATTCTTATTTATTATACATTAATATTATTGTAACTTTTTATTAGGTCCTGGTAAACTGACAAGTTACTATCTTTTTAATAATAATAAAAAAATAAAAATAAAAAAAGAACTTATAGTCGGCAGAAAAAATATCGAAGCGCTAGCAATAATTCGTATTTAAAAAATGTGCACCTAATACTGTTTTGTTAAGTAAATATTTGTCAAGTCACGATCTTAGTCTTTATTATGTTTATGAAAAAGTAAGTTGATGATAAAAATTCAAGTTCAAACTTGAAAAAAAAAAAAAAAAAAAAAAAAAAAAAAGATAAATGAAAAATGTGGTTGTGTGCTTCAATAATTTTAATGCCGAGCGTACAGAGTGTACAGTACTAACTGGTTCTAATGTCACATAATTATACAAAAATACTACTAATTTTAAAGTGTATTTATCTTAGAAACACTTTTAACCAACAAATGCATTATTGTATAAGTAACACAAAATTTTAATATTTATACGATCCATTGCTACTAGGAGTACGTAATTTTCCTTATAAATATATGTTATTTATTATATTTTTAAATCTCATAAAAATAGTTTGATCTAATTATAAAAAAATTTTAAGTCTTGTGAAACTCATTAAACAATCTCCTTAACCTAAACTAAAATTTCAGGTATTAAATTTCATTAATAATAATAAACATTTTTCTAGAATAAGGCATGAAATGTGATGTTCAACCAATTTAATTAAAATGATATTAAACAAATAAAAAATAAAAAGAAAGAAAGAAAGAAAGAAAAATACAAGTTGAGAATTTTTTCTTTTCTTAAACATGCATAAATCAAAGTCTAGTTTCATTAAACTTAACTTTTCATAAAAAATAATAAAAGTGAATGTTAAACTTGAATAAAACTTTTTACATAAATCAATTTTATTTCGCATTTCTCCCCCTTGGATTATTTAATTAATCTATTTAAACTTTCTTTCTTTTTTTTTTTTTTTTTTTTTTTTCTAAATCTGTTTACATTTAGGTAAGAAAGTGAAATAAACAAAAGAATTACTTTGAGTGATTACATCCTTTGGATAATCAATTTTATCAATAAAAAGAGGTTTTTGTACTTTGCGAATATATATATATGTCTCAAAGTAATGGTTTAAACTTTAAAGATTCTTATAATTAAATAAAATTCATTGAAACTTCAGTTATATAAATAGGATGTTATTCAATAAAGAAATTTTATTATAAGGAAATTTAATTTAAAATACTGTCGAAGGAAAAAAAAATAGGTAACGTGATTTTAAATTAAGAAAATGCATTTGTATTTGTATTATTATTTTTAATTTAATTTATAAAATGTTTTAAACAGAAATATTTATTCAGGAACAATGATAACCTATCACTATATCTAAAATTATTGCTCAAATGCGTCATCATAGCAACTCTGTTGAGATGCTGGAAGATCTGAAACTTTCATTTCATACTAACTGAAGCACATAAAATTGCATTACATATTACACATTATACATAATTATTACATTTGTTATTCATTAATAATAATCAAACTTTTATTAACTCATTCTAAATCGATTAGTTCCTATATTTTTAGTCTTAAAAGAAGAGTGTATATACAGAGTGTTCAGAACAACGGCTGTCTAATGACCATTTCAGTAATCATTAGTCACATAGTTATACTTCAAATTGCAAAAAATATTTCTAATTTCAAAGAAATAGTTCAAATTTTGTACCTTGGAGTGAAAGAACACCGTGTCACAAAAATGTAATTTTTCAGAAGAGCAACTTTTTATTTTCTTCAACTGAAAATGCGCACTAAGAAAAAAAAATATACCACCTTCCTCTAGAACGAATAAATACAAATAGTCATTATCTGAATACCTAAACTAGATTTACGAGCTATGCTTATAAAGTAAATAAATAACCTGCATAGACTAAATGATCTAGAATTTCTAGTCTACACTTTTCTAAATGGCGAAACAATATTATAAATATTATGAATCCTTTGTATTTCGAGAAATTCTCGCTTGATTTTGTAGAATTAGGTCATAAACTAAGATTGTAGTCACTAAAACTCTCCTCTTAACCCATTTTATCCCATTCTCCTATTTAAAGGACAGCTCAAAAATAGCCTATAGAAATCAGAATTTGCTTGGTGTGAATATTTTGTCAGCTGGAATATATAATGGTATATATAAGCTTCTGCTAGCGTGTTATGTGTCTCACCTCCTCCTCCGCCTCCATCTGGAATCTTTGTTTAATCATTACATTAGGGGGCGTGGTTTATCTTCTCTTTGCGGTTGGAAATTCTTTCTGAAGAACTATCATGTAAATAAGAAAGTATTATACAGATAAAGCAAAACTTTCTACTCGGAAAGCACTTTTCACTATTGAAGAGAACACTAAAACATATAAGTGCAAATGTCATCCTTTTTATTTCAATGTCCTGCGTACAAGGTGGATAAGATTTCTTGTACAGAATATATATATATATATTTTTCAATTTTTTTTCTTTTTGCGGTTGAAAAGTCTTTCTGGAGAACTATCATGTAAATAAGAAAGTATTATGCAGATAAAGCAAAACTTTATAGTCGGAAAGCACTTTTCACTATTGAAGAGAACACTAAAACATATAAGTGCAAATTTCATCCTTTTTATTTCAATGTCCTGCGTACAAGGTAGATAAGATTTCTTGTACAGAATATATATATATATTTTTTAAATTTTGTTATGTTTATTTTATTTAGGTTTAATTAACCTTAAAAAATATAATTTTTCTCAAATTTGAGCAAAATAAATAAATTGGGATAAAATGGGTTAAATTCACATTCATTTGCAGACATTTTTAAATAAGTTTGACCCCACGATAATATAGGTAAACGATCTAGAATTCTAATAGGGATTTTCAGAACTCGCTAGCAAAAGGAAATAGAATTTATAAGGATGACATGGAACTATATTTACTAGAAACACAATTTAGTTTCTAGATGTCAGTCACAGAATTTTTTTTCATATCATGTTTAAATGCAATTCTTTACAAATGGCAATAATCGCTTAGTGAAACTTTAACTCATTATTAAGGGGACTGGGACGAGGGAAATGCTTTCAAAATTTCAATTTTTCAATTAGTCGCTTAAAAAATAGTCCAGATTCTGTAGATTACAAATAAATTTATGCACTTTATGTATCATTAACAGGGATTATTAGGACTTTAAAGGGTTTAAAGTGTTTTTTGCATTTTTCTCAATATGTCATTTTTCTGTATATTGGTACACTTTGTGAAATTTCTGTTGAAAGTAGTTCTCTGCAGTTTTAGAGGGAAATAAAATAAGTATCTCTGCATATAGTAAGTGAATCTATTTTTTTTGTGTATAAACCTTGTGATATTTTTTAAAACATCGAATATATGTGTTGAAAAATGCATTTTTCTAATAAGTAAAAATTGCCAATTTTTTTTTTTTTTTTATTTTTTTTTTTTAACATTTAAAAATAAAAATAAAAATAAAACATAAAATAGGTTCAGTACATAAACAAAAGTATTTTCTATCATCATACATGATTCCAAGGTAAGATTTTCATTGTTTTTTTTAGAAAAGCGTTCCGAAGTGAATAAAGTGAAAAAATCCTTAAGAGTAAAATATGTATGTTTACAATGCTATTAAAAAAAAAAAAAAAAACTGTAACACATAAGAGTAAATAATTTGCATCAAATATTTCTTAAATAAACATCAAGGATATGGAATGAGTACAAAACTTTGAATAAATACCATTCTTTTAAACGTCAGCTCTGTGATGTTTTCTTATATATCAAGGATATGGTGCTAACTTGCTAACTATTTTCACGAGAAACTGGACATGGTGTCCTTTACCTCAGGGGTACAGGATTAACAAATGCATGCCTGTGTAAATATCACGAAGTTTTATTTCTTATATAATCCCTTCTGGTATACACAATCAGTAACTTCTACCAATACATAACTTCCTTTTTAGATATACTTTATATGTTCTATTTTAAAATACATTAAAAATAATATATACTTTTTACAAAAAGAATTTAAATCTTGAGAAACACAACAAAACAATTTCTCTTTAATCTACACTTAAACTTCACGTGTTTCACTACAATAAAACAAAATAAATAAATATATCTTTCTTGAACATGGTATAAAATATGATGCTCAACTAATTTAATTGAAAGAATAAAAAAAAAATAAAAAAAATTACAAACTCAGAATTTTTTTCTGCTAAGCAATGTGTGAATAAAAATCTGGTTTCATCAAACTTAACTTTTCATAAAGATAAAAGTTAGGTTAAAAATAAAACTTTTCATATGAATCAATTTCATTTATCATTTCTCGTCTTGGATTATTTAATTAGTCTATTTAAAAACTATTTAAATCTATTTAAACTCTTTTTATCTGTTTACATTTAAGTAAAAAGAGAGAGAGAGAAAAAAAGTAAATTAAATAAAACAAACATATTGAATGATAACATACTTTAAATAATTAATAAAAAAAAAAAAAGGATATTTGATATTTCGCTTACACACACGCATATATATATATATACATATTTGTTAACTTTTATGTCTGTTTTTAAGTGACATAAACCAAGTTTGTGCTAAAGTTTAACAAAATGCAATTATAACATTATTAGCAAACAAAATACTTTATTTTCCTCGTTAAATCCAAAATTTAGTTAAATACGGGCTCGTTAGAGGACGGTTCTACTGTATATGTTACTAGATGACATTGGATCATGTTTTATTACGATTCGTGTCCGAAAAATCTGTACGATTTCGCCCTTTAGCTTCTACTAAATATGCCCTGCCCAGTTACTATCAAAGACATCGTAATAATTATTTAATGATTCATAACTGATTAATTATCTTGATACAATTTTCATTAAATCATTTTAATTTGACCTGTGCCTGTCGACCTAGCCGTTCAGAGTTTTCCATGTTTTTCTCCGAAACTCACGTGAATATGGACTAGGACTGCTTTGAAAGACCCCTGCGGAGGGCATCCCCCTTTACGTCCATGTGTATAGTGAGAACAATTGGCCTTAATTCTAACATTACCAACACCTTTTAATTAGATAATGTTCTCACCCTGCTAATTACTGAATAGTTATTAATAGTTTGTTCAAAATGCATTGTTACAGAAAGTAATGAGACATTTAATTTATGGAATTTTCTTAAATTTAGTTTTTGCAGCAGAATGATATTTCTTCAGACAACAATCAAAGTGACATTGTTTTATTTTAAGTGCCTAATACAAGTATATGTGTATGTAAGCTTAATATACTTTTTAAAGATGAATTTAAGTATGTATGTGTGCAAGTGCATGTGCATAGTTTTGTGTGCATTTTTATTGCCGTGTTGGTATACTACTTTATTGCTGGAAGTATTGATTATATTGATTGAAAAATGGGTTGATTGAAGTACATGTTAAAGAGTTTTTTTTTTAATTTATTGAATTAAAAATTAAAATTTATATATAATATTAACTGCTCAATTTATCAATAAGCTGTTTTGTTTTGTAGTTCTATCTTTCCTTATTTTTCTTTAATTTTAATTTAATTTTTTTTTTTTTTTTTTTTTTTTTTTATCATATTCCTTATAAAATATCCTATAATATGAAACCATATTATTTGCTTTATTTACAAAACAAACTACAGGATTTAACAATAGATGGCGCCATTGCAAAAAAATCCTGCATTGGAAATTGGAATTCAGTGAAAAAGATTTTCAATATATAAGATATATAAATTTGAGTGAGAATTTTATACTTTAGTTGAAAATAAACTGATTTTTCAAAAATATTAAATTTTTAGTTCTTTGAAAATACCAGCTTATGAATGAGTTAAGCTAATGACAAATGAGTGAGTTATTATGAATGAATTAAACACACACACACATACATATAGTATGTGTATATATATATAAATTATCTTGAATTTATCATTAAAATGTAACATAGTTTGGGGATTTAAAATGAATTTAAAAAATACATATTTATAATTTTACAAGACTATTAATAATAAAATTAACTTTATTAATATTTTCTTTTTTACTTTCTTCTATCTATCTATACATATATATATAAGAAGAAAGTATTCAAATCGTAAAAATTTTCAAACCTCAGTTTTCGAAGGATATACACGTTTTACGATGTCTTGAACACGATTTAACTGTTTTTAGAAAATGTCTGTGTGTGTGTGTATCACAAATTTTGTGAACTATACCACGAACCAATGAACGAAATTCAACCAAACTCGGAGGACCCAGTGCTGCCAGATTGCGGGACTTTTTTATTTAACAGTCACCAATAATTTTGAGAAGTGATATTGAATGTACATAATCGATGATTAATCGTCTATAATGTATATCAAACATCATTTCCCAAAATTACTGGTTACTATTAAATAAAAAAAAGTCGCGCAATCTGGAAACACTGGGTGGACCATGACCTAAACTGGTACTAATTATTTGAATTTGTACGAAGGTACTTTCTTGTCTTTACTTTCGATTACACTATTAACCTGCTATTTATTATGTGTGTAAAAGTATCAGAGGAAAATTTTAACATTAAATACTTCGACATTTTTAGGTTGATTTCTCCTATTGCAATCACTTCGTTTATCTATCTACCTATCTATCTATTTATATGTAATGAAAATTTTGTCATCACAATAACTCCCGAAATAATACTCGAAATCGAACCAAATTTAGACAATAAACTTATCTTATAAATATCTTGGACGAGTTCGTTAACCAAGCTGCTCCGCCTTTTTGTTTACAAGTGGCGGAAAATTTCAAATCCACATTGTGAAAAGCGAATTTAAAGCCATATTTCCTAGTATTTTGATGTAAATATAGACAACATAAGCGCCTCAACAAAGCTTATTAATGAACTTTATCCGACATTTTTAACAAAGTGGCGGATATCTTAAATTAAACGGGTTCACTTGAAATCAGGCTACCACTTGAAAATTTAATATCAAGATAATTTCCGAAATAATACTCCAAATTGAACCACATTTGGACAGTGAACTTATCTTATAAATATCTTGGATGAGTTTGTTAGCCAAGTTGCTTCGCCATTTTGTTTTAAAGTGGAAAGCACTTGAAAATTTCAAATTCACATTGTAAAAAGTGTATTCCAAATTTATTTGAATTTGATGTTTACATAGACTATATAAAGGATTCAACCAAGTTTATTAATGAACTTTATCCGCCATTTTTAATCAAGTGCATATGTTATAAACTAAGCGGGACAATTTTAAATCAGGTTACCACTTGAAAATTTATAATTATGATAACTTTTTAAATTCCGATTCCAGTCGAACAAAATTGGACAATGAACTTATCATATAAATATCTTGGATGAGTTCACTGGGCAACTTGTTCCGACATTTTGTTTTCAAGTTGCGGCTACTTGAAAATGTGCCATCACGATAACTTTTAAAATACTAAACTGATTCAAACCAAAGTTGGACAGTGAACTTACGGTTAAAAAAATATTGGATAAGTTCACATAATAACTTGCTCCGCCATTTTATTTCCAAGTAGCGGCCATTTAAAATTTGTCATTATGATAACATTTGTAGTACTGAATCAATTCATATCAAATTTGGGTAGTGGATTAATCATTAAAATATATCAGATAAGTTCGCTGGCCATCTCACTCTGCTTTTTAGTTTCCAAGTGGTAGCCACTGAAAATTACGGTGCCATTTGAACATATCTTTTCACTATAATTTTTGAAATACTGAAGTAGTTTGAAAGTTAGACAGTGAACTTATACAAATATCGTGGATGATTTCGCTGGACAAGTTATTCCGCCATTTTGTTTCTAAGTTCCAGCCACTTAGATTGCCACTTGTAAAATTTTCATAACAATAAGTTTTGAAACACTGCACTGATTAGAACCAAAGTTGGACACTAAACTTATGCTTCAAATATCTTGGATGAGCTTGTTGGGCAATTTGCTCCATCATATTGTTTCCAAGTGGTGGCTACTTGAAAATTTGTTATCACGATAAATTTCGAAATACTTAATTAATTAAAAAAAAGTTGAAAAATGTATTTATCATTCTAATATCTATGATTTTGGTGGACAAGTTTCTTTACAATTTTGTTTCCAATTTGCGGCCATTTGAACGCTGCCACTTGAGAATTTATTATCGCAATAACTTTTGAAATACTGAATTTATTCGAACAAAAGCTGGACAGTGAACTTATCTTAGAAATATCTTGGATTAATTCACTGAGCAACTTGCTTCGTCATTTTGATCCAAGTGGCGGCTACGTAATTTGTCAACGCGATAACTTTTGAAATTCTAAATTAATTCGAACTAAATTTGCACAGTAGTGTAATCTCACAAATGCATTTGATATATTTGTGTGCCAATTTGGCCAGCCATCTTGTTTCCAAGTGCCAGCAACTTAAAGATTTTAAATTCACATAAAAAGGTATTTATGTACCGATTTGCTTAAATCTACATATGTACATAGAACCATATCTATATTTCTGTCAAGTCCATTTATAATTTGTAGCCGCCATTTTGTCAAAATGGCGGCTACTTGATAAGAAAAAAGAAATCAACCTACCCTTCCGAATGAGCCGGAAGGACTTGTTTTAAAATCATGTATTAGTAACCCATAACCAATTAGATATTTCAAAGAGAATGTTTGTGGTTACGTGGGATGCCCTCCGCGGGGAGTTCTAAGGTATTCTAGCCCGTAATTACACGAGTTTCAGAGAAAACAAAGCACGGAAAATTTCTACAGCTAGGCCGACGAGACGACCTAGTATCGAACCAAACACCTCCCATCTTCCAGCTTTGAGACTAGAACGTTTTGGCCAATAGTGCAGTTCAAAAGAAAAGGAAATTTTGATGTTTAAACGGTATGCGAACTTCTCAAAACAGTCTTCCCGATATATATATATATATATATATATGACGGCTGTTTCGATGATATTTTTTTATATTAAAATTGTGTGTGTGTGTGAACAGATCTTTTAAATAAATACGTCAATAAAATAAAACAAAATAAACAAAAAACTTAAAATTTTAGATTTATTGTTCGATTGAAATTAAATATGACAGATTTTCATGTTAATAAATTACAAAATGTTAAAAATTTCACACATTAAATTTAACATAAAAATATAATTAAAATGTCATGGAAAGTAAATTTAATAAATGGATTTTTAAATTGTACAAAAAAGATAATTAGAACTGATGCCTGTTGAAAAAATTTCAAGATATTGTCATTTATTTTATCTGGAAAAGAGTGATTCGAATTTGTTTTCGAAAATTGACGAGTTCTCAGCGATCGCAATATTTTTAGGAGAGTATTGAAAAAAGATATATTGTTTTATGATTATTTTTTTATTCAGCTACATTAAAGAAAATGTAATATTATACTATAGCGGTAGAATACATAAATTTGAGTAAGATCAGGCAGTGTTGGTGTTGGCGTTAGGGACTGCCGATGACTGCACCTAGACCTTGGATGGATTACCTTCGTGGGTTTTTTAAGGGGTGATAATTTCTGAGAAAACCACGAAAATCTCAGGGCTACTTTGGATCGAATCAGGCACTTTTCGTCTCCCAGCTTCGAAAGCAGAATTAAGTAAGGTTAGTAAATTAGATCAGTAATTTTTTTTTTCTTTCGGAATTTACGAAGCATTACAGGCAAGCAGATCAATGTTTGAACACTTTACAATTAAGTATGGAAGCCTTAAGTATTGTAATTGAAATGCTATATTTCGTACGTTTAAAAGTTTAAATTTAACTACGAAAAAAGAAAAATCTAGCTTTTATAGTAATTTATTATATATATAGAAAGAGAGAGAGTGTGTGAGATTTCATAGCAATTATATATATATATATATATATATATATATATATATATATATATAAAACCGTTAGTTTACTAAGAGAAAACTGGAAAACTAAATCTAGCATAATAAATGATTAACAAACTTTTCAAATTCTGCACCAACTACTAACAGATGCAGTCTGTCACAAATTTTCAACACAATATCACTCATTCTGGCAAAAAAGTGTGATCTGATGCTTCTCAGGCGAATGTCCATTTCCTGGAGGTCGGGATTTCAGATTAATAGCGGTTTTTATTTCCCCTTTCTTTCTTTTGAAATAAGATAGGGGTGCTGTGACGTGTATAAATAAGTGCGACTGATGCGAGTAATATAAGGGGCCTCATCTCTAGGATTGGATGGAAGACCTACTTGAAAGATGTCGATGTTTTTTTCGCCAGCTGACATGTTTTGAGACACAAATCAAGTAGAAAAGTTACAGGAGAAGAAAATAAATGAACTAATTCAGTATGGATTAGAAAAACAATGATCCCACTCTTTCTCTTTTTAGATACTCTCAGTGTATAATAAAATTTAGGACTACGTCCCCATAACGTTAATATTTACAAAAATAAAAGCAAATTTAGTCTTGAAACATCTATAATCTGGGGAAACAAACATTTCATTTTTATTAGCGCCTGATCAGGAATTAGAGGATCAAAATTGTGATGGTATGTCTCTGGAAGTGAATCCCAGAGGTGACTCTAGATATCACCTCTAGACAGAGCCCAGTTTACCCATTTAAGGGCCCGGGGCTGTGATAATAGCGGAGCCCCTCCCCCCCCCCCACACACACACACATTTTTCTTTTTCTTTAATATGAATGTTCCTCATTAGATAAAATTTTACAATGGTCATATTAGAATAAGATTCTTATTACCATTTAAAGGAACTCTGAGACTGTTTGCAAAAAATTAATTTAAAAAAAAAAAAAAAAAAATATATATATATATATATATTAACAACAAAAGAATCTAACTCTCCGACCAAAGGAAAAGTTGCTGCATCAAAAACTTTAATGATTATATTTTACAGAATAAAAAAATTAAATTGGCTTCTTCCTAGCCTTTGCCGCGCTGAAAGTTTGAATTACATCTTTGAAATCCAGATTGCTTGTTAAATTATGCTCTGAACACAGCAAAGCCAAACATTGCAGCTTATTCTGCTGCATTTTTGTTCTTCGAAGAGATAGAACTCTCTCTAATTTGGAGTTTGCTCTTGTTAATAATTTTACGTGGCGGAAGGAAACAGATATTATTCTCTCCCCCCCCCCCCCCCATCTCTTGAATGACTTTTGAAAATTTCAAATTTTAATGCATTTTTAAAAAATATTAAAAGAAATTTTTTTTTAAGTTTAAGTACTAAAAGAAATTTCCAAAAATTTGTCTTTTAAAAATATTTTTACATAACAGTATCAAGAATTTTAATTTCTGACTGTAAAAACCAAATTAAAAAAAAAATTACATTTTTTTTTCTATTTACTGGGTTTCCTTGGCCCCATCTAGGGCCCCCTTGTTCACGGGGCCCGGGGCTGCAGCCCCCTCAGCCCCCCTTAAACTGGGCTCTGCCTCTAGATAGGTATCACCTCTAGAGGTGAATCCCAGACCATCTCTAATAGCGCACTACGCAGCTCTAGTGCGACTTAATAAACTCAACACAACCTGAATGAAGAGTTGATATGTACAGTCAGCAACAAAAGTATCCGAGCACTAGCCAATAGAAATTCTGCATTGTTATTGTGAAATTATGTAATACGGATCATTCGAGATGACAATCATATTAACTATAGGTCTCAAAGCTGTGAAATAAACGTCAGATAAATAAAATAACACAATATTAGCCAACGTTTTAGTAGACTCAACATGGCTCTTGAGGTAGCCTTGCCTGCTGTTGCGGCAGCCATCTTGGGTAGGCCGCAATTAACTTCATTTGCCTTCATGTTGATACGCCGTATGTCAACTCCTTTCTAGTGCTGGACGATATCAGAAATTAAATATCGCGATATATCACCAAGTTAATATCGATATTATGTGATATATTGCGATATTTCTTTCAAGATAGGAAAAAATAGACATTTGTTATTTTTTAAAGACATATGCACACGAATTTTAAAGTATACAAGTATAAAGTGTTTTCCATGTATTTTCTGGTATATTACTACCATAACTTTATCATAAGAAAAAAAAAAAAAAAAAAAAAAACATAAAAAGTGAATCAATATTTTGTGTTAGAGATCCACACTTAGAGTCCATAATTTAGTTATTGAAATAAAATATTTAAATTAATTTTTTCGAAAAACTGTTCACCAAGCTAAAAGGCGACCCGTTCAAAGAGTAATATTCAAAAAACAGAATTCGAAAAACTTCATTTTTGAATGAGATATTTTTATAAAACGAAGCAACGAAAATCCCATTCGATAACACGGGAAAGGAGAAAGGGACTGATGTACAACCCAAACAGTGATGCCAGATGGTCGAAAATTATTTCCCCAAACAGGTCTTCAAATTTCCCCAATTCAGGAGGTTCTTTTCGAAAAAATCCCCAATTTGATTTCTACTAAAAAGGGGAAATAAAAATTTTTTCAAAAAAAATATCAAGCAGATTTTTCTGTGATAAAAATTCCGATTTTTCCCCAAAAGAAGGCAATTAAAAAAAAATCCCCAAATACCAATAAAGATATTGAAAGTCTCTAGTCGTAGGGATAAATCATTACGTTATCAACATTGACAGAGAGTTGAAGAACTCCCCAGATTTGTCCCCAAAAATTTTAGAATTCCCCAAAAAAGTCCCCACAAACATTTGGTCCAAAAGCCTCAAAAATCCCCAAAATGGGGACAAAATCCCCAATCTGGCATTACTGAGCCCAAAGCGAGTTAAACACATGTCGCATCTTATTGGCCAGAAGATATGGATACTTTGAAATAAACCAATATCAATAAACCAATAGCAGGAAATGAGCTAAAACAAAAGATATTGTTTTCATTCATAATAAGCGTTTGATTTTATATCGCCTGTCTGTGGTATTACACGTACGATCCACGAGCGATAATGTGCAATATTATCAAAGAACTTATACTAACGGTAGTATAAATTCTTTCATATTAGCGTTTAGAGCCAGGGAAATTCATGAATGTAGAATGAGAAGTCAGTAAGTCAGTATACTGTAAGAAGTCGATATACTATGGGAAGTCAATATACTGTGATAGTTTAATTTTCCTGATGAATATCATTGACTTTTTGGACAGTGATATTTTCAAGAAAGTAGATATATTGCGGTATAGAGAGGATTGGAGAGGAAGGATTGCTTGGGGTTGGGAGGGGGAAAAGGGGGTTGCATTAGTATAAGCTATTCAGGTCTCTTTTTTTTTCGGGCTTTGCTTGGCGCGCGGTGATGCAGGTTTGTGGCGCGCACAAGGGGTTGCGTCACTTCCGCTAGCCAAACGGTTTGTTTGTTTTTTTAGAAAACACGGTGAATAAGCTATTCGGCGTTCTCTTTATTCCGAGCGTGGCGACTGGTGGTAGGTGCTAGTGAGAAACATTATTTATCGGCGTTTCGATCGATCGCTCAGTGTGCGCTAAAGAAATATCGTTAGAGGGATATATCAGCAAAGCTAGATCTTTAATATCGTTATTGCGATACTTAAAAAATATTGATACTTGGGGATATATTGATAAATACTCCAGCCCTACTCCTTTCGTATCGTTCCTCCAAGCTTATCCTTCTAAGGGTTGTCCAGTTCTGCTCAGGATATATCAAATTTAAAGTATGTGTGATAACTCTCCGGTAAGATTGTTGTTTTCGGTATTTGTTTTTCAATATTCATTCGTTGAGCTTTTCATGGCATCCGTTTATAATCCTCGATCAAAAAAAGAGGGAGTGTTATAAGTTTGAAACGTTTTTTATCTGTGAGTGTGTGTCTGTCAGTGGCACTGTAGATACCAGACAAATGGACTCATTTCAATGCTTTACTTTACTTTACTTTACTTTACTTTATTTTATTTATTTTATTTATTTATTATTTTTTCTGTTAGAACGCTGTTTTAATCAGAAAGGTTCTTAAGCATGTTTGACGAAAATCTTTTTGATAGACTTTTTAAGAAATAATTATATATATATATATTCTTTTCATTTCAGATTACTTTGCATTGGTATTTTAAAACTTGGGAGCTGCTAGTCTCCCAACTTTCAACTTATTTTATATAAGTCACTTTTTTTTTTTTTTTTTTTTTTTTTTTTATTGGAGTATAAAAAGACATTTTTAAAATTCATTTGAAACCCCGATTTTTATTTATTTATTTGTTTATTTTTAGAGTCAAAAATCAAAAACTGGCTATCAAGTTCACTGTCTACAAATCTTTAAATTCGATTGAAAATTAGAGATTTTATCGAAAAATGCTTTCTAAATAAATTTAAGGCCAGCCATGAATTTATTATATTTATTATTTATGAGCCAACGTTTTTCTAACTGAAAATTACAGATTTTACACAAATATACAATTATTATTTTTTCTTTCTTTTTTTAAAAAAAAAAAACGTAGCTTTACACTCTATTCTTCACCGAAACTTGCATGAACACGAGCAAGGTGTTGGTGTTGATGTTAGGGTTAAAGCCAACTGATTACCCTAGGGTCTTATGCCTGAGGAGGAGTGCTATCCAGTGCTAACTGAGGTCTTTCTATGAGTCCTACCCCGAATACGGGCTAGAAAACAGGAAAAAAATGTTTTAGAAAAACATTTTAGACGACAAATTTTTCGTCTGTGTGTGCGATTTTGGTGACATCTGTTGATGACTAGGCGACAATTCTCGTTAGGTCGCCATTCCGGCGTGAACCCTATTTGTACCATTCAGATGATAAACAATAGAATAGGGATTTTTATTTGCAAATATGTATTAACCATCTGACTCTAAATTCTAAAGGGGATATCTGAACATTATATTATATAAGGGGATATCTGATATCATTTCTTTGCCAATGACGAGTCATTATCCTAGGCTTGATGTATGTCGAAAATTGAACACCAACTTTCAGACTTCCATTAAAAGTCTCAATTTAAAACCCAATTTTAGGACATGAGAAATCATTTTTATGTGATGGGAATGGGAAGAAATACAAAGGCTACAAATCCTATAGTAAGATGAATTTTTGTTCCACAGATATAACGTCCACATTTATTGCTTGTGCTATACGATCACACGACCTCACATTTAGATAATAAAGCTTTGCAAGTTTTACAGATCCACTGGATAAAGATATATGGCTTTTAATCAGATCATCCTTCACTAACATCATTCTAAAAAAAGTAAAATATGTGTCATCCAAATTTAATTTCTTATTTGCAATAATAACTAATTTTAAAGATAGTATTTGCGATAGGTTTAAGGCTAATTATCCACAGGAAAAAAAAAAAAAAAATGTTGAAAAAGCCAAAATTATTTTGGTGATCGATTTTTAGATTTATTTTGTTAATTTAACAATAATTTTGTTTAATTAACTAAATCAGTTTGCTTCGATTAACAAAAAGAATATGGTTGAAAGAAGAAGAACTGCCATTGGATACACTGTAAATACAAGTGTCTGAAATTCAGACACAATTGTGTTTGAAACGGGTATTTAATTTTAAGATGCTAAAAAGTGTCTTAAAAGGCACATCGTTTCACACTCGAAACGTCTGAAATTCCGCCATCTTTGATCCTGTCTACAGTGAATATTTTTCATAAATAAATAAATCAAAAGATGCGTTATATACAGTTTACCTGTGAAAAATAGATTTTAGAATCACCTAGAGCATAAAAAATATATATTAATAATTTTTACAAAAATATTCCCCGTTGCCCCCCGAACTGACAACCAATGGATTCAATGTCGAGCGTCTTCCCAATCAAGCCATCGGTGCTCACACTGTACTCTGCTTGTATAACTGAATATATTCTAGTATCCGTAAAACAAATTGAAGTTTTATGTCTTTGCAATAAAATTGTCCATAAGAAGTAAAGCTTAATACATATTATCTTAAATTTCATGTGTAGAAGTTTAGAGTTTTTTTTTTTTTTTTTTTTTTTTTTTTGTAAAATGCGTAATAAATATGAAAAAATAGTAGCCTATGGATTTTAAACGATTTTTTTTTTTTTAAACTGGTATTTGCAAGAAAACAAACTATGTACATGAAACCAAAAAGAAAAAAAAAATGCTCTTTTACATTTTGAAGTGTAGGGAAACGTAAAATATTTTTTAAAACGCGAAAAAAAAAATCAATTATGCACAAATTGTTTAAGATTGTTTAGCTACGAATTCGCTTTCTTAGCTACAAGTTACATGCTTCGTTTATCTTAATATTTTTTGATTTATTACATGTGAGAATTTTAAATAAAAATTAACTTTGTTTTTTAATTTTTAACAGAATAAGATCCGCGTCTACGTATTTTAAATAAGTTAACTACTTATATTACATAAAATAATGTCAAATTTATTTGTTTAAAAAAAATTAAAACAGGATATGCATGCTGCTTAAAGTAGATTCCATATGGAAAATTTGTTAAGTAATACAAATGTCTGAATTTCTAAATGTCTGAAATTTCTAATGCCTGAATTTTTAAGTGCCTAAATTATAAAATGTCTGAAATTTTATGTGTCTTAAAATGTTATATGTCTTAATTTCAGACATATCAACCTTGTTCAGACACTTATCTCAGCTCATTTATAAAAAAGACACTTACGTGTCTTAATTTAAGACAGCACATGCGTCTGAAATTTTGCATGCGTAAGAGTTTCAGACATTTATGTGTCTGAATTGTCATTTCAGACACATTTCTGTCTGAATTTAAGACGCTTCTATTTACAGTGTAGTTTGGTAAGCTACGTCAAGTCTCTCGCTATAAACAGCCTAATGAGCGAGCGATGTGCTGAATCAACAAAACTGTTTGTTTAAATCAACAAAAGAATTTTGTTGGCAATAAAAATAATAAATTTATAAATAAACAAATATTGATTAAATCAACAAAACCGTAAGATTAAAACAAGAAAACTATTTGGGATCTGGTAATGAAATTTTTTGTTGAGGCTGTATCAAAAAAAAAAAAAAAAAAAACATTTCGTTGGTTTAAAATTTTTTTTTGTTATTTCAACAATTTTTTTTCTGTGTATTCTAGGAACCTATGTCTATTGGAATACCTTATGTATGAGTCTATCTAAAGGTTTTCAGCCCGTATTTACACATGTGTCGGAGAAAATCCCAGAAAACACCCAATGGCATAAGCAGACGAGCTCGATCTGGAATGGAACAGACACCATTTTTATAGGCTGTTTTTAAAAGTAAAATCTGGATTTTTTTTTTCTTCAGTTAAAACATTTTGGATAAATTAGTTCTATTATGATGCTTCGCTCTAGAATAAATAAAATTAAATGTAGAAAGTCAGTTGTACCAATGAATAAAAGAAAAAAAAAAAAAAAAAAAAAAAAGAAAAAGAAAGAAAGAAAGAAAAAAGAAAAGCAACGAAATCCCTTTTAATAATATTTTCGTTAAGCTGCAAGTGACTGCTTTATTATTATTCATCAAATGAGCTTATACTTATTAAATTTCTCTTTGTTTTGCAAGTCAGGCGAAAAATTTTAATGTTTATCTTAAACATGTACTTTTTTTTATTCAAAACAATGCGTTCTCAAGTTCCTGGGAAACTATTTTAAAACCATTTTCAATTATAATTAATCCTATAGAAAACAATGTTTAGAAGTAATTAAGTCAGCGCGAAGTAAGTTAACGTACTTTTGGAAAAAGTATAAGCATTTAAGAAACAATCAGTGGCATGGGTGGATTTTAATATACTTTATTAAATATATACTTTTGGAAATCAAAGTATTTTAGGAATGTTAAATATTGAAGGTTGTAAAGCAAATAAATAAATTATTGGATTAAAAATAAAATAAAATATAACATTAAATTTAATATAAGTTAAGTATATAATTTATATTTCTTTAAAATATTTAACTCCACAATAATAATAAACTTTAACTGCATAGTAATAAAAATTCTCTATCTTTATTTCCACCCTCGTCAAACTAATTGAACTAATATATATTTTTAAAGCTTTTGATTATTATTTTCCCTCTGATATAAAATTACAAGATTGTAAGCATCGTTGTTTTTATTTATATTGGGGTTGTATATATTATATCAGACAAGAAGAACAACAAAAAGCAGTTTTTTTAACTCTATAATATTAATAACTACCTCTGTTCCTCAATTTTCCTTATTTAAAACTAATATATACATATAGTTTTAAAAATTATGCTTTTTAATTCTTATCCTTCCCCCCCCCCCCGGATTTAATTTGAAAAAGTTGCAAAAGTTCTGTTTTGTGAAAAGTTCTGTTTGTAGGTTTATAACTCTAACATAGTTTTATTTATTTTGTAAAATCTGTGAGTTCGCATGGGATTTTTTTACAAAAAAGAAACTTTGCAACGTTTTTGAAATAATTGGACCTTCAAATTAATTACGCGGCATGTGAAAAACGCCTATTTAAATTTCAACTCTGTAAAATACCTAAAATACAGCTCGTTCTTATGCCGACAATTTGATTAATTTTTACTGCATTCAAATGAACTTTTAATAACAGTTGTCGAATATATCTAGCTTTTAACCTATGTAACAATTTTTTTTTTTTTAAATCTTTCGTGCATGCGTAGTAAAAAAAAAAAAAAAAAAAAAATAATAATAATATAAATTCTCATATCTCAGCGAATATTATATGTGGAAATTTTATGTTTCAGAATAACATTTTTCTAACGTCAGTTATGAGCAAACAACTTGCCAAAAAAATTAATATTTTTTGAAAATTTTTTTATATCGCCTAAATAATTGTTTAATTTCTACAAAAGAGAACATACTAATATTGTGAATAGTAATCTAGAAGAAAGTGTTAAAGTTGCAAGTGATTTGCAGCTTTTTATGATACAAAGTGATCCAAAGTATTTACGCTATTTTTCAATTTGTGGTTGGTCCCTTAATTGCACTATGGACTATATCGATAGTGGAGAATGTGAGTTTTTAAATGTTCTTTGCATGTCCGAAGTTCCAGACCATTTCATTCAGTATTATTTAAAAAAAAAAAAAAAAAAAAAAAAAAAAAATCTAATAATTTGATCATTTACTGTATATCTCTCTGCATATCATCGTTTGTCTTTAGTGAGTGAGTGACTGATTCACCATCATCCAGCCAAAACCTCTACACCTAGAGCATGAAAAATAGTGAAAACATTTCTCTTCGAATTTTAGGTATTCAGCTCCCAACAGTATGAGAGGGAGCAAAACGTGTTTTCAGATTAGCCAAAATGTGATTTCACATTATCCTTAATATCTCAAAGAAAGAAACAGATATGAGAAAGAAACAGATCCTTATGATTTTTGCTTTTAATATAGCAAACACAAAAAACCTAAACACGAATTTCTTGAATTTTAGAAATTCGGCACCAAAGAGGGGGGGGGGGGGGAGAGAACGTGATTTCACCTAACTCTTCATTTATACATATGAAAGAGTACTTCCATCACTGATTTAACACTGTTATGGGATTCTGTGTGGGACGTGGAATTCACGAATTTGGAATTTGTGGAATTCACGAATGGAATTCTATACGTGGCATTTCATTCGTGGTGGCACACATGGTGGCACGTGGAATTCACGAATTTTGGTGTAAAAATTGGTTCTAGAGCCCTTACACAAACTAAGACGGGATTTTTCAAAATTCAATTCCCCTTCCTCCCTTCGGGGGTATGGCTGAAAGCAAAAACATGTTTGAGAGCATCTCAGTTCTACGTTGTTTCACGGGGAAGAAATTGCACACACACAAATAATAAATAAATAAATAAATAAACAAATAAATAAAAAAATTGTCCATTTTCGATTTTACAAGTGGAAGGGGAGTTTATTTTTGGGGAGATTTGTAAAATCTGGATTTTACAGAGAAACTCTTAAAAAAAATGGCACATAGAAGTTGAAATTAGCTGTGCGTTTTCTGAAATGTGCTTCCAAAAATCAATGTATTTTGCAATTTTCGATTTTTTGCTTTCGTGGGGGAGGGGGGGAAGGGATTTATGACGGGGCAGATTCCAGCCTTTTTTTTATGTTAAATTGTGCTGGGGAACCTATAGTAGCTTCATTCTTGAATTTTGGTGCGTAGGTTGGTTATTTGTATGAATCACCAACTGTTCCAGCATTTTGCAACATTCACCTCTTTTCGCCCTATGGGGCTAGAGGTGGGGCAAAACACAGTTTTTCAAGCGTAACTCTGTTCCAAATTATCTCAAGACGACAAATTTTTTGGTATCTGTGTGTGCTATGTGTACCCAACACACATTATAGAGGGATTTTGTGATTCCATCTTTGGGATCGGGAGGGGAGGGTAAAAGAACACGTTTCCAATTGTAACTCTCTTCTAATTTATCTCGGAAAGGTGATTTTTCGTTGTATTGATTGGTTATGTGTGCCTAAAAACAGTCTATAAATGGATTTTGTAAAATTCCTCCCCCTTCCCCTTTCGGGGTTGGGGGGGGGGGGCAAAAAACAGTTTCTAAGTGTAACTACATTTAAAATTCTCTCAGGAAAGCAATTTTTTGTTATGTGTACCCAACATGCACTATAAAGTTATTTTGCGAAATATCCCCCTTCCTCCTTTGAGATAAAAAAGAGGGGTCAAAAAACACGTTTCCAATAGTAACTATATGCAATTTCTTGATATGTGGGTTGGTTATGGGTACTCAACACACACTGTAAAGAAATTTTGTGAATTCTTTCGCTTTGGCGGAGAGGAGGGGGGGGGGGCAAAAAGACAGATTTTTGACCAATTTCAATTAATCTTTTTTTATTTTTTTATTTTATGAGATTTTTATATTAATAAGTTACAGGTAATTCTGAGAATTAATTTAAATATAGTGATCAGCGAAGCGGGCAACGCCTGATAGTCTATATATATATAAAATCGTTTGCCCTGACTGAGTGAATGAGTGATTCATCATCGCCCAGCCCAAACCCTTAAACGTAGAAACATGAAATTTAGTTCAAACATTCCTTCTGTGACATAGACACCCACTAAGAAGCAATTTCACAAAATTCGCCCCTCAAGGGGGAAAGGGGAATCAAAACGTGAATTCCCAAAAACCTTTATATTTCAAGGAAAAGAAGCGATATATCCGTAAAATGTTTGCTTTAAAATATAGCTAACACAAATACTTAAAAACTAGTTTCTGGAATTAAAAAAATTAGGCGCCTAAGGGGGAGGGAGGGCAAAACGTGATTTCACATAATCTTTTATATCTCAAACAAAAAATAGATATATGTGAGATTTCTGCTTTAAAATATAGCTAACACAAATACTTAATACTAATTTCTCGAATTTCAAAAATTCGATCCCCAAGGGGCGGGAAGGGGGCAAAAGATGATTGCATCTGCGGAACACATGATTTCACATAACCCTTTATATCTCAAACAAACAAACAACAATAAGAAAAAGATATCCGTATGGTTTTTATTTGAAAATATTAGAAACATGAATACCTAAAAACCAATTTTTATAATTTTGGGAATTCAGTCCTCAAAGGGGAAAAAGGGACAAAACATGTTTTCACAGGGCCGAAAAGTGATTTCATATAATCCTTCGTATTTCAAAGAAAGAAATAGATATCCGTATGATTTTTGCTTTTAAATGTAGCAAACACAAACACATAAATACCAATTTCTGGAATTTTAGAATTTCGGTCCTCAAGGAAGGCGAAGGGGGTAAAACGTGATTTCACATAACACTTTATCTATATATATAAAAGACTACATCCACCACTGAGTCAACATTGCTGTGTTGATTCTGTGTGGGATTAGGTCACGAATTTTGGTGTGTGGGCTGGTTTTAGAACTCTGGCACATCACATTTGGGGGTTTGCAAAAATTCTCCGTTTTCTCCTGGAGGGCAGACGGCAAAAGCACGTTTGAAAGCATAATTTGGCTCTAAATTGCTTCACGGGGTGGAAATTGCTCATGGGGAGACTAGATTCAAACACAAAAGAATAGTGTTTTCGATTTTAAAGGAAGAGGGGGGTATCCTTTTTTTTATGGTGGGGGGATATGCATAATCCGGACTTTACAGTGTTACTCTTCCAAAAATTGCACATAGTAGGCAAACTTGGCGGCTCGTTTTCTGAAGTGTATTTCTAAAAACCAATTTTGGGTGATTTTCGATTTTCGATTTTTTAGTTCCAGATCATACTATAGGTATGGGGAACTTAGGTAATCGTGAAAAATTTCGACCTCGGTTTTTTGGCTTTTTTATACGTTTTCAGGTGTGAGGAATCCAAAAATGACAAAATTTGTATGGTGTCTGTCAGTAGAGTGTCTGTTAGTATGTCAGTCCGTTAGTGTGTCAGTCCGTTAGTATGTTAGTCCGTTAGTTTGTTAGTCTGTTTACACGATATCTCCCGAAAAAATGATTGCAGAGAGGCCAGATCAGTTTTAAAATATTACTTTCGATACTGGCAAGAACCCTATTCATTTGCAATATTCGAATTAAAAAACTTCGTAAGTTATAAGAAATTTACGATTTTTTTTAACACGGGAGAATAGGACAAAAATTTACTTAAACGTGCATTAAATGGAAACTTTTCACTGTAAAAATGTCGGACCAGTTTTAAATTATCGTTTTGATGCCGGAATGAACATCATTTACTATAAATATGCTACTTTGAAAATTTCGCAAGTTATTGGAAATTTACCAATTTCTTAACATGGCAGTATAGAGCAAAATTTCACATAAACGTCAATTTTGAGAGATATTTTCATCGCAAAGATGTCAGACTACTTTTGAAATATTATTTAGAACAGTGTCATGAATATTAATGACTATGAATTTTCCAATATAAAAATTTCGTAAGTTATTGGAAACTTACGAATTTCTTAACATGGCAGACTGGAGCAAAATTTCACGAAAACGTCAATCTTGAGGGATATTTTCATCGTAAAGATGTCAAACCACTTTTTAAATATTATTTTGGATACTGGCATGAATATCATAGACTATGATTTTTCCAATTTAAAAAAATCGTAAGTTATTTGGAATTTACGATTTACTTAACATGTCAGAATAAAGCAAAATTCAGCATAAACTTCCATTTTGAGGATCATAAATACATTAGACAACTTCAAAATTACATTTATGATATTTGTTTGAACATGATTGAATACAAATATTCTAAGAGGAAAATTTCGTAAATTATTTGTAATTTACGATTTTATCAACATAGCGAAATTGTAAATTTTTCATATAAATATGAATTTTGAGGATTATTGCATTGGAAATAATAGCATGAAAACTAAACAACAGAATTGACCCTGATAAAATAAATTAATAGATTAGAATAAGATAAATATATCGAAATGAACGGTGGATAGCCTATTAGGCGGGGATTTCATTCTGTCACTGTATCAAGCTTTGTTCAAATTCATTTCTTTTAACATGATTATAATATGTCTCGCACTAGAAATTTATGATAACATAAATATGGTGGGGAACTGAGCAGAGTCCACCTATGCCAACTAGTTTTTTTTTGGGTGTGAGATTTACGGCGGGCCCGAGAGACCCTTTTTTACGTTAAAGTTGTCTTGGAGAATGTATGGAAGCTGCATTCACGAAATTTGGAGCCCCCCTTCCCTCCTTACGAAATTATCTCACTTTTCCTCTTATGGTGGTTGGGGGGCAAAAACAGTTTTCCGAATCTGTCCCAAATTGCACGTCAACAATATTTTGGTATCTGTGTGTGCTATATGTACCCAACACACACTATAAAGAGATTTTGCGAAGTGTTCCTCCTTGCCCCTTTCAAGTCGGGAGGAGGGGGTTAAAGAACACGTTTCCATTTGTAATTTTTTTGTAATTTATACCAGAAAAGTGATTTTTCGGTGTATTAATTGGTTATGTGTGCTTGAAACAATCTGTAAATAGATTTTGTAAAATTTCCTTCTTCCTCTCTTCTTAGTGGGGGAAGGGGGGAGGGAGGACACATTTCCAAGAGTAATTTCGTTCAAAATTATCTCAGAAAAGCAATTTTTTGTTATGCAGGTGTGCTATGTGTACCCAACACGCATTATAAAAGGATTTTGCGAAATATCCTCCTTCCCACCTTTGGAGTCGGGAAGGGTGTAAAACACATTTCTAATAGTAACTTTGCTCTAAATTACGTCAGGAATGCGATTTTTTGATGTGTGGGTTAATTACCCAACACACACTATAAAGGAAGTTTGTGAGACGGGGTTAGGGAGTGGCAAAAAAGCTACAGTTTTCGATCAATTTCAATTAATCTTTTTTTTCTTCTTATTTTAGAAGATTTTTGTATTAATAAGCTATATGTAATTTTTGAGAATCTATTTAAATATAGTGACCAGCGAATTAGGCAACGCCTGATAGTGTATAAATTTATATATAGTAGTTTAAAAGTTATGCTTTTAACTCTCATTTCTTTTCCAATATAAAATTTCAAGACTATCAACATCGTTACTTTTATTTCTTTCAAGGTTCTATATATTAAATCAGACAGAAAATAAGGAATTGCAATTCTCTTCCACTCTGCATTCAGGGTTTTTAGGTTATCAGCGGAATTCTGACTGCATTACGAATCTTTTTTTGAACAGGGTGCAGCTGGGATAATGGGTGGTCTCAGGGTCTCTTTTTAAAAAAAGGAGACCATTTTCAAAAGAAATTGCATGCGGGTTCTTTTAGAAAGATTGCATACCATTTCTGCATACTCAGTAAGCAATTTTTATAATGGTAGAGTTAGAAGTACAGAATTTATTTCTGATTAAAGCCCGCATTGAAATTAGAAAGTTATTTTACTTACTTAGCGTTAGGGATGATTTTATTCATACTGATTATTATAACGGCAGAATTCACGTGATTATTTTAATCAGCAATTAAAATCCAATATTAAATATACTTTTCAAATTCTTATCCCCATTTACATTATTAGAATCCATATTGTCTATATTGCGTATTTATATTAATATAGATTTTTAAATAGTAGGTATCATTAATAGTGATATAATTTCAAAGAGTCTTAAAGAATGAATAGTTTTCTTTAAAAAATAATTAAAACTTAAAAATGAATAAAAAATCATACAGATATTTAAAATTTTACATTATAAATAAATTTTCAGCAGAACGGCCTGTAAATCTAAAAAAATATGTAGGATTGATATTCTTTTTGTGAACTTTAAAACCATCCGCAATGTAAAACAAGGAAGATAAATCATGTTACGTGGATGGATTATAAAACACTTTCCAGCTATAGTTACTTTTACATCATAAGTACGAAATCATGCCAACTTTTCAGTTTGAAAGTGTAAAAGACGCATGATATAATTAAAAGTGTACCTTCAGCAATTTACATAAATGTCTCGTGTTACTTGACAATTTTATTTATGCCGATCATCATCAGGATTTGATTCATATGGTTATTTTAATTACTGAATTTAAATAGAATAATAAAAAGTTCTATAACACTCAAAATATAAAAATTGCAATGAAATTGTGTTATGTAAGTTATTTTAAAGAATGCATTTAATAATCAGTTATAATGACAGTTTATAGAAAAATACACTATAAAAAATAAAATTCTAAGTTTGATCAAAATTATGGTGCCAATTAAGGAGAATCTCTACTTATCGTCGTCGACTATGTGAAAATTTAATAATAGAATGACTCGTTATCTAATGTTTTTTTTTTTTTTTTTCTCTTTTCCTTTTCCTTTTCTTCTTCTTCTTCTTCTTTTTTTTTTTTTTTTTTTTTTTTTTAAATTCTGTTTTCACATTTAAACAAATCACAACCGTTAAATTCGCCCACGTTTTACAAAAATTGATTTAAAAAAATTATTTTTTTTTTGAATCTAAAAGTGAGCTAAATGAAGTTTTCTAATTTTATAGCTTCAAAGATAATAATAAAAATATATATATATATATATAATATATAATATTAATAATAGAAAAAGGTTTTTTTTTTTTTTTTTTTTTTTTTTTAACAAGAACAAGAACAGTTTATATATTATGACTTCAGTTCCAATAGTTCCTATTTTTGCAGAATTGGGAACTTTAGATGCTCAACAAATACGTCACAGCTGGCACGTACAGTCGGTAACAAAAATGTCCGAACACTAGCAAAAATTCCTATGTAAAAAAAGTACACTTCCTACGGATTTGTTAAATAAATCCTTATCGAATCATGTTCTTACACGGACTAAGAACAGGATTCGACAAGGATTTATTTAACAAAACCGTATGAAGTGTACTTTTTTTACATAAGAATTTTTGCTAGTGTTCGCACACTTTTGTTACCGACTGTATGGCTTCTTGCGACATTTCGTTTCAAATTTTAGATAATCTTTGTGTAAATTTGCCAATTGTTATCCTCATGTATTTCCTAGTTCATTTAGCATGTAGCCCCATACAAATAAATCAAGAGGATTGAGGTCTGGAGAAGTTGCAGGTCATTCTTTATAAGAGATAAAATCAAGCAAATGGTCGGAATACCGCAGTTAATTTCTCTTTGATTAATGCGAAGGTTCTAAAACTTGTTGAAAGCAGAATTTCTTCTTTACGTGCATCCTGGATGAATGAGAGAGCAAATGGCACTTTACGACATTGGTAATTTAGTAATTTGTGTCAATTTTCACTTCTTTATCGATGAAAAGGAGATGAATCTTCCCTTTTTTGAAAAAACGCCCCAAATCGCAATTTTTGACACATTTTGGAAAAATTGGACCATCATTATTTTTTTGGAGACACCTGTAAGTCGTATTGAGTAAATATGGTCATTTTGTTGGTTTTAGGAATCTTGCAAGAGAAATAACCTTTCATTTGACGATATGATTTTGCATTCTGCATGCCTCTTCGAGAACTATCAGCTTCGTTGAACTGTTGTTTTTTTCCCACTTTTCCGAGAAATAAGAAAGTCTCTGTTTTTTATATGCTTTCATACTCAAATCACTTTTTAAAAAACCGTTGCACAGAATATCTGAAGCTGCTTTGCAATTTAACGCCCGGATTGTGCAGAATTTCGGCAAATCCATTCATGTATGCATTTGACGGTTTCTTTTGCCCATACACTTCTTCTTCTTCGCTCTCTTTTATGATGAATTTCTTATGTAACCTGGCTTCTTGTAGCATTTTAATATCATAAATCTGAATCTTTCATTGATTCCCAAAGGTTTCAGCTACTTTAAGATATTGTTTGAGAAATGTTTTTGCAAAAATAATTTTATCAGAAGCTCTCTTTTTCTATCCATGATCAAGAACAAAAGAAAATTAGATATTTAACACAATAATGCAAGTCATTCTTTAAGAGATAAATACCTCAAAAGAAACAAATAATTATATTAATATATAAATAATAACTTTTAAAATATAGGTTCAAAAAATGGTACTGACAGTTATTCTGAATCACACTGATAATTTTTCACTTAATTAATCATTCAAACTAACTATTAAAATTTTCGAAAGAAAAATACTGGCGGAAGAACCAGGGAAAAAATTTGGTCTGTCACCACCCTGTGAAATGCCCTCCAAAAGTTTCTTTATAAGGGACTCCAACCCATATTTACGCGAGTGTCGGAAAAAATCCCAGAAAACTCCGAA
Source organism: Salticus scenicus (assembly GCA_963930645.1). NCBI lineage: Eukaryota > Metazoa > Arthropoda > Arachnida > Araneae > Salticidae > Salticus > Salticus scenicus. The sequence goes on from OZ005650.1 coordinate 128,153,660, forward strand.
TGGATGAGTCGACCATCAAGACTTAGTACTTTCCGTTCACCAACTTCGAGAGCAGAACCTCTCGCCCCCCCCCCTCACACACACACAGCTTACGTAAAATGTTATAAGGCTCGCTGATGTTGACGAATAATAAACAAAACTGAATTAACTAAATTAAGACAAAACTATTGAATTATTATAGTGTGAGGTTTTTTTCATATAATACAAAACTTTTGCCAATACCGTTTCTAAATTATTTCAATGTATATATTTAGCATTAGAATTTTTAAATTACGTTTCAACAATTCAGTATGCAGATTTGACAAAATTGCAATTTAAACAAAAATTTTCTAGATCAAGCTCTATTCCTCTCCTTATTTTATTCGATTTTGTTCACCGTAAATAATTCGAAAGATTCATAAAAAAAAAAAAAAAAAAAAAAAAAAAAAACGCAGTTCCAACAACGATCGATCATATTCTTTCAAAACTGTCTGAAATCTAAAAAGGTTAAGGTAATGGGGAAAGGTCGTTCTTTTAAAACCCTTTTTCCATTTCAAATGTCTGTCAAATGAACTGAAAAGCAAAGTTTTGCTTACAGAATTATTTTTATAATCTGTATAACTAAATATATTCTTGTAGATATTAAATAAAATAATCAATACGACGATACAAATCACAATGAATAGTTTACTAAAAAGAACTTTCAGCTAATAAGCAAATTAAATAATCTGGTGTGGCACTCACACTGCTTTATTTTACCCCTACACATATTATTTCAGTTTAAGATGTAAGGTAAAAGATACACTGTATTTGAACATTATTAACATACTTTAATTAAAGTTTCAAAATAGCTTCAGAAACAGTTTTATTCGCCATAAATTTCCATGTGTGTGTGTAGGGGAGGAGGGGGGAGGGTTACCATCTCCTTCAACCCCAATTTAAAATTTTTGGCTACATTGGTGAAATTTTTATTAAATTTTAATATCTGCCATTAAATTTTTAAAATTATTTCAAATTGATAACATAATTTTCGCTAATACCACTCTTTGAAACTTATTCGAAAATTTTTGAGTAACCCTGTATAATTAGCAACAAATTATATCCGCATTAAATAATGTAAATAATTTTAACACTGTAAAAAATATGCAAGACAAAATTTAAACTTCGTGCCATTTCCAGCCATAGTACTAACATATTAGAACCCTTTTGTGAGTCCCTGTTAAAGAAGGAAAAAATATTGCATACCATATTCTGTGTGAAATATACTTTTGTGCATATGAAAATATATACCAACTTTATTTTGTTCTGTGCAGTCTAAAATTGAAAAAATTTCCTCCGTAGATGTAATGTATTTGAATATTTTTGCGTGTCCCTGTTTACGAACTGTTTATCTGAACTCAATAAAAAGTGTTACTAACATCCCTATATGATAAAGATTTAAAATACCAAGTTTTGACTTCCTGGTGATACATTTTTAACCGACTTCAAAAAAAGAAGGAAGGTTCTCAATTCAAACCGTATGTTTTTTTTTTATGTTTGTTAGCTCATAACTTCTGAACGGATGCTCCGATTTTGATACTTTTTTTTTGTTGAAAAGGATTTGGTCTGCAATAGATCCCATTGTAATATCTTTACGATCTAAAGAAAATACAGGGTGCCCAAAAAAATCAGTCCCAACTCTTTTAACTGCTAAACGGCTGCAGCTATAGTGATAAAAATGGTATGTAAGTATAGTAAAGTGGCCCTGCAGTACAAGGTTAAACCGCTTGTTGTGCCACCTGGTGGAAAATAGTGGAGTTAGTGTTCCTATCTCGAAAACGGTTCTAGAGAAAAAAAGTGAATTAGAAAGTTGAAGATTATCATCGATTTAGTACAAAAAGATAGTTTAGACATTCATGCTAGCGTTTCTATCTCGGAAACGGTTCAAGACAGGGGAAAAAAGTGAATTATAAAATTGCAGAGCATCATCGATTTAGTACGAAAAAATAGTTTTGACATTGATGCTAAAAGTACAAGGCTAAAAACGTGCCTTTTTTTGTTCGCAATTTCTTACAGTATACACACTTGAGCTACATTGCTCACGTAGTAGCGTAGCTGGTGAGACATACGCTATATAGTTCAAAATACGGTTACTTGAAACTTTTTGCTTTGTTGTAGAGATCTTGGTCTGAAGTAGGTCCCATTATAACATCTTTACAATCTAAAGACAAAAAAGCGCCATCTGGTGAAAAACAGCTGCATTAGCGCTCCTATCTCAAAAACGGTTCAAGATGAGAGAAAAGTTAATTACGAAGTTGTAGAGTATCATCGATTTACAAAGAAAAGACAGTTTTTAGACATTATTGCTAAAAATAGAACGCTTAAAACGTGCAATTGTTTGTTCGCAATTTCCTACATTGTGCACATTGAACTACGTTGCACGCTTTACAGCGTAGCGGATTACACGTATACTCTGTGGTTCAAAGTACTGTTACTGTAAGTGGTCACTTCGATTAGCGCAAAGTCGTTTTCAACCAACTTCAGAAAAGAGGGTGTTCTTAATTCTTGCTATGTGTTGTTGTTGGTGTTTGTAAGCTTATAACTTCGTAAGAAATGCTCTAATTAACAGACTTCAAAAAGGAGGAGGTTCTCAATTCAAAGCGTATGTTTTTTTTTTTTTTTTTTTTTGTTAGCTCATAACTTCTGAACGGATGATCCGATTTTGATACTTTTTGTTTTATTGTAAAGGTCTTGGTCTGAAATAGGTCCCATTGTAAGATCTTTACGATCAAAAAAAAAAAAAATACAGGGGGCCCCCCAGTACAGGGGGCACTGACTCTTTTCAGCAATTAAAAGAGTCAGTCACGACTCTTTTAATTGCTGAACAGCTGCAGCTAGAGTCATAAAAGTGGTATGCAGGTACAGTAAAGTGGGCATGTACTACGCGATTCAACCGCCTAAAGCGCCACCTGGTGGAAAAGAGTGGAGTTAGCGATCCTATCTCGGAAACGTTTCAAGACAGGGGAAAAAAGTGAATTATAACATTGCAGAGCATCATCGATACTCACAAAAGTCTGTTCTCACTCTAACTGCTGAACGCAAACAGCTACACTGGTAAAAGCAGTGTGTAAGTATCGATGTTGAAACTTCTGTCCGTCAGCTGCAATGCATATCTTGCTCTTTGTTTGAAGTTTACGCTGCGAAATTTCCAGCGCAGCGGGTGATACGTATTTACTGTACAGTTCAATATATATGCCTAACAGAATTTTCGGTTACGAATAGAGCGTATATCCTTTCTTTACATTTCTAAAGATTTTTTAATTTAACGTATGTTCGTTCGTTCAATAGATAGTTTTTTGGTCATATCCGATAAAAGCAAGAAAAGTGACACAATTTAAAAATGCAGCATTTGAGAAAAATTAACTTAAAAATAACTTGACTAGAATAAAACTGGCACAACTGTCTGTAGAGTGGATAACTTTTTAGATGGAGATGCAACTTTTTTGTTCACATTGGTTGCATTTAATGTATTTTTCAGTGACATAAACCATTTTTTGAGTAATGTCACTTTTCTTGGAAGTTGTGATTTGTGAAACTTTCGTCGAACGTCTTCTAATGCTCTGCTATATAAATAAGTTTTCACTGAAAAGAGAAAAATAAAATCTTTTTGTAAAAAAATAGAACCGACTCCAAAAAGGAACTACTATTCAAACAACTAAAAATGAAAGAAAATTGGCATAAAATGGAACTGTAGATTGCGCCTAAAAGTATAAAATAATTTCCTTCGCCAAACAACCTATAACACTACAATTAATCATAACTTTTGAAGTCGGCGCAAAATTAAATAAAAATTGATACCTTTATTCAATACAAAAATCAAATCCTATTCAAAATGCACGTCTCACATTGTTTCCTGCAAAACGCAGCCGAAAACTACTTTGATTCAAGAAAACAAATAAGATTTCGTACGCAGCAAAAGTTGGCGAAGCTGCTGGTATCTAACGTCCTTGGTGAAAGAAAAATCGCAAAATTATCTGGCAAACGTATTTAATTTCTTTGGGATATCATGATTATTATAATAAGATATATCAAGAGAGTAATCAAGAATATGAAACAACACATCGTACAATATATAGTATGAAAATATACATCTTGCGTGTATATTTTTGCCTTACGTTTTTATCGCCAAATTTAAAAGCCATCAAGGATGATCTAACTTCGTAGAAACATAAATACTGCATTATGAAGAATGTTGACTGTTCTATGTAGATGCTACTAATGGACCAATTGTATATAGTGATAAAATAATAAAGGAAACATGAAAATGGATCATTCGAGACAACAGCATTTGTTGCTACCGATCTAAAGACAAACCTTTAAAAACTAATTAAATTTTACTTAATTTTGCGCCGACTTCAAAAGTTATGATTAATTGTAGTGTTATAGGTTGTTTGGCGAAGGAAATTATTTTATACTTTTAGGCGCAATCTACAGTTCCATTTTATGCCAATTTTCTTTCATTTTTAGTTGTTTGAATAGTAGTTCCTTTTTGGAGTCGGTTCTATTTTTTACAAAAAGATTTTATTGAGGTATGCTGATAATAGGTTCTGATAACACTGACGCACACCTATCGCTAAAAATCTTATTTTTGAATTTAGGCGACTTCGAAACGTGGAAACATAATAGAAATTAGTTTTGAAAATATCACCTTAATTATAATATTTTCTGTACTATGTATGGGTAAAAGAAAGTAAAAGCTGGATAAAACATGAAAAATCAAAACTTTTGATTTCATTAATAGCTCCCATAATATTAAAATTTAGGATTTTCAGACATAATTAATGATATAGTAAAAGAAAATAGAAATAATATAAATTTGAGTCAAAATGTTAGAAAACCTTAATTGAAAAATTAACATCGCATCCTAATTGTGTACCTTAACACATTCGCTGCCGATCTCTCGTGACTGCCATTTAAAACAATACTGCACATCACGCGCTGGCGCGTGATCGGCACCGAATGTGTTGAATTTTTTTTTTACCCATCTACAAAAAGAGATATTCGTTAAATAAATCTCAACGGAATGGTTGACTTATAAATCTATCATAACTTATCGACTTTTTTTTTTTTTTTTTTTTTTTTTTTTTTTAATAATAGTAATGAAACAACAACAACAAAAATAAACAAATAAATAAATAAAATTAAACATTTTTCCAGATGCCGTCGTCAAGGCCCAAAATTGACTTTCTTTTGAAATTTTGTTATGTACTTTATTGTGATAAAAAACAATCTGCATTCATGAAAGAAAATAATATTTACAAATAATGGTTTGAAAATGAATAATTTGTACTGCATGAATCTGTATAAGAAAATTTAAAAGAAAGCTTTGTGATGGCCACAACATACTAGACTTCGGTTGTTTTGAATAAGGTAAGCAAGATTTTAAGGGTTTACATAGGTTTCAAAATTTCAATAGATCAATTTAAAAAAAAAAAAAAATCTGGAGTGACTTCACTCGACTTTCCGAACATTGAGTAATTAACAGTTTTGTATATAAAGTAAAGGAAGAGGAGTTGTTAAACAAACAAAAGAGAGAAAACCATAATAGAGTGTTTGAGTATTTTTCTCCATATATTACACGATGTTTTATTTAACGCTTCTGAACTTTGAGCTCATAGATCATAAAGATAAAGAATTTTTCGTTGTGTCCCTGTAAAAACCAATAAATGCTAGATTCACCAAAATGCTTATAGTTAGTGCAACAGTGATATATAATATTCATATAAATTTTCAGCTCAATTGAATAAGGCGTTTAGATGCTATCGCACTTTTAAAAATTTGGTCCCGTAGGCAATAATGATAAAGAATTTTTCTTTGTGTCCCTGTAAAAAAACTGTAAGTGCTAAATTCACCAAAATCTATACAGTTGGTGCAACTGTGACCTATAACATATGTAAAAATTTTTTGCTCAGATTAATAAGGCGTTTAGACGCTATCACATTTTTAAAGATTTGACTCCATAGGCCATAATGATAAAGAATATTTCTTTGTACCCCTGTAAAAAAACTGTTAGTGCTAAAGTCACCAAAATCTATGCAGTTCGTGCAACTGTGACCTATAACATGTGTACAAATTTTTTGCTCAGATTAATAAAGCGTTTACACGCTATCGCACTTTTAAAAATTTGGCCCCATAGGCCATAATGATAAAAAAATTTTCCTGGTGTCCCTGTAAAAAAACTATAAGTGCTGGATTCACCAAAATCAATAGGGTTCGTACTATGGTGACTTACAATATACGTACCAACTTTCAGCTTATTCGAACAAAGCGTTTAGACGCTAGCGTGTTCACTCACACACATACACACACACATACATACACACACATACATACACACACACACATACATACATCATCGTAAAAATAGTGAAAACGGACTTAGGGGACCTCGAAACGTATAAAAACATCAAAATCTCAAATTCGGATTTTTGACATGATTACAATACTTTTCTCACTATAGTGTTTTGTACAATATTTTCGTACAATACTTTCCTCACTATAGTTTTCATAGTGTTCGGAAAGTAATAATTTTGTCTAATAATACGATATGTCTAGAATATTTCCCCAAAGTTTCAAGTCAATCAGAGTAGAAATCAAGGAGAGAGTGCTTTTGGAAATTTCCCACATTAAGTTAGTTTTATTCCTACTTAAAAATTTTAATAGCTTTTCTCTGAAAACACTATTTTTCAAATAGGTAAAATATATATTCATGCAACACACCTTATGGTTTTCGATATATTATTTTTTTTTTACAGATTTCTAATCTTTATATTTCGGTTTTCTCAATTTTGTATTTTTTTCACGAATTCATGATCTTGAAAATACTGAAACTTCTACAGATATTTAAGAAAAGACTTAATATTTATTTTTGAATGTTTAATAGAACCAATTTAAAAGAATAAGGGTTGGATTTTAAAATTTATTTATAAGTTTTTGAAAAAAAAAATTAAAAAGTGCATATTTATGAACAAATACGAAAAAAAAAAAAAAAAAAAAAAAAATTTGTTATATTATTAATTTTAATAGTATTATTTTCAAAATATTACATAATTCAGAGCTGCCAGCATTTTTAACTTTTAAATCAGAATTGACACCAGTATTTTTAAATGGAATATGTTACATATATTTTCGACTATTAATATTACCGAAAACAGCTATAAAAATAACGGGAGACTTGGCACCTGTGCATAATCCATCACACTGTAAAAAGTTTCAACAGAAAACTCTGTGTAATCTATTATCTTAAGTCTTACGTAAAATTACAGAGAAAAATAAACGGAGATGTTAAAAAACTTATACATTCATGTTAATGACTAATATTAATTTAATTAATTATTGGTGAGAGTATATTTGTGACTTGGAATGCTTTTTCTAAAGTAGAAACACTCATTTTTAATTTTAATTAAAAAATTAAGTAATAAAATAAGGTAAAAATACAGAATAAAGATTTAGAACTGGATTAGTCCCTTTTACCTAAGAATTACTGTAAATTTACAGAGACTCTAGATAAATATTTTCATTAAATTTATAGAAATTTTTAACAGTGCACTAATTATTTTAAATAAGTTCTATTAAATATGCAAAAAATATTATGTAGTTTCCTAAATATCTGTAAAAAATTTAACATTTTGAAGATCATGAATTCATGAAAAAAGGCAAACTGAGAAAACACAATTTAAAGATTTCAAATCTGTAAAAATTGTATTAAAAATTATAAGAATTGTTGCCTGACTATATATTTTACTGAACAAACCTAATATTGTTAAATTTATAAGTATTTAAAAAAAGTATAAGCTTTTATATGAAAGCTTCAGCTTCAGTGGTGCCAATTCAAAGGTTCTAAGTCCCCTTAATAAGTCTTAAGTGGATGAGGACGTTAACATTATTTTTATTATTTTACATTATATTTCTATTGCTTCTTAAATAAAATGCAGCCATGAATATTTTGTGCATATGGCGTGTTTTAAAGGTTAAAAAAAAAAAAAAAAAAAAAAAAAAAAAGAGATTAAAAGGTTATTTTTATGGGGATAATAATTCAAAACAATGCCCAATTTCAAAATGCCCCATGTTAACCAGTTAACGCCCGAATTAATTTTGCAAAATATTATTAGCTGATTATTTCACTTCTAAATTAATATAGACAACTGACAGTAAAATATATTAACTTAAACAATTCTTCTGATAGTTTTAAATTTAAAGACTATCCTCATTTATTGACGTTTAGTGTTTTAGCGAGAAAACTTCGATATGGATAAAACTTTGAGATAACAGATTAATTTCTCATTATATGTTGACAAAGATATAGAAGGTAAAGTATTATAATATATATTATTATTCAACTTGATTTAAATTTGTATACCTGCGAAAAAAGCAAATATATGTGCGACGAATGAAAAATCATAATATGACTATCCAAATTATGAAATAATAATTAATAGTAGGCACATAAAATTTTCAGAGATCGTTTAGAGTGACGCTATAAACTGTCACTGAAAAAGCAGAAATCATTCCAAGAAACCACAAAAAATTTACGTGCCATTTTATTAGCTGTCCTCAAATGAGGACACTGGGCGCTAACGGGTTAATTCTAAGCTATTTTAAAGCTCCAATTTTTTTTCTTACGTGTCCTTTGTATGCAAATGAACACATCTGTGTACTGAAATTTTTATATCTCAATAACAGCATTAGTTACAAAAAAAAAAAAAAAAAAAAAACTTTGAAATCTTCACGGATTTCTGTCATGCGACAAAATTTAAAAATTCGTTATAAATTTAATAATTTCTTGATTTTAAAATGAATGCCCAGTTTTGAAACAAATTCACTGATAAACATTCACATAAAATTTTTCAGAGGATTGGATGAAAACAAATTAGCAAGGAGCATTATAAGCAAGTAATCATTTTCGAAATTTGGAACCTAAGAAATATAAATTTAAAGTTTGAAATTTTGTAAAAAGTAAATAAATAAATAATTAAAAGATAAAAAGAACTTTTTATATACCATGTTTTTTAATTTACTGTTATATTATATAAACGCTACCGAAGACAGCGGGAACCCGGAGCAATTGTATAAAAGTATTAAAAAAAAAATGCATTGCTATCGTGTTTTAAGCTATTATAAAAGTTTCAAATGGCTATCTAGCCGGGAAGTTAGTTAAAAATTGATTGCAAGCTTTGTACTGGTAACGCTGCCGAAGGCAGCAGGAACCCGAAACAGTTGGCTAAAAGTATTAAAAAAATGCATTTTCACAGTGTTCTGAACTATTCTGAAAGTTTCAAACGTCTAGCTAGTCGGAAAGTTAGTTAAATAAGTTTTCTGTTGAATCATATAAACGCTGCCGAAGGCAGTAGGTACCTGAAACATTTGATTAAAAGTATTAAAAAAAGTATTGTAACCATGTTCGGAGCTATCCTGAAAGTTTCAAATGTCTAGCTAGTCGGGAATTTAGTGAAAAATCGATTGCAAGCTTTGTACTGGTAACGCTGTCGAAGGCAGCAGGAACCCGAAGCAGTTGGTTAAAAATATTAAAAAAAAATATTTTTCACCGTGTTTTGAACTATTCTGAAAGTTTCAAATGTCTAGCTAGTCGGGAAGTTAGTTAAATAGATTTTCTGTTGAATCATATAAACGCTGCCGAAGGCAGTAGGGACCTGAAACAGTTGACTAAAAGTATTAAAAAAATGTATTGTCACCGTGTTTTGAGCTATCCTGAAAGTTTCAAATGTCTAGCTATTCGGAAAGTTAGTGAAAAATCGATTGCAAGCTTTGTGCTTATAATAATACCGAAGGCAGCAGAGGAACCCGAAACAGTTGGCTAAAGGTATTTAAAAAATGCATTTTCACCGTGTTCTGAACTATTCTGAAAGTTTCAAATGTCTAGCTAGTCGGGAAGTTAGTTAAATAAGTTTTCTGTCGAATCATATAAACGCTGCCGAAGGCAGCGGGACCTGAAACAGTTGACTAAAAGTATTAAAAAAATGTATTGTCACCGTGTTCTGAGCTGTCCTGAAAGTTTCAAATATGTAGCTAGTCGGGAAGTTAGTTAAAAATCGATTGCAATATTTGTACTGGACAAACAAACAAACATACAAACAAACAAACATACAAACAAACAAACAAGAATCGAAGTTAATAAAAACATGGTAATAAATAATATTTGAGGAGCTGTAGAATGATATTATTTTAAAAGTATTACATAGCTTTGTACATTCTATAATAACTATCTAGATATTCATAATTGCGTAGATTTTGATAATTTTCATCATATATTGTCCCCTTAAGGGCCCTCTTCACTCACCGCCGCCGGATGCCGAAGCTAATGTTATTCTATGGGAAATTTTTCTTTACAAATAACTAGTTAACTAATGCATATTTTTAAATTTTGTTTTCACATTCTGAAAATTCCCAGACATTAAACTCACGGAAATTTTTTAAAAAATTATTTTTTTAATTTTATATATTTTATTTTGAATTTGCAAAATACGAATTTTCAATATGTGAAATTTTTTCATTTTGCAATTTCAAAATAAAATATTAAAAATTTAAAAAATACATTTTTAAAAAAGGTCCGTCAATAAACAGTTGGAAATTTTCTGAATGTGAAAACAGAATTTAAAAATATGTATTAGTAAATAAGTTATTTGTAAAGAAAATTTTCCCATAGAATAACAATGGCTCGGGCAATCGGCGACGGCGAGTGAAGATGGCCGTTAATATATATATATGTTACCGTTAAAGCTCGAAATCCGTTAATGTGCAGATTACCAAGCTAATTTACAGACTAACTAAAATGACCCGTTAAAGTGCGAAATCAAGAGTTTTCCGCATTTTAACTAGGTAATTTGCACATTAGCGGCTTCTGTATCGTTAAAGTTTAAATGTTTCTTTCGAGCCTTAGTTTTTTTACATTCACAATGACGTCAAACAGTCATGTGATACAGATAGGCGAATGACCTTCAAACATAAACCAACATTTTACCCCTTCCGCCCCGCTATGATTCATAAACAACGCAAAACGTGGAGGAAGCGATGCATGATTAGGTTTCTAATTATGACAAACACAAAATTTAAAGTAACAAGTAAAAGTAAGTTATAATTGTTTTAATTTTGATTCTATTTCTTCTCTTTTTTAATTCTGTCAATATAAATTTGATAAGGGTCTACATTTTATTAATGAAATCTAATATTAATTAAAACTAAAAGTTCTCTCTCGTGAAATTCCATTTTGAATTATGAATATTAAATATACAACACAGTAATTATTTCCTCCCGAAATAAAACTGTTAAATCACAACTTTTTAAAACTAATTTATTTTAAAATTGATTTAAATTATTATTAGTTACAGAAAAAAATAGTTTTAAATTTTAACTCTGAAAAATATTATGGCATTATTTAATAAATACTTAATATGAAATTTTTGTGCATCTTTTAGCATTTCTCATTACAATATTTTATTTTTATTTATTTTTGTTGTTTCTTTCAAGTTTCCTTTATAAATTTTATATATCAGGATTATATTTTTATTTATTTATTTTTAAATTTTGTTCGCTTTTTCAGATAATTTCGTTGTAGTTTATCACGTAAAATGTGTTAATAACGTTTATTATTATTATTATTATCAAATTAATTTTTTTGCTAAAATTGTACAGATATACGTATGTATGCTGCAAAATATAGTTTAATAAAACACTGGAAAACTGTCATTTTAATTTTTATGCGTTCTAAAAAATATTAAAGCAGTTTTAATTATTTGAAGTACTTCTTAAATAATGCTTCTGATTTGTCTAATTAAATATTTCTATAGCGAATTAAAAATTGGTGTATATATATATATATATATATATTAATAATAATAGCAATATGAGTTGTTAATAAAACATTTTTTTAAAATTTAAACGGTTAAATATTTTTATATGAAAAGAAATCGTTACTGTGTTAGAATTCTAACATTCATTTATAAAATAGAATTTATTGAAAGCTATTAAAGCTATTATATTTCATATTAAAAATGCATAACATCTTTAAACTTATATTGACAGAATAAAAAAGATTAAATAAATAAAAAAATTAAAACAAATATGACTTTAAAAGACATAAAAATTAAAGCACATGCAGATTAAAATTAGTAAAGAAAGAAAGAAACGAAAACTATTTTTTTTTTGAATGAAAAAACAAACAAACAAACAAACAAATATAACACATCGTGCTCTAAAATTACAACACCAGAGATCTTCTTTTCACTTTAAGGTAGGTAATGTGCAGATTATCTAGGTAATTCTCAGATTACCTAGGTAATTTGCAAAATGAAACAATTTTCCTCACTAAAACGGATCACCCTAATTAATGTGCAGATTACCTAGCTAATCTGCAGATTAACTGATTTCTGCACTTTAGCGGTAACATATATATGTACACTATCTACCAATAAGTATTTGTATACTTCTGAATTTAGACGTTTTCTCAAATATCTAGAAAATTTTTTTCAGAATCATCTTGAAACTTTGGTAGTGTGAAGGACATGTTAATACCTCATCTATTTCAGCAAAAGTTGTGTCCTGAAGAGGATAAGGGAACCAGTAAAAAATTAAACAGAATTCAAAATGTTTGGATTACCCTGTAAAAAGTAATGCTTTAAATGCATTTTGGCTGTAGCATAAGATTATGAGGATTTTTCTCATTATCTGCATAAATATTTATGAAGCTACTACATATATTCATAAAAATACAATTTTTTTATTGCCCCCTCCTCCTCCCCCCCCAAAAAAAACACCTTTTAAATTATAACATGTAGGGCTTTAGACCCAGTGCAGCGAAGCCATTTTTAGGAAACTTGGCATACTACATTAGACACATCATACAACAATTAGAATGCAAAAATGTTAAATGTCTTGCGAAATATGAGCATTTTTACTGAATAATTTTTAACTACGCATACACTAGCTTATAAAAAATTTCATTTGCGTAATTTAGCAACCAAAAGTATCGAGGAATTTATATGAAAACCCGAAACAAATGTCTTGTAAATTCAAAAAGTTATGAGACATAGAATAAATAAGAATTTCAGTTCTTCTCAGAAAAAAAAGAAGAAGAAGAAGATGATGATGATGATAGAGGGTTTTATTAATATTTATTTACAATCAGCGAAGCGAACATTGTATTACGACTGGGCACTGATTGAATCAAAATAAAAATGTGAGTAAAACCCCTTATAATTTAACTTTTATTTTTATTTTGAGAGAACTGAAATTCTGTTCATTCTATCTCTCATAACTTTTTAAGTTTACACGATATTTTTTTGGGGTTTTCATATAAGTTTCTCAATAATTTTGGCTATTTAATTAAGCAAGGTAAATTTTTTAAAAGCTATGCTATTTGTGAAAAACATGCATAGTTAATATTTATCTAGTAAAAATGCTCATATTTCGTAAGATATTTAACATTTTTCTATTCTGATTTCAGTATGCTGTGTCTAATATAGTATGCCAAATTTTCTAAAAATGCCTGTGCGCTAGGTCTAATACCCTATGTGTTATAATTAAAAGAGTAGATTTTTTTTTTTCAGTTTTTGAAAAAAAAAAAAAAAGTTTTATCTCCATGAATATATGTGGTAGATTCATAAAAATGTATTTAGATAATGAGAAAAATTCTCATAATCACACGTTACAGACAAAGCACATTTAAAGGTAATAGTTTTTGAAGAGTGTTTTAAAACATTTTGATTTTTGTTTAATTTTTTACTGGTTCCCTTTACCTCTTCAGGACACAACTTTTGCTGAAATATATGAGATGTAACATGTTCTTTACACTACTAAAGTTTCAAGATGATCCCTAAAAAACTTTTCTAGATATTTGGCAAAACTCGAAAGTGTCCAAATACTTATTGGTAGACAGTGTATAATATATATATATATATATATATATATATATATATGTATGTATGTACATAATTTTATCGTTATTTTTAAAAGAAAAAATATATTTTAGAAAATCTTGCACTAACGCAGCGAAAAAAAAATATTCATCAAGGCTTATATCGGTTATCAGGAGGTAAACAAAAAGTACAGAATTCATCAATCATATGCAAGTGAAAGTTTTTCAAAGAAAAACATGAATAATAAAAAGAACGTCGAAAATTTTGTCAACAGAATTTAAGCGATTAGAGCTCGTTCCATTTTTGGAGATAAAACTTATGACAACAATTTTTCTTTTAGTACATGTTCATTTTTTCTTCTACTATCTCAATTTTCACCGACGATGAGTTAGTTATAAGTAAACGAGTTAGATTAGTGCTCAAGAAAATAAAACTTTACTTTGATGGAAAAGTGGACTATAAAGAATGGAGAGAAGGGGCATTTTTCCATTAAAAAAATCGCTGTATAAAACTGTGTTCATTAATTTTGCTTTTAAATAGTACATTGGTTGTAAAAAATTACTTTATCTAATTACTTTGTTATAGATATGATTGATAAAATGACTAAACATAAATTTGTTTTATAATTTCGTCTTCGTTGGCAAACAAATAAATAAAGATATTGTTATTAAGTACAACATATCTCAATTTGCTAGAATTCTTAGAATTCGCAGCGCTTAATTAAATAATAATAATAATAAAAAAAATTACTTTAGGATTTTAAAAGAATAATTCCTTGAAAGCGAATTCTACAAACTTGAAAAGCAAAATTTACATTGATTTAAGTTGTTTAAACAACATTGCGATTGTATTTTGATAAGACTCAGTTCGTGTTATAAACTTTATTTATTTATTTATTTATTTTCAAAATGAATTTATATCCGGAGTTAATATACATTGTTGTAAATTTAATTATGTAGAAAATTATTGTTTTAGTTTGCTCAAGTGTTTATGTTTAAATACTAAAAGGTTTACAAGAGGTTTAAACATTTAAACAAGTAAAGGAATTTTATCTTAAAATGAAGAAAATTTTATTTTATTTTACTTATTTTTACGATCATAAGAACCGAAATAATTATGCGTTAAAATTCTACCCAATAATAATAATTTAAAGAAACTGCATTTTTTAAATGGGTAAACTATTTTTTTACATTAGTTACAATAACTAAATAATTCTTTATATTTATATAAAATATTCATTTTCATTTTCATTGTGTATTTTAATAAAAATGAATCTTTCATATCTCAAAAATTCAACAATCAGATTTTTAAATCAAATCGCTAAACTGATGATCGGATCGCTAATTTACGAATCGCTAAAATGACGTTTTAATCCTGATTAGACATGCGAGATTTGAACAAGCATCGCTAAATAATAAATAAATAACAATATCTTAATCGTTTGTAAGAAACTTTCATGCGGTTAAAATAAAAATTTCTCATGAATAATACACGATAAAAAAAAAAAAAAAAAGCTAATGCGTCAACACATATTGATGCATGTGTCACTCTACCTGTGCTAGAAAAAAGGTTGTATCACCAAATTATAATTTTTGATTAATCGGATGCTGCCGCCACGTTGTCGTCAAGAGAATGCGATTTTATTAATTTTATGCTATTTTTATTGCATTTCAATGTTCATGTATTCATTTATGTTCTCTGCATTCAAAAAGTTAACAATCTCTGATTTGAACGGGCATGGATCATCCTTGTTGATCACTTAAAACTGAACATAGAAAAAAAAAAGTAATAAACCCGGATCCTATTTTTGTTTTCTAATAAAATATTGTACAAAAAATAAATTATGGTACAACAGAATTTTTAAAAATTTGTTCTTCCATATAAAACATGTTGTAACTGTGTTTTGTTTCTTAGCAACGGTTACTAATTCATTAAATAAAATTTCTTCAGTAAAGGTTTAGTATAGGACCCGCTTGGCAGCTTTTAAATTTTTGTTGTCAATGACAATGAATTAAAATGCCATCGGAATTGAGTAAGTAACGATTTTAGAGAGAAACGTTCGAGCTACGTCGATGCCAATTTTCAAATTTCGCCAAAAGTTTTCTATACTAAAGCTGTTCCATTTCTTTAGCTCGACTTTTTAAAGGAAAAAAGGAAAATCCCAACTTGTTTTCCCCCTTTT
This sequence comes from Salticus scenicus, assembly GCA_963930645.1. Classification (NCBI taxonomy): domain Eukaryota; kingdom Metazoa; phylum Arthropoda; class Arachnida; order Araneae; family Salticidae; genus Salticus; species Salticus scenicus. Next base: position 128,169,731 of record OZ005650.1, read on the forward strand.
ATATAATTTTAAAGTTAAACGGGGTTTTTTATTTAATATCTTTTGAATTAATTATTTGATTAACTAAAAAATATTTCGTTAACTAGATTTTGGCCTAACTAATATGTGTACTAACTTCCATAGTGGTCGTCTGAACGCTGCAGTTTGCATATCGAATTAAACCCTGGCATATATTTAACCCTAGCAATCCTACCGTACTTAAAAAGAAAAAAAAAAAAAAAAAAAAGAAACAAAAAAAAAAAAAAAAGAAAAAGAAAAAGAAAAAAAAGTCTTGAGTGTATTCTAAATCCAAATTTTCATACATTTAAGTGAAAAATAATAAATGATACATAATAGTAATAATAATAAAAAGAACCCGCAATTTGTGCATATTTTGTCTTCTCAAATGCGCGATTCCCATTTGCGCGAAGTGCTGAAAAATTCCCATTTGAGCGAACAAAGTAAAAATACAAGAATAGTACGAGTTACATGCGTTCTCAGATTCATACACAGTGAGATATGGGTGTCCAGTGATTTTTCTTTCTTTTTTTTTCATGTGTGCGAAGCGTATATACGTGCGTGATACTGATTGCTGCGAAAATGAGTTACCAGAACTTTCAGATTCATGCACAGCGAGGTAGGGGTGTCCAGTGATGTGTTTCTGTTCTTTACGTGCGTGGTAGTGATTGCCGTGGAACTGAGCTACGGGCGTTCTCAGATTCATGCACAGCGGGTAGGGGTGTCCAATGATGTTTTTTTTTTTTTTTTGTTTTGTTTTGTTTTTACGTGCGAGGTTGGTTTACGTTTTCGTTTAATGCCGCGAAACCGAGTTACGGGCGTTCTCAGATTATCAAGTCAAGAAGGAAGAAATCACCAGCATGCCCGGTCCTGCAATTTCCGGTCGCGCAAATGGGAATCGCGCAAGTGGTACTAATTCGTGCGCATATGCTACTTTTTCTGTGTTGGAAAGTAATCTGCATTATATTATTAGGATTTTTTATTCAGAAAATGTAGCCACATTGTTGAAAAGAACAGTTAGTTTTATTAATTTTTTTTTCTCAAGAAATCTTTTTGTTGAATTTATCGGAAAATTCAGTATTTAGACATAACACTAGCTATTTAGGCACTTGTATGACTTTTTTACTCTAGAGCTCAGACGAAAATAGCATTTCGTAAGATTATTTGTTACATTTTCAGTCTTTATTTATTACTCCGTATTCTTATCTTACTAATTCTCATCCTAGTTATTATTTTTTTTTTCTATAACCAGATAAAGGTCCATTACCATTGATACAGATTTATTTGGTAGGGGTACACATTTTTGTCTGTTTTACATACGAAGAACTTGCTATCAAAGCAGGGTTGGAAATTTTTGAATAACATCGCGGATTGTGCTTCAGTGGCTGGTGAGGTAACGCCGTCGTCTACTGCGCTGTGACCACTGGTTCGATTCTGGCTGGTAGAACTGCAAAATTTCATTTAATGCAAAATTTTTGCTCTACGGGAAAAATCTGTTGTGTGCTAACATTTCCCGTATTGTTCTGTTACGGAAAATTTTTGTCAACGTATTTTTTGTATAGCACATCACATTCTGTGAAATTTTCTCTAATATGACGTAGCTGTAAATTTCATCTAATATTTAAACCTTTACTTACGGTTTAGGATTGTAATCAAACATCGAAACCAAAAGAGAGAAAGAGGAGGAGGGTGAGGGAATAAACGTGATCCCCCATTTATCCCTCATGCCCTCTATCTCTTAACCGACCCGTCATGTCACGGCCACTTAATAAGCTCTTCATCATTCTGGAAGAGTTTGATTGTTTTTCTATGGAAATTTCAAGTCAAGTTCCGTTTTTTTCCCCCGGAGATTCTGTTTGGCATTTACAACGATATGCTTTTAGCAAGCCAGCTGTCAGCTTTTTTTAGAGTATGCAAAAGAAAAAAGCTCTAAGTTTAAGAAAGAATGGAATGATAGAATTTCAAAAGTTCTTTTGCAGATAAAGAATTTTTCCTTGAGAGAATACTAATGGAAAAAAATATAATCCTTAAAGACGCTCTTAAAATTCTTATTCATTCAAGCATCATAGTTCGAAAAATAAATATTGTTTATTGTTATTATTATTATTTTTTTTTTTTTTCATTATTTCTGTCGAGGAGAAGAAATTGTTTTAGTACGCATTATATATATATATATATATATATATATATATAAAGAGAGAATTTTGATAGAAATGTGTTAAATTTCAGGAAATATTAAATTTTAATAAAATAAAATATTTTTCAATTGATTTCTAGTGCAGTCGTTTCGTGTAAAAGTTGTATAATATAGATTAAAAATAAATCACGATACAAATTCACTGAGTACAAATAATTTATTAAAACTATTATTTATTAATATTATCTACCATGATGAATACAATTTTTATCTTAGAGAAAACTAACACTAAATATCCAAAGAAAGACAATTTTATTTTTTATAATTAATATCTTAAAAAATGCGTTTTCATAATGGTTATCTCCATTTAAAGTTTCGTAGAGTTATATGCAATAGAAGTTGAGATATTGTCTTTACGTTCTTGGATAATATTGCAGTATAGCAGCGCCACCTATTGGTCGATATGCATCAAAATTGAATTAGCATAATGTCTTATAATAGCCTTCTAATATATCAAATTTTGTTTGATTATGCGCAATAAAACCTGAGATATAACTTTCCCTTACATTGCGGAATTCGGTGATAGCAGCGCCACCTGTTAAGAGACTGACACCAAAAGTTTACAGACACTAATTTATGTCAAAGTACTACTACATACAAACTTATATGTAATTCTATGTAATAGTTTCAGAGATATAGCCTTCCTTTAAATTATAGAAATCACTGTATAGCAGTACTACCTGTTGAGAAATTGACACCAAAAGTTTATAGGCACTAACTTATGTGAAAGTGCAACTACATACAAATTTATATGTAATTCTGAGCAGTAGTTCCAGAGATATAACTTTCCCTTGAATTGTAGAAATCGCTGTATATCAGCACCATCTGTCAAGAAATCAATACCGAAACCTAATACGCACTTATTCAGGTCTAGGTGCATTTACATGTAAACTTATATGCAAATTTATTCAGTAGTTCCTGAGATACAGCCTTTTTTAAAATTGTGAAAATCGCTCTATAGCAACGCCACCTGTTGAGCAATTGACATCAAAAATTGATTGGCTCTAATTTAGTTCAAGGTACATCTACGTATAAATTTATATGCAATTTTCTGTAATAGTCCCTGAGATACAGTCGCCATAAAATTTTTGTCTCACACACACACTGTGATAGATAGACATTCTCTGAAAATAGTCAAATCGTATTCTGGACTTCTCAAAGCGTGTAAATCCATTGAAAATCGAAAGTTGAAATTTTGACGAATCAAGTAGTACATTTTTCTATTGAATTAAAAAATATATAAAAAAGTTAAGAATGCAAATCAAAAGTAAAATAACTTTTAATTTTTAATTATTTTGGCGATGCCTTAAAGATTTTTCTACAAATACAAATCCTTTTTTAGAATAATTAGAAATGAAAGTTTTTGATTTTCTCATAATAAGTTTGTGATATAATTTGTTAATGAGGCAATTAAGCATATATGTATAAGCATATAGAATCTTATATTTATATTTTCTTCTTTATTATATAGGTAACTTATGTTTGATTGTATACAAACATAACTATTACTTTTAATTGTTCTTAAAAAAAAAAAAAAAAAAAAATCCAACAAAGATGATAAGTGTTTATAACTTTTGATTGTCTTTCTGTCTGTTTACATTTTAAGTTATGTAAACAACTTTAGAATTCCTTGAAACTAATACAATAGAGCCTCGGTTATCCGAGCCCTGATTAACCAAGTTCCAGGTTAATTGAGGTAGTCCCAAAAATGCCACGTTCCGGTGGAGGCGTGGCCTTTAAAAAATGGCGTGAAAACTTTGACAAATTTGACTATACACTATTGATTTTTATAATTTATATATGCGTGCATTGTATTGCATTTTTAACTGATTACATTTAAATATATAATAGATGCATTCTTTTACTTCATTGATTACGTTTTTATTCATTTGAACCTTTACCGTATATTTCTCCTCGATTTACTACAGAGACCGTTTCATCCGAGTTTCCGATTATCCGAGATATATTTCGATGTTTCGATTATCCATATTACCTCGGATTAACGAAGCTCTACTGTATGTAATATTCAAGTTCATTTTCAAGTTCAGTTTCCTATTGAAAATGATATAAGTAGTACGACTTGGTGAACAAAAGAATTTCTATGCATTGCATTCTATGAGAGATATTCCTTCAAAAAATACTTTAATACGTTTTGTACTGTACAAAACATAATGAAATTATATGACTGATATTCCCGAAAAATCTTTTCTACAAAATATGGCATGATTAGCATAAATGATTGATTTATCGGAAAGCATAATCAGATACATTAGGGGATAAAATTGAAAATCTGGAGTGCTTTTTCATAGTTATGAGTTTTCAACACTATGATTTCAGATTATAATTTTGGTTCACCCATCTGTCTGTTCGTCTGAGAATGATCTACTTTCTGTAAATATTTTTAGAATTCTTTGAAGTCGATATATGTTGTTCAAGTCCGCCATGGCACATATTGAGAGTAGTATAAATAGCAAAATTGCTTTGTGCAGGGGGTTCACAAAAGATTTCTGAAGCACTGCATTCTATGTAATGTATTTTTTATAAGCATATTTTAATTACAGAAATTTAAAAATATAAATTTTTAAGTGTTATAGGTGCCTGTATAATGCACACAACTTAACTAAATTAATGTACATCCTTTAGATAGGAGAAACCGTTTTTTATGTGAAATAAAGTATGGCGTAAATTATTGGCTTATAAAGTACCACGATATTGTTAAGATACATTATGAGATATATAAATAATAATTGCTCAATGAAAATTTCCTGTTTTGCGAAAAGCTTTTTGTACTCTATATAGTGCGTATATAAATTTTAGATGGTATGCAGGGCTACACAAAATCAATATTTTTAATATGTTTACTTAAGAAATAAAGCTGTAACGATGTTTTTGCGATGTTCCTTTCTCAATAGTTAAAATATATTTTTGTATATTTTTGCTTTTTATACAGTGTACAGAAATAAACAAAAACAACTAATTGTTTCACTTTTCCTTGAAAGTAAAGCTATAAATATATATAATTTTTATAGTTTTATTTTTCCATAATAAATACAAAGTGCATTTTAAAGTGTGATCCTGGTGGTAAAATATATGGAAGTTTAAACAATGTAAATATAGTTGAAAGTATAATATATGCCTGTCGCATGACTTTTTCTTCCTTGTTTCTGCTTAATTTTGAATCAGTGTTTTGATGTGTGTCAGTGTTTACCTGTTCACTTTCATATAGTAGAAAATACCATATATAATCTATGGATATTACTATATCTTTCTCTGTCTTTAATATTACCCTTTATATTATTTTTTCTCTAGATGTATTCAGTTGCTCAGACTACAAACATAAATTGCCTGGTAGGCAATATGATGTAAACATTTTATTTTCATATAAAAACAAGTCATCGTGTATGATGAAATTAACTTTTTTTCTGTTCATGCCGAAAAATGAAAATAACCACATTAATGTTTCATAAATTCTTCATAATTTATTTAATCAAATTAACTGTACTTGTATTTTTTCCATTATAAAAACATGAGAATTATTTAATGACTAGGATCCGAATTTCGAAATTTTAAAAATCGCGAAATGGTAAGGTGATTGAATCTTTAGTTTGATTGAGTAGAAAGCATAAATGCTTGCCGCATACTTTCCCATCCTTAATGTACTCGTGTAAATCCTTAATAACATAAATTAATTTCATCTTGCTTGAAAAAGGTGAATCTTTTTAAAATATAAATTGAAAATTGAAAATAGGCTGCAAATAATGTCTATTTATACAGTCTAATAATTGCGTTACCCTCTGTAGAAGGTATAAATTTTATATGTTTCATAATATAATATAGTAACTAAGGTACATTGTAATCGTAATGTGCATTATTTTCATCTTATCTTAAATTATTTAATACAATTAAAACATATTAAAATATAAACACCATTAGACTGGATTGCATTGAAATTTGTTTGTGCGTTCCAGAGAACGAGTTGTAAATTTTATGCCGGCTATTTTCTATATATCTTAAATGTACATATTATTTTCATTATGTCTGAAGAAGAAGTTTATTACAATAATTTATTTTAACTAATTTGCAGTATAATATTTCACTTTAAACAGTTATAGCCCATAAACCGTACTATATAAGAAAATTTTGGCGAGTCTTTTAAAATGAGTGATAAATGCTACCTATACCATTTTAATCCTTTATTTATTGACAATTCCTTAAAGTATTATTGAATTAAAAAGCATGTAAAAACGAATTTATGGAAGAAATGTCAAAAGTATTTATTAAAATAGAATGTATATACCTCACTTTAATCTCACTACATGACAGAAGCTACATGTAGCCGTTTTTGTTCAAGAAAGGATTTATTAGAGTGCTATCATTGTTTTTGCTTGGTATTTTCATGATATTCACGTATACTGTAATTAATTTACATATAACCTCAAGACTCTACCACCAATTAAAAAAAAAAAAAAAAAAAGAATATAAAGAACATAAAAAGAAAATGCTTTTTTTTTTAACACTTTTTAAGGTCCCTATATTTTTTTTTCAATCTCTGTATATCAATTGTACACTAAAGTGCTACTTCACCAAATCCTCCCTAATTACTATGTTGAGGTGATATGCACAATTTTTATGGCATTTATCTTTAAAAAATATTCTTAAAGAACTTAAAAATATGTTTCAAATATATTTTCTGTCTATTTCCTAATGCAGTAAAGTAACGATTTAAATAAGAAATCCTGCTGTAGTAAATTTAAATTAATAATTTTTTTGAATACAAAGTACAGTCGAACCTCGTTAACGTGGACATGCTTAACGTGAATTACTTTTAACATGAACTGTTTCCACAATCCCCGTTAAAATGAAGATCAGTTTCTGAGTTACTAATAGCATGAACTTCTGATAATGTGAACAAATTTTTTATTGCCTATGAGATTCACGTTAACGAGGTTCGACTGTATATTTAAGAAAAATGAAAGTGTGGACGTTAAAAGAATTTTACAGTTTGAATATATATATACTATATACTATATATATATATATATATATATATATATATATATATATACAGTCGAACCTCGTTAACGTAAACATGCTTAACGAATTACTTTTAAAATGAACTGTTATCACAATCTCCGTTAGAAGGAAGATTAGTTTCTGAGTTACTGATAGCATGAACTACTGAGAACATGAGCAAATTTTTTATTCCCCTTGAGATTCACGTTAAAGTATAAAAAGTACAAAAAGTTTAGAAGTAATAATTTAACATGTACGTTGCAAAATGAGTTTGGCTTTTGATGCTTTAATTTTACATAGATGGATTAATGAACTCAAATTTTTATTATAAAAGCAAATCAGTAATTTTTCATAGAACATTTGCTTGAAAATTCCAAATTTAGCAGGCTTAGGAACTATAAATTAATAAAAGGAGTGTTATAGAAGTATTTTTGAAACATTCTTCGGAATCAGATTTATTTCTATATATCTGCTGCACACCGGAGGTAAAAGGCACCATGTATATTTTGTGAAAATAGTTACTACCATGCCTTTGGTATTCTACAATGAAATACATTTGTCATGAATATGAATAAAGAAAATGGACATGGTTTTATTTTCCACTGCCTTATCTCTTTTATAGTAACTGTACGTTAGGACTTAATGTCTTTATATAAATCAAAAAATGCACTTAAAGGATATTGTGTCCTTTACCTCCAGGAATAGATATGTAGCTTAATAAGTCTTCTTTTCACGAAACCCGATCAATATACGACAAAACTAAATATTTTTCTTTTAATTCTTTAATTATATTATCGTGAAATAAAAACTGATATGGTGGGAATACACAAAATAACAAGCGAATGTATTTCAGAAATTTATATTTTCCCAAATTGATTCTGAAAAATTAGAAAAAAAAAGTTTATATTAATATTTATTTAAAGCCTTATAAATACTAAAACATTTTAAAAACCTTAATTTCGTGAATGGCAAAGAGCACAAGGCCAACATAGATGAAATGTGGCGTTACCTCATCGAGGAAGCGGAAGAAGAAGCAACACTTCATGTGCCAGCGTCGACCGTGCAAGTCTTCCTTTCTATAATGCCGGGGGGCCCCGTGCGAAAGAATCTCTGGGTAAAGCTTAAAAGGAAAGTTTTAAAAATGTTTTAGTTTAAAAAAAAGTTTTTCGTAAATTTTCGTGAAAAGAAAAGAATATTGGTATTTTAAATACGTAAAACCAAAGTGATTCCATATCAATATTGCTTCTTAACCCTTCATCTACCGCATTATAAAAGAGATAATAAAAAAGTTTGTGAAACATATATTTTTAGTTACTTAAGAGTATTTTGTAAAGATATATGCAATAAAAATTATGGATATCACCTCATCATAGTAATTAATAAGAATTTTGTGTGGTGGTACTTTAGTACATAGGTACCACTGGTATACAGACGTCAAAAATGTTATTTAGATCTTAAAAAAGGTATTTACTTTTTATGTTTTGTATTTTTTTTTTTTTTAACAAGGAAACATTCAAAAGGTGTCGTCTTCAAAAAATATTGAAAAAAAAAAAAGTATATGTGATTCTACTCTTCATAAAACACCAGGAAGTGAAAAAATTATCGGCTGAAATGAATTACAGCGACCACAAAAAATTATCAAAACTAAGCATATTTGGCGATTTAGCGCTGTTAGGCGTTCAGTTCGCTAGCATCGAGATTGCCATGTACGAACAGAACCGTGTTTTGTTTCTCCCCCAAGTACTCAAAATCAATCGCCTAACAATGTGAAATCGCCAAATATGTTTCATTTTGATAATTTTTTGTGGTCGCTGTAATTGATTTCAACCGGTGATTTTTTTCACTTTCTGGTGTTTTAGGAAGAGTAGAATTACCTATATTTTTTTCAATATTTTTTGAAAACGACACCTTTTGAATGTTTCCTTGTAAGACTGATGGGGGATTCTTGAAGTAATATAGGAAATAATCGTAACGCATCTGAAGATCGTGAGAAATGCCAAGCAAAATCAGCGAGAGCCCTCTATAAATTCCTTTTTAGAACAAAAACGGCAACACATAGGGACTAGTGGCTTGTAGTGATATTAAAATGAGGTATATACGTTTTACTCATATAAATATTGTTAAAATTTTTTCCATAAATTCGATTTTATATGTTTTTTAAACTACTTTAAAGTACCATCAGTAGATGAAGGGTTAAAGCTCGTGAAAGGGACGACATGTATAGTGTAACTACGTTTCCTAAAACTAGCAGTGAGAACGAGTCCAAATTCTTTGAGGTGTGCCAAATTGACCGAAAGGTTGGGATATGGCAAACGTCTAATCATTCAGTGCTCTCTTATTGCTTATTTTCTCTCTATCACCCCTATTTTAACAATAGACTCGTTGAGTCAGCACTTGCGCAGAGGCTTCGATTGTTTTAAGAAATGTGGTTGAAGAATATCTCAAAACTTTGAAGCATGTATCTTATAAAGAACAATTTTTGACAGTATTAAAAAACAATGTCCTATTTTATGAAAATCTCATCAATTTTCTTAATTTAAAGTATTTAATAGTATTATAATATTCCAACTATGTTTCTGATTAAAAAAAAAAAAAAAAGCAAACTTGTGTAGATATATTTAAATTTTATGATCATACGTACATAAGCAATACGATATATATCATTTTTAACATAATTATAAATATATATGCACCGTCTTCACATTATTAATTCTTATAATAAGAATGTATATAAATATAGAAATATTTATAAACATTATATCAACGATAATTGCTCATAATTGGCCACTAATCTTGTGTAATGAAGATAAACCAGACCTGTTTTTTTTTTTTTTTTTTTTTTTTCCACTTTATCAGATTTCTATCGCAAAAGCGACACTAATTAAAATTTATCACTGATAAATCTACACGAGAATTTATGGGATAAAAAAAAATGCTAAACTCACAATCGTTTTAATTTTTTCGAAAGACAAATATCAGCATAATATATTTAGATAGTCTGAATTTCTTTCAGGATTACTCATAATATAATCCTAACTAGTAGTATGCTTTAATATCACTAATGGATTCCTGTAATATGCTGTGACCATCACAAATTCTTTCTTCTGTATCATATCTATACAACAGCGCCACCTACAGTTTAACATGCAGAAAAATGTAACTAAATTAGCATCTCACAATTAATATTCTAAGAATGAAATTTTGTGCAAATTTCATCAATATAGTAATCAGAAAAACCGCAGAAGGTGATAGAAGTACTACTTGTCGCGGTTGATATGAACTGAAATTAAATCAACATTTGTATATCTCGCATACTTTCTTTAGTGCCTTTTGATAACATAGAACTAAGATGTAGTCTTCATATAAATAAGAATAAATTGCGCCAAAGTTGAGCCACATGTCGGTCGATATCACGCACACTGAATCAGCATTATTTTATATAGTGTCCATATCACATATCGGGTTTCGTACATTTATCTAAAACAGAAGCTGTGATATCTTTCCCGTGAACAAAAAATATTACAATATAGCAGCGCCGCCTGTCGTCCGATATGCATCCAAATTGAATCAGCATACATTTATTTAATATTTATCCCTCATTTCAAAACTGTTGCATAGAATCTGAGATAATGCCTTCCCATTAATGGGAATAAATAGGAGCATAGCAGAGCCATCTGTTGGCCGACATACCCAAAATTTAAATTAGCATAATTTTACATAATATTAATCTAGCACACAAAGTTTGATATATTGATATACGACAGAAGTTGAGATATAGCTAACCCCGTAAATGGGAGAAATTATAGCATTGCAGTTGTTAGATAATTTGTCTCAAAAGAAAATTAACATCAATTTAAGGCAAGATCTAACCAAATATAAATTTTTGTTAAATTCTGTCAATTGGTTCGAGAAAAGCAGAGTCCACAAAATTTCCATACACACGCATAGACATACAAACATAGACGTTTTCTAAAAATGTTTGAATCCTGTCGAGGACATCTCAAAATGTGTAAGTCATCAAAAATCAATAATCAAAAGTTTTCACCAGTCCAATACTTTCTTTTTATGTATAGAAGATAAATAATAAACATTTGAAATAAAGAAATATATGTCTCGTTTACTATAAAAGTGGTGTAACTCCATATTTTTTAAATATATATTATTTTAATTAGTTGTATCACATTTAGTCATAGCTTTCAATAAAAAAATGAAAAAACTCCGTTAACTGCATTAAAATCCCATAATGATCATTACTTGTTTTTTAAAAGAATTAAAACTTTTGAATTATTATTATAAAAGTGAAGTTTCTAAGTTACCTCAAATTAATTTTCTTATAAATTCTTATAACACTGATTTTTAATAACAAAAAATTAATAACACTGACAGAATACTTGTATTTTTTTCCTTCATACAAATTTGTAAAAAGCTCGTTATTTGAAAATCCATTTAGAAGGAGATAATTCACTTTTACAAATGAACGGCCATATATTAGTTTCAAAGATTCATAACATAGCATTAAACACATTATATTGGGACTTATTAATAGGAAATAATATTTGTTAGTAATTTTACTATTTATCAGTATACTGCTACTACTAATAATCAGTAATTATTATCTATTATTATTCATAAATATTTGTTATAATCAGCTTTAATTTTCAGGATGGATGGATGAATGGTTGGGTTTTACGTCGCACTAGTGCTGCGCAGATGGGCAATTGGCGACGGTCTTGGACACACCCCTAGAGGTGGTACGGAGACATGCCATCACAATTTTGATCCTCCACGGAAGGGACTTTAATTTTCAGGAATTTATTATATTGGATTTCAGAAAATATAATGGGTTTCAGTGGTAATCCTTAACAATCCAAATCTCGCACTTGATTAGAAAAAAAAAAAAAAAAAAAAAAAAAAAAAGATATTACAATGTTTATAAATAACAAATAGTTTATAAATAACAACAAAAGCAATAGAAATGGCAATTACTTTTCATTTGAGACAATAAATGCCCTCTCATCACTTTATGAAGAACACTCAGAATTATTATTTCTAGAAATTAAAGGGCTAATAGATCAAGCAATACGGGATGACGTGTAAGCTCTAACTTCTCTATATGCCGAAGAAGTTTTATATACAGTTTTATATAGTTGCGATTTCAAAACACTCCAACTTTAAAATTACTCCTCAGAATGGCATGATATTTTACCAGAACAACCATGAGGCGATGGAATATTGTTTGGCAAAGGAAGAAAAAGAAATGTTCCAAAATGTGCCGTTAATCATCCGTAAGATATTCGTTTCGTGAAGCTCCTCTTTTTTCTGTTGTCGCTGTCATTGTTTTTGCTGTAAACGCGTATTCTTGTCGTTTTAATAAAAAAAAAAAAAAAAAAAAAAAAAAAAAGAAAGAAAGAAAAATTGTCTTGAAATTTACCGTTTCCTGCTATTCCATTCTAATGTTAACAATATTCCTGTGTTTAAAGAATCCATTTAGGCGTTTTCCCAGACATTACCCTGACAGCTCCATCTATAGGCACATTTTGGAATTGCTTTTTTCTTTCCCCAAACAAAATTTCATTACCCTCACGACTGTTCGGGTAAAATATAAAATCTAGTTTTAAAGTTAGAGCGTTTTGGGGTAATCGCAACTTTACTTACTATCATCCTGTATTCTCTTAATGTAATTCCGTTATAAATATAGTGTCAGCCACACAGAGGGATATTTTAGTTTCCAGCACTATTTTTTTGACATTAATAGCTATTTTATATAATCACGAAAAACTGCTGTAATATATGATAAAAATTTCCCAATGGTTATAGATCTAGCAAAGCAATTTTTAATACAATAACGTGGTTCTGTGTGACTGATACTTTCATGTGCTATGGAATCACCCATATATATACAATGTAACATCATTGTAGAATGCAAGAAAACCATGTGATCGAATGCTAAAATTATTCATAAGATTCAGAAAATGTATATCCAGGAATAGTTAATAGAAATATCAATACTCATACATTAATCAATAAACAATTACATATTGTTTCAAATTTGTAAATAATAGTAGTTATTTTTATGTAATTTCTTTTAAAGAGGCTTAGTTAGGTTAGAAATGTTAATTTTCTGCATTTCTATCTTGTTTTTGCATCAAAATAGCTCATATTCTTAAAAGAAACCCGTTAAAAAGCTTCACCAGGGTAAGTAATGTCTTAGCTACAAATTTGGCGACTTTATTGTTCTTTTGCGGCTTTTTTTAGTGACCTTGGCGAGAAAATCCTTATTATCGATAGTTCGATTATCTAAGCCCTGTTTATGTTAATAGCTCCTTGATCGGATCTCTGCTATAGTTTAAGTGCAGCTTAACTGCTGTGTGTTAATGATATGGTATAGTGTATGCTGTGATATTGAAACTGAAGTTGATACTTGTTCGAAAGTCCTGTAATCTTCTGGAATGTTCTGTAAATAAGCTTTTAAGCCTCTGGAAGATTCGTCTCTCATTCACAGATAATTCACGAGCTCCGAGTACGCAACAATATGGAAATGAAGCCATGTATAAACTAATAGATATTGAAAAAGATAATTTGAGTTGTTTCTGAGATATTGATATATGACATCATATATATATATATATATATATATATATATATATATATAAAGAAAAAAAAGTGTTTTGCAGAAAAAAAAAATATATATATATATATATATTACTTGTAGATGAAGGAGGAGGGGGAGCAGATCACCATGGTTTAAGCAACACCTCCTGTAATAATGCCTTCGAGCTGAGCTCTACGTCAAGGAAGATCGGCCGATTTTATCCAATCAACACTTCCTATGATACATGTTGGATCGTGGGGATTGGATGAAATCGGCCGATCTTCCGTGACGTTGAGCTCAGCTCGGAGGCATTATTACAGGTGGTGTTGGCTTAAGATGGGGACAGGAGGTTAAATGAGTATCGTGGACGTTAGAGAATTTACTCAAATTCTCTGCAAGACCATATGATTAAAAAAAAAAGGTTAAAATGGGTATAATAATTTTATATATATATATATATAAATTTTCAGTGATAAAAAAATTAAAAATTTTCAGTGATATATTTATTACAAAACCTAATCTTGATAAATATCTCGTTGAGGAAATATATAGTATACGTATATAAATTGACTGCTTAGGAAAATTCTTAATTCTTCCCAATTTTCAAAAACGAAGTATTATCGATCGTATAAAAATTTATTCGACTTTTACAAAGTTTCTAGCACCTTTGTATTCTAGAACCACTATATTTAAATAGTATATTACATAGTTTGAATTATCTTCACATGCGTTTTTGCTGTTAATGCAAAAAAATATCTAATCGTATTTTCGTGAAATCGTATTTTCGCGAACCCTCGAAATTGAAAATTTTTACGAGCCGATACTTTCTTCTATTGAACATAGAAGAAAACAATAAGACTAAGCCATTTTGTAGCCTTATAGATAATAATCGTTCACCTTAGAGTAGATTACATCATTCAACCAAATTAGGTCAAGATTAAAGGATAAAGGAGTGAAACTTAAACATTAAATCTGTGAACTAGACCCAAGCAGGACCCTGGCAAACACCCTTACCAGACTCAGAACACGCCATCTGAGAAGCATGAAAATCCAAAAAGATGGAACTACAAAGTACCTGTACGACAGAAACTGTGGCCCTGACACAGAACTGTCACCTGAACATCTCCTGTCCTGTCATGCCATCTTGGTCACTTTGCAACAAATTAGTGATTGTCCACAAGATCTCTATTCGGACATTTGCTTTGATGTAGCTGAAGCCTCGTTTAAAACCTTCGGTCCTATATAGTGTCCTATTGTTTTTTTTCTCTATGTCCATAACACGACAACCAACCAACCAACCATTAAAATGCATAATTAACACGTTTTTATGCGTTGTGTAATCGTATGTGATTTTTAAAGGGCTTAATTCCATTTTTAAAATAAACTTCTTCTCAATTACGCACTTCTATTAAAAATAAAATAGTTTTTACTATATTTTATATTCAATCGAACAAAGTATTAGTTTCGTAAAAATTTTTGACTTTGGGTTTTCGATAGATTTACATACTTTGAGAGGTCGATTTGACCATTTGACCATTTTTAGAAATGCTTGTCTGTCTCTCTGTTGTGTGCCAAAACTTTATCGCGGCTGTATTTCAGGAACTACTGCACCGAATTTCATACAAACTGATATGAAGTTGCCCCATGATATAAATTAGTGCTTATTAACTTTTAATGAAAATTGTTCAACAGGTGGCGTTGCCATTCCGCTTTTTATTAATTTTTAACAAAGCGGTATAGTACTAAATTTCCGATAAATGCGCATAGTGAGGACTATTTTTGACGAACCATTCTGAAATTAAAAACAACTATTTATAATAGTAATAGTCAACTAGGAAAAAATTTTCGGCATGCAAGAACATTTCTCCGACCTCCTTCTCCTTGAGGGTGACAAAATTTCAAATATGTATCTTTATTAAGAACTCGTCAATACCTTTGAAACGAGTTGTTCAACCATTGATCTGGGATAATATAACACAAAGTTATCGAATTATTTTCATATAAAAAAAGAAAACAGAAGAAAAAGAAAATTATCGTTAGCAGAGCATGTAATTGACTTTCTTTGGATATTTACATAGTATCGTCGTACTTCTATGAGAAAAATTTTGCGTGAATTCATCAGGAAAAATAGTTCTAATAAATTATTTGTGCTGAATGAATTTTTATAGGAAAATACAGAAGAAAGTTTCGTGATGACCACACTATACTTGTTTTCCTTTGACTGATTTAAAAAACTAAATATGTTTGATAAAATTATGTCTTGTTTTTTAAAATGCATTAAAAAATATTTTACATATATATATATATTTTTTTTTTGTAAGTAAGTTTCTCCAAATGAATCTCTAAATGATGATTAGTTGCGATAGAAAACTTTTAATTTGCATTTACATGACATCATTTAGGAATTAGTGAATAGAAAAGAGTAAAGACAATTGTCTTAAGACTTTTTTTGTGAGTATGAACTACTTAATTACCGAAATTAAAGCATCCAAATGGTCATCCTTTAGCTGCATTGTGTTCTAAATACTTTTCATAAAAAAAAAAAGAGTTCCTGGCTAATTACGAATTCTTTTAGCATAATATTTCAATTAAAGGTCATATTAAGTACTTTTTCTCCTTGATTGATGGTCTAGTAATAAGGAATTTCAGTCTTATTTGTCAAGTAAAATGAATGAATAGAGCTGATTACTGTTTCAGTGAAGATGTATATAAACTGTAAAAGATAGCTTAGTATTTCTAATAATCATTATATGTTAATTACTATCATTTTAGAGATTATAATCTTTGTACAATAATATTTCATCTTAATTACCGTTTAAATAATTTTTTCGCAATTTCATATCAGTTGTAATATACAAATTTATCTTAATCCACCAAGATCTCTAAATATACGTAAGCTTACAAACTTTTAGAAATTGATTTTTAGAGTATGAAACATGTGGTTATGCGTTATTAATGAATACATAGGCTGACAGGAATGAATTAACTCTAAGAATGAAAATTTTGAGCTATGTTGAACTGTTTTTGATTTTTAATGTATATCTTAAAAGGATTGGGGACAAAATCTCGCGGGACAAATTATCGCTAGGACAAAATATCGCTGACGTAAATGAATACAAAGCAAAATTGAGTTGGTAATTATTAGTAGTGTTGCATAAAATTTCATGACAACACGTACCTTAGTCAGAACACTGACATTCTGACAAACCTACAACAAAATTATTTATAAATTTTACTTAAAATAGTTTAAAGACTATATTTATTAACTTTTGTAAAGATTAGTCATAATGAATTCAATCATGCTTATCAATTTTAAAATTTTTAATTCAAGTTTGTGAACAGTGTTCAGCTTTAATGTCAGCAGTGATGTACACGATTTTTAAAAGGTATTTTGAATAGGGAAAAGCAAAAGATAAAATAACTTAAAAATAAACATAGATAAAATAATGAAATTCAACTGTATGATTTATTTAATTATTTATTTTAATTAATTAATATTTATAAGGCCCTGTGACCCCCGCCAGAGATCACACGTGACACAAAATCAAATTTTCAAATAGATCATACAATTTTTTTGACGCAAGATTTTGTCCCGCGATATTATGTCCGGATCACATCTTAAAATTATCACCACTAAATGGTATTACATATTTGGATCACACTACCACTAGTACTTCTATGACTTGTTTAAAAATAAATATGGGAGCGATTTCTTCACAAAACATTATCTTCTTATCAATTTTGCAGTTTTTCTCTTTTTCAATATGCTTCCGAAACGAAGAAGTTTTATGCGTGGAAATACAGTTAAAAATTGACATGTTAGGTAATATAAATTGATAAATGTAATTTATGAATAAAGTAAGATATAAAAAGTATGTATTTTGGGAATCTATTCTCTTTTATACGCATTTATTGCTTTGAAATGTGCATGTAAATAGTCAAGTAAAATGAATTATTGATTCTTTTGCAGGATATAAAACCATAAAATTGACAGTATTAATACCGAAATTTTACGGACTATTTTTTGTTTTACAAAATGTTCATTTACAGTAAAAGTATTAAACTTTGACGAAGAAATTTGTTTAAATATTTTTTATTTTCAAGCATTGTAAAATAATACATTATCACGTTTAGTTACTATCTTAATAGACGTACTTTCCATCAATGAATAGTTGTTCCTAGTCATATCATGTAAAACAAATTGATGTTTCTGTACAGATTATTTTGTAAAAATAAATAATAAATAAATCAAAAGCAATTCATTACACATTAGGTAGATAAAAAATGTAGTAGTAATACTTCACCAATGTTATAAAGGACAGGACTATAAAGAATTTTCTTTAATGAGAACTTTTCAAAAATCAGTTCGAATCTTTTTTTACCAAACATTTTAAGATTTGATGAAGAATGAATGATTTTTTGAAAATATGCAATCGATAAAAATCGATTTCAAATTTTCTTTTCCCGTATAACAGTATTTTATAAACAGCAAAAATAAACTTATTACTTTTATTAGCTAAAAAAAAAAAAAAAAAAACTTATTTTAAAATTATTTATATATTTTTTTATTTTTGAAAGATTACTCTAAAAATTTCTAAATATCAAATTAAAGTTGCATTTAAACATAAAGAATAAAAACTTTGAAACTTAATATTTGAGTTTTAGTGCATTTAATAAAATATAAAAACAAACTATAGCGAAAAAATCAGAATTTTTATTATAGATACTTTAAGAGGGGGGGGGGGGCGGGGGGGGATACTGAATTAAATTAATATTTTAAGGAAAAATTTTAATTTAATGTAGAACTTACATAAGTCTGTCTTACCCTGCATTTAAAAATTACAATGATAGATTACAGATTAAAGGTTTTGATAAGGAATACTATGTATAAATATGCTTTTAAAAAGTTCAAAATCTTTTTAGAAAAAGTTTCATTTGACATAATCGTACATTTCGCTGTGAGGGGAAACTGCTGCCCCTTGAAACTCCTATTTGAATATCGTATTCATAAAAAAAAAAAAAAATAAGACTGTTATTAAATTTGTAAGTTTATTCCAAATTAGTCAGACAGTTTTCGTACACATTACTCCTCACAATTCACCAATCTGAGTCAAATGTTTAAAGCGGCGTTTTCATTCGATCTTCAAAATACCATATTTGGATTTTCTACAGTTATATGTTTTTAAGTTATGTCGATAAAATATATAGGCACATAATTGCTTTTAAAGGACCTCAAAACGCATAATTTTAGCAACAATATCTGAGTTGAAACATCCACTTTTAAAAATACTTTGTCTATCATATGGGTATCAGAAAGTAATTTTCATTCTTAAGCAATTTTCAGAGACATTTGAAATTACACTGGCTAATTTTGAGTAAAATTTGGCAATGCACTTCTATCAATTACATGCAATAGAAAAGAAACTTCTTGCTTAATTTTAGATAGCCTTGCACATTTGTCTATGAATTCCACATACCTTCCACATACTGTACTTAAATTTAGTCCAACATGATAAACGCATAATACAACTTCAAATGTACTTCCAACATTTTCCAAGCATAGTCTTAATATGTGTGAATTTTTTGCGTGGCAATGTAAATTAGTGGTGAATGATTTTTATTATATAATATGTACGCGAAATATGCTTTTAATATTAATATAAAAATTATATGTTCATTTCATTTTGCAATTTAAAGTTAGATTACCAAGTTTGTTTTTCCTGCTAATATTTTTCTTTAATTATGTTGCTAAGACACACAGACCAACCGCTAAACACTTGATTTTTGGAATCAGGTGAATTCAAAATATGCAACTATATAAAGATATAATTTTTTAAATTATGACGCCAAAACAATACTTTCTCTATCATATATGGATAAGAGAAAGTAATAATATCAAAAATTTAAATAAAACTACATTTTTGGAAAATTATATCGGAATGAAATTGTTCCTTCTTATAATCATCGGGGAAAACTATACAGTATAAGGATTTTAAAGTACTAAAATTTTAAAAATACTGTTTAAGTTTAATAATCGAAAGAAATAACGTTTGTATACATTCTAAAATAAACTCTATGCACATGTAGGAAATTCTTTTGTTTTAAAATTGCAAACTTCTTATTATAAAAATCTCCTAAAGAGAGGAATATTTCTGATGTAAAAATATTTCAAGCAACTAACTTTTCTGAAAAATCTTAAACAATGCAGTCATTTAATTAAAGTTATGGGAATAAATAACTAATATTCAAATTTGTCATAAAACATAAAGATATGCAAACTAGTTCTCTTTTAGAAAATTTTTAACACGTATGATTTATTTGGGATTTCCAGAGGGTTTTTAATTTTTACCTATTATGAAATGTGTTTCCACTTTCAATGGATGCTAAGAGGTTTAAAAATAAATATCTAGCAATGATTTCAAAATCCTTACACTTTAGATTAAAGAAAAATCTGTAGTTTTTATAAATTTAGTTCAAGTAAATAAAAGGATAATTCCACTTCGAAATACATATTGGAAACAAATTGGATTAACAAATTATAAAAATAATTTATATATTATGTGTACGAATAAATGAATCCAAACTTTCATACAGATATTTTAGAAAGAAACTCATTTCCTTTAAATTTACGAATTTACCTTGAAAAGCATTCTACTGTGTTTTGTTTGCATTTAATTTTCAGTTTTAATGAAATTATAAATTTAAATTTAAAACTTCACATATAAAGTAGGTTTTAGCATTTTGAAAAGTCACAGACTTTTGAAAAACCTAATACAGTATTATACTTTCAGTTTAAATATATATGTATAAACTATTATATTATTTTCATTTGTCTTTTACAACGTTGAGCAATTTTATAATTACTATCATTATAGTCTTATTTAATACTGTGACTGGATTTAATAATTTTTATAAGTGCCTAAAAATATCTCCTTTACTCTTGTTTAATAATATTTAGGTAATATGTTTCTATAACAAAAATCTAAATTAATGATAGTTTATATTTAATATGTAATCGTGCAATATACTATATCTCTCTCTCTCGCTCGCTCTCGATATTATATACCTTTATTCTGTTTAGAAAAGTGTGAGCAGATAAAGTTGATTATCAATGGTATTTAAATAATTGTAAAATGGTATTGGTTTATTTTAGACAACATATCTCTGCAATTGAATGTAGACTTTTACTTCACTGCAACTAATTTTTGAATTTTCCAGTCTGATTAAGTCAAGAAACTATTATATTTATTTTAACAACTGATTAAAAAAAATCTATTGCATATTTATACGTTGCAATAAATGCACTGATAAACAGTTGTCGAATGATAAATAATAAGTACTTTGTAATAAAACACTGTAAATTGAAAAAAAAAAAAAAAAAAAAAAAAAAACATGTTTATGCATCGTTATGTTTAAGCATCGTTAGTATTAGGCATCGTTAGTATCAGGCGACAATAATTGTCTCCAAAATCCTTCACAATTATCGCTATAATCGCACCCATAAACGTAAAATTTAGCTATTAAAATAATTATGTATTCATAACTGCATTTTTTCATCTGATGAGCAGTCATTCTTAATTATTTCGAAGCTGAAACAATTTTCGCATTTTTTAATTTTCAATCTTTGCTTATATTCCTTTTTTAACACCAATGTTTTGCTGCAGTTTAGTTGTAAGAATCATGTCTTGCACAATTTATATGTTTAAATTAATTTCAGAAATTAAACTTTTCTTCTTTCGCGGGAATTTCTGTTAATAAAATCTGTTTAAAAAGCAAAAACATGCAGTTTGTTTTTACAATATCAGAATTTTATAAAATTAAATTCTTTATGCTGTTTTTGCCATAAAAGTACTATAAAAATGATATGTGCAATAAAAATACGCATAAAATGTTCACTTTTACATGTTTCTTTACCACATTTTTGGCCCTCTAAATTTTAACGTACTATGATTATTTTTAATCACTAAATTCTCATTGCTGCCGTGAACCCCAGTTATTATTGAAAACTTTTTAGTAAAGCAAATGCTAAATAGCTTTATTTTTACTTTCTTCTATATGTATATATAGAGAAAGTATTGGATTCATGAAAATTTTCGAAATCCAGTTTTCGATAGACTTACACGTTTTGGGACATTCTGAACACGATTTGACAGTTTTTTGAAAATATCTGTGTGTCTGTTTGTGTGTATCACAAATTTTGTGGACGCTGTAACTCACGAAACAATGAACGAATTTAACCAAACTTGATATTTAGTTGAAACCTGAAATAAATTAGTGCTGATTAGATTTGTGGAACAAACAAAAGGTGGCGCTGTGATCGCATTTTTTCTAAATTTTTAGCATGGCAGTATAGGACAAAATTTCGTATAAATGTACATAATGAGAGTTATTTTAAACGTGCGATTGTAAAATTAATATGAATTATTTATAATAGTAGTAGTTAACCAGGGAAAAGAAATTGTACATTACTTCCCCCCTGTGGGGGGGGAGTACCCCCCGGGAGGAGTAAATTTTCAATATGGATGTCTTTCGAAAGATCTCGTCAATACCTTTAAAATGAAGGGTTGAACTATAGATCTGTGATAATTTAAAACAAAGTTATAGAATTTTTTAACTTTTAACGTAAAAAAAAAAAAAAAAAACTTAGAAAAAAAAAATCGTATTTCTTTTGATATTGGCAAAAAATTGACTTTCTTTCGGCATTTAGTGATATAATTTTGTCAGATAAAAATCGTCTGCACTTATAATGGAAAATAATTTAATAAATAGTTTGTATTCAACGAATTTTGTGTAAAATTATATAGAAGAAAGTCATGTGGTGGCCACATCATACTAGTTTCAAAAGTCTTAAATTTTCAGATGTGCTTATTAAGCTTATTTGACTTTAATTGCTGAGGTAAATTTCGTAAATCTAAATTGTTCATTTTAACATAAATGTTTTTACATATTACCATTTCGAGAGCACCCAATAATTATATCTATTAACCTCTGTTTTGTTAGTTTAAATATTATATAATACTTAAATAAGGTTTTCTCTTAAAGAGATTGCGCGATGTTTGTTTATAACGTAGGTTCACTAATAAATTTTGCAAAATTAGAAAAGCAAATGCTAACTTTAAAAAATCAATTTAATTTAAATAACTAAAATGTAAAAATTCAAATATTAACAAGAAGGAAAAATTAGGCAATTTGCATAGATTATAAACTCTTTTCAAATGTTCTTAGTCATTACATCGCTAATTATAACGTAAATATTTTGTTTAATTATTAAAATAAATAAATGAATAAAATAATCGTGAAATTATTTTAAACCCATATCACACTCATCAGTAGATCAGTTCGCATTGATTACTACTACAATATGAATAACAAATCACATAATGTTCAGAATTTTCCGGACAATTCAAGTTTTTAACATATAGTATGTTATATATTATGATACTAGTTTAATTCGGCTTAGAATGCGCTTTTACTTTTAATGTCTTTACAAAATTGTCAACTTTCTTGCGTACAGAAAGTAATTCGTAACGAAAGAGGTAAGTTCTAGTTGAGGAATGCACTTTGTTCAAGGAATATTTTCGGAACCTGCTCAATAAAAGTTGTTACTTGTACCCTAAAAAATCCTATTCAATGCCTATTCTCGAAAGAGTCCAATAAAATAGTTACTTGTACCCTAAAAAATCCTATTCAATGCATATTCTCGAAATAGGCCAATAAAATAGTTACTTGTACCCTAAAAAATCCTATTCAATGTATATTCTCGAAAGAGTCCAATAAAATAGCTACTTGTACCCTAAAAAATCCTATTCAATGCATATTCTCGAAAGAGTCCAATAAAATAGTTACTTGTACCACAAAAGCTTAGAAACAGTTTAAATACATCACAGAGCAGGGTTTATGAATAATGATTAATACTGTGCACCAAAGTCTCTCAGATACGACCGCTCAGCTCCAATTCTGAATTCAAACTGAACACTGAACTTTCTCTCCAGAAGAAAATGTTTTACTTTTGTACTCATGTTCGCCAGTTGGCGAAAATTCTCGCTAACTCTGTGCAAGAATGCAATGTAAAAATTCAGAATTCGGCTCTTATTGAAGATAGAGCTTCGAAATTTTGATAACCCTAACTTATTATTTCTCTCAAAATCGGTCGTCAACTTGCAAAAATCATCTTCGTCAGTTTTGTCGCCAAGGCCGACCTTATTGGATAGCAAGAGAGTGGTTTTCTCTCTTCTCTTGCCTGTAAAACTATTTTTTCTACAACAGCAGTGCAAATGCAAGAAAAGTTTTTTTTCTTTGCAACAATATTTAGTGTAATATTAAAGGAAGTGATATCATATTTTTTTTAATTTTCATACAATATTGTAAAAGTGTGCAGTTCTTATTAATTAACGATGTGTAATTGTGAAATAAAATTCATATATATTAAATTACTGATAACAAATCAGAAAGGAAAAGCTATTAAACTAATTTTAATATCGAAACAGAAAGATTTTACAAAACGTATTGCATATTAATAAAGATATATTTAGGATTTTATTCGAAAACAAACAAACAAACAAAGAATAGAAAATTTTCTAATATGTTTATTTATGTCCGGATGCTAACAGATTTTAATAATAAAATAAAATAAATAAAGTTGAATGTGGTAAATATGCAGGGTAACAATATCAAAGCCTTATCCTCACCTTTAACAAATAGCTTAAAAAAAAGATTAAAAAAAATAATAATCACATATTTTCCAAGATGGATGTATGGCACAATCTAAGAGACAATCGGCACATCTAAGTTGAATTTCTATTAATCTCGATTTTTTAAAAATATTTCTATACTCATAGTTTTTTTCGAATCTTCTTTAATGTTTTTGGGCTAAATATTTTGCAAATTATACCATATGTTTTATTATATGGGATTAATTTACCAATAAAATACGAAAGCATGCATAATTTTTAGGCACCATTAAATTTTTAGTTGCATAAGTTACTTTTCCCGAAATGTTTAGAAATAAAAGAATTTACTGAAAAGCTCATAAAAAAATTCCATGGATTTGAGAAATTTTTATTTATTAAAAGAACGTTATGTGTAAATATGGCTAATAGTTTTCCCCGCATATTCCTGTTTGTCTGTAAACTACCTGCAGGCGAGTTTATAAAAATAAGACTTACTTTCAATTTTGCTGCTGCAAACAATGCATTACTTATTAAAAATTCTTATTGAAACATTTTATTGTAAAATAAAGGAATACCAAACATTAACCATTTATATTACCATTTATATTTTTTATATAAATAATCTTTTTCAAAAACGTTTCTAAAGTTACTTTTAGACCATCTAATGTTTTTCTCTTGCATCATATTTACTAAAGAGAGATTATGCCATTCCTTATCTCTACATTTATATCCCTCAAAATATTCCAATTACCCTCTCCAATTGTTTTCGCTTAACCACGTCCATATGTCTAAACTCTTAATTATATAATATTTATTTAATGAATTAAATGAACAACACCTCCCCCCCCCCAAAAAAAATAAAAATAAAAATAAAAATAAATAATAATAATAATAAATAAATAAATAAAATAAAATAAATAAAAAAATAAAAAAATAAAATAAAAAAGTAAACATTAATTTTCCAGAATTTCCCGCAGCATACATATAAACAAATAATTGATAACAGCAACAGCACAAAATCCTCAGAGTCATATTTCAAGCAGGTCATTTTGTTTTAATTAAAAAGCATTTAAGCGTAAATAACCTTATAATTAACCGACAAACATTAATATGCTCCTTCTATGTAAACTTTGCGATTAGATAAGCTTCAACCCCCGCGAAGTGAAAAAAAGAAAATATAGCTTTAATGAAAACACTGCCTGTGGAATAACAGAGAGCCGAGGCATTAATTGGTCGAATTGGATGCATGTTGCCAAACAAACTAACTCCTTCTGTCAAACTGAAATAGAGCCACTGAAAAGTGAAAGAAAACAGATCCATGCTTGAAACCTGGCAATACTGTCTTGTAACTGACGTCACAATCTGTCGCTGTTTTGAAAGAGAAGAATGTATGTTGATTCTCTCAACATTTAATTGCCTGGCTTAAAGTCCTCTGGGAGTATTTCCCTCCAATCCTCCAAGGCAAATGTTTGCTTTAAAGCAAAAGGTTATCTCTGTCTCTTGACTTTTATTCCTTTTTTTTACGAATGATTTATTTTTTGAGTTTGGTGCTGTCTTTTTAGAAGTAAGAGCTGAGGAAGAGCAGGCGTTGCATAAAACGGATTAGCTACAGTTTTAACCGCTTGTAAAACTGATAAATCTTTTTAATGTGAAATAAAAAATGAAAGCATCAGGATTCAGATTGAAATTTACGATAATTAAATTATTTCCTTTTATTTACTTATCATAACTTTGAAGGCAATAAAAAATTATTGTTTCCTTTTGCAATGACTGCTGTTGTTTTAATTGTAGATTTATATTTTGTTCTCATGCAAGAGGATATTTTAAAAGGTTAGCATCTGTGGCAAGATTTTTTAAAAAGTCTGATTCCCTTAACGTTTCATAACCTAATACAGAATTCTATTGAAAAAAATAAAAAAAGAACTTTTATCCTAAATCCGTGATTTAGCAAGAATGTTTAACATATTATTTTTAAGTTATCATAAAAGTTTCAGCAACATTTCATAGCCAGCATAAGAATAAAATATTATTAGTTGCATTCCCTCATCTTCCACCCCTAAAAAAAAAAAAAAAAAAGAAAGAAAAGAAAAAAAATATGTACGCACCTTTTCGTTTTTAAATTTATTTTTTACATGCTTTTAATGGTCGGATTGTTCATACGTATTACATTTATTTATTTATTTTAACAAAGCAAAGGTCTACAGTTTTTTCTTTTTTTATTTTAAATAACAAAGCTTATGCATTTTCTACTAGTACAAAAGTTAACTTATTAAGGACTCAAATACCTTTAAATAGAAGTAATATAAGAAAAAAAACATAACTTTATTTATAACTAGCAGGTCACTACATTTAAATGAATTTTCAAAAGAATTGAATCATTATTTATTTTACCAGCACTTTTCCCGCCCACATTACACCGGGTCCAAGTTTCCGCTGCACGCAAAATTGTCTTTTCCGGTCACTTCAGTTTGGGTATTTATTAACGACAGGTGGATCTGCTAGTATTTAAGAACTACGATTTTAAAGATGACTGTATTTCAGCATCTATTAAATATTTTAGTTTTTGAACAATGTATTTTAAAGCCCTCGCTCTTTACACCATATTATTATATGATTTCGACCGATATAATAAATAAAATAAAAAGTAGATTTTTTTAAAGGAATTAAATAAACAAAAAACAAATAAATATTAATTAAACTTAAATTTTAATCAATTTAATCCTTTATACTATATACTACCATTTTCTCCCCGATAAATACTAGAAATATATATATATATATATATAATTAAAGATCTTTTTCTTTCAGAGGAATTAATTAGAAAAATGCAAAATACAAAGTTGTTATACTATAAAAATTACGCATAAACATATCTGTTATAAATAAGTTTTTTTTTTATTTAAAATTTAATATACTTAAATTTTTGTACTGCATTATCATTTAATTTTCGATAAATATAATAATAATAAAGATTTTGCCTTGAAATAAATGAATTAAATATTTATAATAATATTAATAATAATAAATTTTCTTTAAAACTTGTAAACTTCAACAAGTGTTAAGAAATATTTTATCTCTTTATTACAGACAACAAAATAATTCTACAATTTTTATTTAAAAACCTTCTTATAAAAATATCAGAGCGAATCTTTTGCAGATGCATAATCTTGCGCACGCAACATCTCCGTGATGGTTAGCCAGAATTTAATGAAGGTTTAACAGCTTTTATATGTGATATAAATATATGAAATGACGAACAATTAGCCTTTTATCAATAAAAGGTTTGTAATTATGAGCATAATTACGCCAAAAATAGTATTTTTTTTTTTTTTTTTACAAATAATATATATATATATATATATATTGATTTAAAGAATGGAACTAATCAGCAAAATTATTTTTCGCCATTTTAATTATAGGATATTTTTCTATTTGCACATTTAATTTTTTTTTTTTTTTTTTTTTGTCATGTGATGTATCATTTGCATGTGATGTATCATTTGCAAGGCTTACATCCACAAAAAAATTAGCTCTAATATTTTCAAGAAAATAGAAATAAAATTTAAAATGTGCAAGTATTCCAACAGCTGTAATAGAGAGATAAAACTTTTCTTGACAATTGTTAAAAATTACAAGTTTTAAAAGTAATTATTTTTCAAGTTATTGTAAAAAAGAATCATAATATATATATATATATATATATATATATACTAATATTTACTTCCGTTACTAATTTACTAATTTACTTTCCGTTACTAATAGTACTAATTTTACTTCCGTTCAAAGGTATCTCACCCCTTAAATAATCCAGTAAGGCATTCACGATACTTTAATTTATCCTACATTTCTATAAAAAGATATTCTTGCAGTTCAAAGTGTAAAATAACAGACAATGTAATTTCCTTATAGTACAGATCTCCACGTAACATTCTCAGGATGTCAGATGATGTCCTGAGATCCACAGGACACCCTCAAAATGTCCTGAGAGAAAGCTGTGTTGTATGGGTTGAGCCTTTCCAAAATATTTCCAAAATACTTGAAAAGCGTTTTAGAAACAGTTATATTTGACATACATTACTGTGTGAATATAGAGTCCTGCGTGGGTCGTGACCCGCAATAAAATTATATTAAATTTATGATATAAGATACTGAATTAAAATCCTATAATACATAGAATCTTTTTGTAAAAAAATAGAACCGACTCCAAAAAGCAACTACTATTCAAACAACTAAAAAAAAAAAAAAAAAAAAAAAAAAATGGGTATGAAATGAAACTGCAAATTGCGCATAAATGTATAAAATAATTTCATTCGCCAAACAAACTATAACACTACAATTAATCATAATCTTTGAAGTCGGCGCAAAATTAAATAATATTTAATTAGTTTTTAAAGGTTTGTTTTTAGATCAATAGCAAGAAATGCTGTTGCCTCGAATGATCCAGTTTCATGTTTCCTTTATTATTTTGTCACTATATACAATTGGTCCATTAGTAGCATCTACATAGAACAGTGAACATTCTTTACAATGCGGTATTTATGTTTCTACAAATTTAGAGTTTCCTTTGCAAATTTGGTATAACTTTGATAACTATCATCCTTGGTGGCTTTTGGATTTGGCGATCAAAACGTAATGCAAAAATATACTCGCAAGATGTATATTTTCATAATATATATTGTGCGATGTATTGTTTCATAATCTTGATTACTCTCTTAATATACCTTATCAAAATAATCATGATATCCCAAAGAAATTAAATATGTTTGCCAGATAATTTTCCGATTTTTCTTTCACCAAGGACGTCAGATACCAGCATCTTCGGCAACTTTTTCTGCTTACGAAATCTTGTTAGTTTTCTTGAATCAAAGTAGTTTTCGACTGCGTTTTGCAGGTGACAATGTGAGATGTGTATATTGAATAGGACTTGATTTTTGTATTGAATAAAGTTATAAATTTTTATTTAAGTTTGCGCCGACTTCAAAAGTTATGATTAATTGTAGTGTTATAGTTTGGCGAAGGAAATTATTTTATACATTTAGGTGCAATTTGCAGTTTCATTTCATATCCATTTTTTTTTAGTTGTTTGAATAGTAGTTGATTTTTGGAGTCGGTTCCATTTTTTTACCAAAAAGATTTTATTTTTCTCTTTTCAGTGAAATCTTATTCATATAGCAGAACATCAAAAGACGTTCGACGGCAGCTTCACAAATCACAACTTCCAAGAAAAGTGACATAATTCAAAAAATGGTTTATGTCACTGAAAAATACATGAAGTGCACCCAATGTAAAAAAAAAAAAAAAGTTACATCTCCATATAGAAAGTTATCCACTCGAGAGACAGTTGTGCCAGTTTTATTCTAGTCAAGTTATATTTAAGTTGGTTTTTCTCAAATGCTGCATTTTTAAGTTGTGTCACTTTTCTTGCCTTTATCAGATATGAGCAAAAAACTATCTATTGAATGAACATACGTTAAGTTAAAAAGTCTTTAGAAATGTAAAGATACGCTGTATTCGTAACCAAAAATTCCGTTAGGGAATTATATATTGAACTTTACAGTGAATACGTGTCACCCACTGCGCTGGAAATTGCGCAGCGTAAAGTTCAAGCAAAGAGCGAAATATGCATTGCAGCTGACGGACAGAAGTTTCAACATCGATACTTACATACTGCTTTTACCAGTGTAGCTGCATGCGTTCAGCAGTTAGAGTGAGAACACACTTTTGTGAGCATCCTGTAATTTGTTTATATCTTAATGAAATCATAATGAAATCTATTTTAAGCCAAGATCATTACAACAAAAAAGTATTAAAATTAAATCATCTCTTACGAAATTAAAAGCTAACGAATTTCAACAACAACAACGAGAGACATGGTTTGTATTGAGAACCTCTTTATTTATGTGAAGTCGGTTTAAAACGTCTATGCGTTAATCGATGTTACCGCTTACAATAACCATACTTTGAATTTTACATAGCATGAATGTCACCCGCTACGCTACAACATATGCAATGTCGTTCAAGTATGCACAAAATAGGAAATTGTGAACAAACAAATGCACGTTTTAAGCGTTCTGTTATTAGCATTAATGTCTAAACTATCTTTTCGTACTAAATCGATGATGGTCTGCAATTTTATAATTCACTTTTTTTCCCTGTCTTGAACCGTTTACGAGATAGGAACGCTAACTCCACTGTTTTCCACCAGCTGGCGCTGTAGGCGGTAAAATCGCGTAGCACACCTCCACTTTACTATACCTACATACCACTTTTATGACTAAGCTGCAGCTGTTCACCATTAAAAGAGTCGAGACTGACTTTTTAGGGCACCCTGTATTTTCTTTTGATCGTAAAGATATTACAATGGGACCTATTTCAGACCAAGACCTTTACAATAGAATAAAAAGCATCAAAATCGGATCATCCGTTCAGAAGTTATGAGCTAACAAAAAAAAAAAAAAAAACATACGCTTTGATTTTAGGACCTCCTCCTTTTTGAAGTCGATTAATTAGAGCATCTCTTACGAAGTTATAAGCTTACAGACACCACTAACAACACATAGTTCGAATTAAGGAGACATAGGAAATTAAGGACACATAGGAACACATAGGAAATTGCGAACAAACAACTGCACGTTTTAAGCGTTCTATTTTTAGCAATAATGTCTAAATACTATCTTTTTGTAGTAAATGGATGATGTTCTACAACTTCGTAATTAACATTTCTCCCATCTTGAACTGTTTCTGAGATAGGAGCGCTAATTCCGCTGTTCTTCACCAGAGGGCGTTTTATTTTCTTTAGATTGTAAAGATATTACAATATGACCTACTTCAGACCAAGATCTTTACAACAAAACAAAAAGTATCAAGTAACCGTATTTTGAACTATATAGCGTATGTCTCACCAGCTACGCTACAAGTGCAATGTAGCTCAAGTGTGCATAGTGTAAGAAATTGCGAACAAACAAATGCATGTTTTTAGCATTGTATTTTTAGCATCAATGTCTAAACAATCTTTACGTACTAAATCGATGATGCTCTGCAATTTTATAATTCACTTTTTCCCCCTGTCTTGAACCGTTTCCGAGATAGGAACGCTAGCATGAATGTCTAAACTATCTTTTTGTACTAAATTGGTGATATTCTTCAGCTTTGTAATTCACCTTCTCTTTAGAACCGTTTTCGAGATAGGAACACTAACTCCGCTATTTTCCACCAGGTGACACTGCAAGCGGTTTAACCTTGTACTGCATGGCTACTTTGCTATACATACATACCATTTTTATCACTATAGCTGCAGCCGTTTAGCAATTAAAAGAGTGGGGACTGATTTTTTGGGGCACCCTGTATTTTCTTTAGATCGTAAAGATATTACAATGGGACCTATTTCAGACCAAGACCTTTTCAACAAAACAAAAAGTATCAAAGTCGGAGCATCCGTTCAGAAGTTATGAGCTAACAAACATAAAAAAAAAAAAAACATACGGTTTCAATTGAGAACCTTCCTTCTTTTTTGAAGTCGGTTAATAAAAATACAGTTATGTTACTAGGCATACCTTTCAGAGAATTAAATATTACATAAAAAATATACGCATATATGCCTAAATTGTAAATAAAATTTTAGTGTACAGTTTGCAAATTACTTTACAAATTATTATTAGTTACAAATTTCTAATGGAGAAAGTGATGATTCTAATGATAAAAAATTACATAATATGTTGACTTTATACAAAAAAGTAAAATAAGGAAGCAAATATATACTGGAGGGAAATTTTTTTTTTTTAATTAAATTTACACAGATTATTGTAAAACAAATAATTTTCGTATATAAAGTTTTAAGTGTTAGGTATTAATGTTTACATACATACAATTTAACTCGTGTTATAAATCCTGTTGATTTAAATTACTGAGCATGCTAGTATTCAAAAGGTTAAATTTCTAACAATTCAATAGTAAAAATTCTTCGAGGAAAAATATTTTGCGAGTAGACCTGTGGTTCAAAAATTAATGTAAAATCGACCAGCGCCCGACTCGACCTGATGCAGGACTCTAGTGGGAAGGAGGGAGTCTATTGCCCCCTTCAGATTCCGGTTGAATATTGGAACGATATTAATAAAATATTCAAGTCTTTTATTAAGTTTATATATATATATATATATATATATATATATATATATATATATACTTCATATTATTCAGAGAATTTTTGCCGACTACTTTTAAAAGTTATTCCACCAATTTTTGGCAGTCCTGTATACTGGCATTAAGTTGTATACGCATCATATTCTGTACATAAATTTAATACATCAAGTTAATTATATTACACAATCTGAAATGCACTTAAAACAATTTCCAGCTATATATGCAGTAATATACGCTGTAAAAATTCCCTGAAATTGCGGGACTTATCTGCCAGCAGTTTTTGGATTGTCCTGTATACTGGTATTAAATTGTATACGCATCACATTGTGTACATAAATTTAATACATCAAGTTAATTACATAACGCAATTTGAAATTCACTTCAAACAATTTCCAGCTATATATGCATTAATATACGCTGTGAAAAAAAAAAAAAAAAAAAAAAAAAAAATCCCTGAAATTGCGGGAGTTATCTGCCAGCAAAAGTAAAAGGGAAATTCATTATAATTAGTTTTATTCTTCCGTTACAAAGAATTTTCCGTAAATTTAAGTGGACAATCCCCTAAAAAGAAAACGGGTGTAACTTTAACTTACGCGTTTTACCCTTTACCCCATTATCTACCGAAGGTGTTTTATAGTACCATTAGTTCAAAAAGCGTATAAGATCAAATTTATGGAAGAAACGTCAAAGGTATTTACAAGAATAAAACGTATATACCTTAATTTAATCTCATTCTATGGCGCTAGACTCTACATGCAGTTGTTTTTATTAAAGAAAGGATTTTATAGCGTAGTATCGTTGTTTTTTCTTGGCATTTCTCCCGATCTTCACGTGTGTTATAAAGAATTCCTATATTACCTGAAGAATCTACCACCAATGTAACAAAAAATATAAGGAATATAAAAATTAAATACTTTTTTACACCTTTTATAAGGTCCTGATACCTTTTTCGGCTTCTATGTACCAATGATACATTGGAGTACCATCTCACTAAATCTTCATTAATGACTATGATGTGGTGTCATGTATAGTTTTTACTGCAGATAACTTAAAAAAAAAAAAAAAATCATTCTTAAGTATCTAAAAAAAAAAAAAAGAAAAAAAAAATGCTTCAAATACATTTTTTTGGCGTTTACATAATGCAGTAGATAAAGAGTTAAACGCGAAATATGGGAATTTCATGTAAAAATTTTCACTTCGTTTAATGTATATTTTTTATTTATTTGTTTATCTATTTTTAACGTGTATCCACATTGATTTCGTGTGGCAGCACAAATGAATGGTGAATTCTTTTCAAATCATATTCCCTACAAAACATATTTTTGCACACATAAAAATTTATGGTAATTTCCTTACGTTTATTACACTCTAAAGATATTAAAATGTACGAACAAAACATTTAAAAAAAATGTATTTTAATAACTTTGAATGTCCCTGTACATAAACCATTTACCAATCTCCATAAAATGTTTCAAGTAATGCCACCATAACATACAAGTTTAGAATGATGAAGTTCAATTTTATATTAATATTTACTTTTAAGTTTATTCATACAAGTCTTACAGACAGACGAACACCCAGATAAGCACACAACATAACCACTAAAAATCTGACTTTTAGATTTAAATACCTCAAAACATGTAATTATAGCAAAAAGTCAACATCGAAAAAAATTTATCCGTGAAATGTAATTCATTGAAAAGTCAATTTTATTAATACAGTAGTTAAAAAAATATTTAAATCAATTGAGCTTTATTTGAAAAATAACAGATAAATAGCAAACAATACTATGCTGTGAAAAATGCACGGAGCAAAAAAATATATTGAAAAATAAATAAATAAATAAAGTAGAAATATAGCTTTGATCAATTTTAATATAATGCCCGAAAACCTGTCTACGGTTTCACTACAGTTTACTAATAAATAAAAACACAAATATTTGTTAATCATAATAGTAATTATGATAATAATAATTATGATAATAATTATGATAATAATAATTTAATTGTTAAAATAAATCGAGAAGCAAAATATTGTTTTGAAATTTGAGGAGACACACATTCGACTTTATTTCACTCGATCTCCTAGAAATGGAGAAATTCTTTTAACAACAGCTCCTGAGGAAAAGTTTAATTATAAATTCCAGTTAATGATCGAATAACTATTTATACAAATTTTATAAAAATGACGCAATAATCTATTTTATTTTCTGTTATTTTGAAAGTTTCATTTATTTTGCTTGAAAGTGATTCAGATTTACTTAGCAATGTTGAAGTTTTTAAATTTCTCACTTATTTTTCTTTCTTTTATTTTCGTTTATATTGATTATAATAATCGTAAACTGCGTGTATTTATAAAATTTTATATGTTTTTAAATTATATTTTTACAATTATAAAATAATATTTTAAAAACAATTTAATGTAAAATGTACATAAACTTTATATATTTCGAATTTCATAAAGTTTCATCTAAATAGAAATGCACCGATACCCGTGAATAATTTTTGTAGATATTTTGATTTTGTGTATACTTTTCTTTCATATTATATTGTTAATTTTTTAATTTTATAAATATTTTCAAATTATTGATTCTAAATGATTAAAAAAAGAAGAAAAATTACATGTTTTACTAATTGTAAGTTTTTTTTGCATGTAATAAATAAATATGCACTAAAACTTATGTTTCTAATTCAATTTGTAATGTCAAGTTCAATTTCAATTTGCAGACGACAATTTTTGGACGATAAAAAAATATTCCATTTACATTTATAAAAAGCCTTTCACAAATTTAAATTGTATTCTTTTTCTCATTTATCAAACAGAAATAAAGCTTACATCTAGAATTATTTTACACTATTATCTCAAAAATCCCCATAGATTATATGACGTCACATATATGAAATTTCTAAATTGTTAGCATCATTTATCTAATCTAGAATGGCAACGAGATTTACAGAAAATTAAATCTACAACATGCAAATGTTTCGTTTCGAAAGTCATACATCAAACTCTTGTGACGCTATTGAGATTTGTATCCTTAATAACTGCGACCTGCTTAATATTAATTCGGGAATATGAGCTGGACATTAAAATAAACAATTCACTTCAATCTATCCGTTTGGCGTTTAGACACAAAAGAGATCATTTAATGCGAACAACAACCTGTCTTGTAAATTCATCGATTTCAGAATATCCCCAATGCTGAAGAATACTTTTATTAACCTATAGTAATTACCGTCATTCTAGACATAATAGAGCCATGTGTACCAGGGAGAAAGGCCGTATATTAATCTTAGCGAGACGCCAAGAGAACATGCTTTCTGATTTTAATATGGATAATTTATAGCACGTGTTATTGCACATTCCCGAATCTGAGTAAGTTAAAGGATCAATGTAAATTCTGATTAGTTATTAAATGAGTTTAGTGAGGTACTAAAATTTCTACAAGGGCTTGAAGCAAGATGTTAATCTGGAGAGCTTTATGAGTCTATTGAACCGTAATTTTTATGTTAGACATGGTGTGTAAGTTGGCTTATAATTATTTCTCTGGGGTGGTAAAGGATCTTAATTACACTTTGTAACAAGTCCTCCATACTTTTTTCATTTAGATTTTTTTTCTTTTATTCAAAGGAAGACATATTTTATAATGAATTGATATGACTGGGCTATGTTAGATTAAAATTGCAAATAAACTTATTTTAATAATATATACCCAAATTTAATGTTTTGCAATGTTTACCTTAAAAGTGATTATCTTTATGTATTTCACATAAATTTACAGAGAAGTCTCTATCATTAATACTAAATACTAAATACTAATTAATATTTATTATTATATCATAATACATTTTCCGAATACATATCTGCTCTTATTATTAATAGTCAATTCACTTTGATCATAACAATTTTAATGGCAAAATTAACACTAATTTGGTTTTAATTAGTAAAATACTTTGTGAATACTACATGGTGTCTGTATAATGTCCATGTATATAATTCTATATAATGTCCAATATTTATTTTATTATTATTATTTGTTTTAATCTTTAGAAGAGAAGATTTTTTTTACTGATAAATTTCATATGTCACTTTCAACTTAAGTGAAATGTTTGAATACTGTATTTACTATATTCACGAAAAGAGCAAAACAATTAGCTGATGGCCAGACTAAAATACCCATTATGTCAAATACTTCCACCACTCCAATCCAATACATTAATTTTATCCTAACTGATTGTGTAATTTTTTTTTTTTTTAATATTAGTTTCGTTTTCATTTCATTTATTTCATTATTTATTTCATTATTTATTTTTAAAGTTCAATGCTGTTTTTTTCTTTTTATTCAATAATCCCCATAATGTAAGTTTATATACATATTTTGTCCTATTTTACCATGTTAAGAAAAACCTATAATTTTAAATAACGTAATAAGTTTTTAAAGAAGTATGTTGGGCTTGTATTGGGTTCTGGCCAATTTCATAAATGAAATTTTTAAACTAATCCGACTTTATACGTTGAAAAAATTTTCATAACATACATTTATGAAAAATTCTGTCTATTTTGCCTGAAGAAAATCAATATAAAAAATAAATATATAAATAAAGGGAAAAAAAAATTTTAAAAGTCGAATGTTTTACAAAATTTTTAAAACAGAACGTAAAATTTGAATAAAATTCTAGCCATCATCATGAGTAATATTTTAAAACTGGTCCGATTAACTTACGATTTTTAATTATTGAGAAAATGTTTAAACGAATTAGTAAACTAAAAAAAGAAATTAACTGCTTAACTAGCTAATAAACTAACTAATCTACAGATGGTCAACTAATCTATTTTGTGATTTTCTAATTCATCACATCTAAAAACGTTTAAAAACTTAAAAAAAAAAAAAAAAAAAAAAAAAAAAAAACTGAGATCGAAAATTTTCACGAATAACAAACGGGCAAACT
Organism: Salticus scenicus; assembly: GCA_963930645.1. Classification (NCBI taxonomy): domain Eukaryota; kingdom Metazoa; phylum Arthropoda; class Arachnida; order Araneae; family Salticidae; genus Salticus; species Salticus scenicus. The sequence continues at coordinate 128,207,288 of OZ005650.1, forward strand.
AACTGACAAACAGTCAAACCTACAGACGAACACTGCATCGTTTTTGTAATTTTGGATTTCTCAAACCTCAAAACACGCGCAAAAAAAAAAAAAAAAAAAAAAAAAAAGATTTTAGAAATGACAAAATTTTCTATACCTATATTATGATAAGGGTCTGAAATTAATTCTCAGCATACATATTTTAATTACAAAAACTCTTAACAAATATTCTTTTAATTAATAAAAAAAAAAAAATGCATTTTAAATTATCGACTTGTAAACTTGTAATACTTGTCATCACTCGTAGCATATTAAAAGCCGCGTGAACGTGATTGTGCTCTGGGATTAATTCCGCCAATGTCGAGCGAACGTGTTTTCTACATTTAATAAACGGCATTCACAAAGTAAGTCGTTACGCATTTGAGAATTACAGGATTTTGACATTTTTGATTGGCCATTAAAGCAGTCACAATTAAGTTGAACATTCATGCTCAATTACTTCGTCACGAACTTACTGCTGGGATTATAACAATATGCATTATTCAGGGGAACAAAGAATTAGCATTCGCAGATGCCTGTATGGTTTAATTAGCACTGCCACATAAAATGAAGCATTTGATGAAGCGGTACGGAATTTGTAGCGAACGTGATGTGAGGAATTACATTAAAGGTTCAGATTAAATTGAATCCACGTTCAGGATGTCATAAGTAATGAGTAAAGGTAAAGGCTAAATTGAAAAACATGAAATTACTATAATTTTTAATTAAACGATGAAAGGGTACATTTTTCATTAAGTCTTTGAAAAGGTATCGTTAACTGAAATTACAAGGATGTTGTGTTAAGTGGTTTTTGTACCTTACACGAAAATTACTCTTTGCACGATGTTTTGGAAAAATGTAGGAAGTAAATAAAATGTAAAATTATTTAGCAGCTCATATGATATTAATATATATATATATATATATATATATATATATATGTATTAATATATATATAATTATATAATTATATATATATATATATATTATCTTACTCTTGTATTGTAAAGAAAATATTTATTAGAATTGGATTTCTCCAAAGGAACTTTTGTTATGATTACACGTTTCGAGGTGTCTTGAATACCGAGATCAGGTTTTTGGCGGTTTGTCTGTGTATCTTTTATCAGCATAATTGAAAAACAGATATTAGTAGAAAGTCCAAATTCTATATTCTAAATCTGTATCATAGGATGATAATACTTGAAACTTTTTATTGCAATCGTGCAAATGGTTCCTGTATAAAAAACTTACGAAGGATTCAGTTGTATTTGGGTATCTACGGACGAATTTTCTCTCGTTAATATATTTTAACATCTCCAGGCTTCAATAAACATAGTGGAATTAACATACAATTTTTGTATGCACAAAAGCATGCTTCCATTGTAGAGAAAATATTTATTAAAATTGGATTTTTCAAAAGGAATTTTGTTATAATTACACGTTTTGAGGTGTCTTAAATACTGAGATCAGGTTTTTTAGCGGTTAGTCTGTGTATCTGTTATCAGCATAATTGAAAAACAGATATTAGTTGAAAGTCCAAATTCTATATTTTAAATCTGTATCATAGGATGATATTACCTGAAACTTTTTATTGCAATCGTGCAAATGGTTCCTGTATAAAAAAACTTACGAAGGATTCAATTGTATTTGGGTATCTAGGACGAATTTTCTCGGTAATATATTTTAACATCTTCAGGCTTCAATAAACATAGTGGAATTAACATACAATTTTTTTTGTACAAAAGCATGTTTCTTATAGAGTATGGCATGAAGGACATTTATTGTCCGTTTAAGACGCAAACAAAGAATTCGGATGCTTTATGGTCTACAGTTGGAAATTACTCGAAGTGCATTTTAAGTTATGCATTGTTTTCTATACTTAATTTAAGTGCACGATATTGTAAATTCACAATTTATAGACAATATACACGGCTGCCAAAATAAGTCGAATATATTCTTTAATGTTGCATGTACCTGACGGAAATGCGCTACTGGATTATATACTTTGTTCAGATAGCGTGCTTAGAAATGATAATTGTTTCATATTACCCAATATTTTGTTTACAGTTGTTCTCTAAACAACCGTAGATCGTATTATTTCAAAGAACAATTTTCAAAGCTGAGGTTTTGCCAGTGTTAGACGTTTGAGGTCTGCTGAAACGAAAATAACCTTTATAGTGTCAAATAATTGCAGAAAATTTAACTTCAGAATTATGCATGAATATGACAGGGAATGCTACTTATTGAGATTAATGCAATTCAAAGAGTCGTGTTTGCGAAAGTTCTATGAATAATTCGAAGTGAATTTATAAATTTAATGATAGCCTTAACCGTTTATGTCACCGTGTTATATATCTATGATTTATGCAAGAAAGTCAATATTATTTAAGCAACAGACTTTGAAAGAATATTTTTTTAAATTATTGGTATCCTACAAAGTTGCAGTTAGCGCAAATTGCTGGTAAAATATTTGAACACATGGTGATACTATATTACATTTTCCTACCAAAGTTTAATTTATCAAGGAAAAAAATTGTCGTAAAAATCAAAAATGCAATTAGTATAGGCATTCGTTATAACACAAAAATTAAACAAAAAGTTTAAATATTCATATGAATTTAAATCTTGAATATTTTGATCTATTTCTTAAATGTCTTCTTACATGATGTTCCAGACACCTAGAAAACACTTTTTTGCCAATAAATGTTAACTCTTTTATTTCATATATGTTTAGTTAATTTTTACATGCTTCAAATATTGTATTCTAACATTTGAGTAAATATTTTTCAAATCAGACTTATTGAGTTATATTGGGATAATTGTTTTAAGATTGTAATTGCACAGTTCTAATGGGAGATTAAGGAAGACAGTATTCCACTGCCCTCTCATACAGATTAGGGTGTTGGGCTTGAGGTTGAGGTTCAGACAGTTTAACGTCACACTAGAGCTACGCATTGGGCATTAGATTCTATCGGTTTTTTGAGTTTGAAGCTATTTCATTTATTGTTTTCCAACCCAGATGATTTCTCAACCTCATTTACATATGAATTTGCATTGCCCATTGTGCGACGTAAAAAAAACCCCAACCTAACCAACCAACCTATAAATTGCCTCACGAGATACAAACATATCCCCATAGAATACAAATGTAAACATGATAATGTTGCAGTTTCACCTACAGTAGTTATCTGTGAAGAAGAGCTTTATGACGTCACACCGATAAAGACCATTGGTTTGGGATTCATCCTAAAGGTGGTTCGAAGACATGCCATCACAATGGACTTCATCGGTAGAAAATCATGAAACATTTCACATGTGTTAATTAAAAGTAAAAATGCATCATTCTCATTGTTTATGTTTGTATTATATGCGGAAATTCATAGGCAAATGGAAAATGAGAAATCAGCCCCAAACCCAAAAACTAATAGGGTCCATTTTGATCCTCCGCGGAAGTGATGGCTTCCTCACTTCGGTATTAATTTTACCCCCTCCCTCCCTTCACACAGAAATGCATACCGAATAAAATTGTTTTTATTTTCAGTTGTTTTTAAAGTATATTTAAATACAGTACCTCTTATCTTACAAGTTATTTTGTCTTTGTAAAATTAAAATGCAAAGCAAAAGAATATAGTATGAATATTACACAAATTTTCTGTTTATCTGTTACAGAAAATACTTATTCGCGTATTATTTTATATAATTTTTATAAGAAAACTATTTGTATAATTATATGATTCAATATTACAGTGATGAAGGTTCTTTTTGTTAAGAGGGGCATATTAAGAGAACGTATTTATGTAAGAAATAATTTGAGAGTCATTTGAAAAGAAAAGGATTTGGTTTTCGGTTTTGGAAAGCTGCTTTACGCCGGGGCCCTAGGGGGAGGGAAGAAATTTCTAATACAGTCGGCTGCAAAATTATTCGAGCACTAGCAATAATCCCTGTCTAAAAAAGTACACTTAATACTGATTTGTTAAATAAATCCTTATCGAATCATGTTCTTAGTCAGTCTTAAGAATATGATTCGACAAGGATTTATTTAACAAAACCGTCTTATGTGTGCTTTTTTAATATAGGAATTATTGGCTAGTGCTCGAATAATTTTGCAGCCGACTGTATGAAATTTTTTTAATTTACTTCTACTTTAAATTATGTTTTTATAATTATTTTAGGAAGTTTTTGAAAATAAAAGTTTTATTATATTAGGAAATGGAATACTTTTTTCTTTTTCTCTCTTTTTATTTTCTTTTACTCATATATATGTTTTAGGTAAAATTATGTAAAATGAATAATTTTGGGTAAAATTAATAATTTGAGAGTCATTTGAAAAGAAAAGGATTTGGTTTTGGGTTTGGATAGCCGCTCTACGCCGGGGCCCATGGTTTAAAGTTTGAAGAGAGAAGAAATTCCTAATATGAAATTTTGCTAATTTACTTCTACATTAAATTATGTTTTTATATTTATTTTAGGAAATTTATAAAAATAAAAGTTTTACTATATTAGGAAATGGAATACTTTCTTCTTTCTCTCTCTTTTTATTTCCTTTTACCCATATATATGTTTTTTGCTCCAATTTTTGAAATTGAATTTTTGTTACACATACACGTTTTGAATCCCCCTGAATCTGAAAAGCACGTTTTTAGCGATTGGTCTGTATGTCTGTTTTCACGATATCTCAAGAAAATATAGTAGCTGGAAGTCCAAACTCTATATTCTAAATTTGTAAAATGCTACACTGAACTTTTCGTTAGATCAAGCAAATTCGTGCCGAGAGACATCGAAGATAATTCAAATATATTACTTCTATGGACGAAATTTTGTACAGGTATAGGTTAACATCTTTAGAGTGCACTAAACACAATGAAATGAAAAATTATTTTTTATATGCCTAAAATGATTATATGTATAAAATGTCACGTATGTTCCGTGTAGAATATGGTATAAAAATTATTCACCATTCGCTTACAGGGCTACTCAAAAGTAATAGAATATAGTGAGACGATACATGGAAATTTCTGGAAGTGCATTTCAGGTTGTGCGACGTGCTGTTAATGTAGGATTATATTTAAGTAAACAATGTGGTGAGTGCATAATTTATAGGAGATATACAGGGTTACCTATAATTAAGCGAAAACATTCATTTTCATTGAATGCAATTGGTGGGAAGTTCTTTATTATATTACGTTCAGAAAACTCTTCAGGAATGAAAATTAATTCCTCATAGCCATATGGTAAATAAAGATTTTTTTAAGTTAACATTTCAGTGTTTGTGTATTGTGAAATTACGCGTTTTAAGGTTCCCTGAACTTTGTGTATGTCTGTTATCTGCTCCCCCTTAAAAACACATAATTGTAGGGAATTCCAACGTATTTTTAAGTTTACATGAGGCTGCTACTTGAAAAGTTTAATCAAGATTGAAAAGTTTCAAAGAGTGGTGCAGGTGGAAGTTGTCTGAATAATTTAAAATAAACTTTCAAATTTTATAACAGCCTTGACTCCTATGTAATTATATTCAAGCGGGGAATTGAGAGAGGCAGTAGCCAACTTCACACAGACGTATTTGAGCAGTTTGTTTTTGTTAGGAATAAACTTTGCCTTTGTCAACTTTAAATGCTTTTCAAATTTTATTTATTTTTTCTTCAAGTTGACTACAATTTTCCTTATTTTTCCACTTTTTAAAGCATCTCTATAAATGCATTTTATTTATTTATTATTTTTTTTCACTTCTTTTATTTTAGCTTGTTAGTTATGTAGCTAAAAATCTTTGTAATGCCATGTAACTGAAAAAGTTTTCTAAAACTTTGGTACGCTTAGAAAATTTTTGAATGCTTTCTGAAAGACAAATTTTTCTATAATTTTCTATGAAGATTCTAGACCTTTCCACGAAGTTTCGAGAAGGTTCCCTGAAGTTTCTAGAAAATTCCATGAATAAGGCGTCTTTTCTGTAACTTTTATAAAATTTAGTGAAAGTTAACGAGGTAAAGAATTTCAAAAATTTCCAAAAAAAAAAAAAAAAATAAATAAAAAAATAAATAAATAATAAATAAATAAATAAAAATAAATAAAAATAAAATAAAAAGATGAATTTTGCTTTTTCTAAATTACATATTTTAAAAGAAATTTAATACTCTTAATATTGTTGCATATTAATATGTATGTTATCCAAAAGTTATTTTAATTTTAATAGAGTAAATTCAATTTTAACATTACGAGATAAAACATAGCTTAACGCTAAAACAGTAATATAATGTAAATCTCTATATTATTGAAATCTCAAGGAAAATTAAAGGATGATGCACAGATAAAAGTTAATTTTAAAGGTATAAAAATTTAATTGCATAAATTTCTGTTGACTTCGTTAATTCTGTTCTATTCGTTCTGTTGATTTCATGTTACACATAACTGAGATTCTTAAGAATATTTTAAAGAAAATTTGTTGAAAGAGAATGAATAATGATGAAAAGCAAGCTGAATGATACATGACTGATATGGATACGAAAGCTGAATGACAGCATGCGAGACATCTTGAAAAGAATGAAAAATGAACAACAGAAGAGATAATGAAAAATGCATATTGCATATAAACAGAAAAGAAGAAAATTCGTAGGATAATAAATGATTTGGACTAACGAACAAACAAAAATAGACTTTATGCTGATCTCTGGCTTTTGACATACAAAAAAAAAAAAAAAAAAAAAAAAAAAAAAGAGGTGTTTCGTAAAGAAAGATTTTCGAATATTGTATTTATTATTAGTTTCCACAAACATTGTTGACTTTATAATGTAAACACGTTCAAAACTATCCGAATATTTGGAGAAGAAAGATGGAAAAAAGAAAGATGGAATGTAAGTTGAAAGATGCATGACTCATATATTATTGAAACTTGAATGATAATATGTATGGTATATATGAAAGGATGAGAAATGAAGTGTAAGAATACTAAAAAAAACCTTCGAAGTATGCTTACGCAATATATATATATATATATATATATATATATATATATAAACATACACACACGAATACACGTATATAGGAGACAAAGATAAATGATTCATAAAGTTAAAGAAAAAAAGTTAAAATAGAAATAACTTCAAGTTTTAAGTACAAATTTAAATAATGAAGAAGTTAATTTCAAAGTAATAGCAAAAGGTCGTACATTTATGCTTTAAAATTCGTGACGAATGTTAAAAATTTTACAAAATAGAGACAATATTAAAGAACACCGAAAATATTGAGAACGACATTACTAAGCTGTCCACAAAGCTCAAATCAAACAGCTGTTGCATTTATGGGACGTTTAGATAAAAATACAACCAAAAAGAGCTTAAAGATATTGTGTTCTATCAGTAATTGACCACAAACCAGTAATTGACCACTTAAGCACAAAAATCGAAAAAGCAAGAATTAATAAGGGAAAGTTTTGAATCTGATTGATACAATACATAATTAACATCTAATAAAATGGCCTGTTGTAATTTTTGATAGTAACTGAGTTTTGATTCTACATGGGGCAATTAGAAAGCTGTCCACAAAGCTCAAAGTAAATATCCAAGCAGCACGGACACGTTCTCTGAACGTTTAAAAATACTTCTACTAACACGTTCTATGAACGTTCAGCTTGAACGTTTTATAGACGTCTATCTATCTGTCCATATTGAAGACGTCGAATAGTACGGTACAAAACACGTTCTGCACACGTGTAACCATCACCAGTGTTTCTACAGACACGTTCTGAGAACGTTCTTCATATACGTTTTTGCAACGTCCTAAACGTTGTCTGAACGTTTTAAAATTGTTCTTTGAATGTTTTAAAACGTTCTTTGAATCATTCTTCGAACGTTCTTTGAACGTTTTAAGGGAACATACGACCCTTAGAACTTCAAAAAACATCGATTTAATTATAGTCTTTTTTTAAGTAAACTATTGTTAACTAAGCTTCATTGAGCATGTCTAATTGTTACCTATAAGTTTATTATGTGTTTTGGAATAGAATTTAAATTCTGTGGTGAATTATTTAATAATTTATGCGTTAATAATAAATGTGGGTTTTTTTTCTTCACCTTGCGTGCAGGATATCTCTGAAACTATTTAATATTTTTTCTTGAAATTTTCACAGATTAGTAACATATCATATCCTTCAAACTGAACCTAAATTTTTATCCCCCCCCCCTATTTTTCATGCAGGTGATACTTCAGATTTTATTAAAAAATAAATGACATTTGAACATTTTTAAAAAATATATTTTTTTAACCTAAAGTGGAACAAATTTAGTTTCAATTTGAAGGATCTGATATGTTACATAATCTGTGAAAATTTCAAGAAAAAATATTAAATAGTTTCAGAGATATCCTGCGCGCAAGGTGAAAAAAAAAACCCCACATTTATTATTAACACATAAATTATTAAATAATTCACCACAGAATTTAAAATATATTTACAGCAGGATTAAATAGGACAGTGATTACTAATAAGGTTTATAAAATACACTTCTAAAAAAAGAAAAAAAAAAAAAAGAGATCTGATACCATTCTTGCTGATTCTTATGTAAAAAGACCTCCTGAATCCGAATATGACTCTCATTCTGCCCTGTCACTCACCGCTTCTAGATTCATCATCCCTAGATTTCTTTCCCTGTTCGATGATTTTATGACCATAAATTTGATTTAAAGAAAGAAATAATTAATTTAATGCCTAAAAACAACAACAACAACAACAACAACAACAAAAATCATTAATAACAGATTAAAAAATATATAAGATATGTAATGCATAATTTCAGTGGCAAATCCCTCCCCCCCCCTCCAAGAAAAAAAAAATCCCTTGCCGCAAATGTCCATGTTTTAGAATTTTCCAACTCTGTAGCCCCTCAGAAGACATTTAATGGCTAAAATAATACTCCCCCCTCTTAAAAATCAAATTTATAGCCATAAAATCACCGAGAAATGATAAAAATAGGGGGCCATTCCTAAAAAACGGTGAGTTATAGGGCAAAATGTGCGTCGTATTCGGATTCAGGTCATTATACATAAGAATATGCTGAAATGGTGTCAGAGGCAATTTTCATGCCGATCAGTGATAATTGACCATTCTCATAATTCATATAAAAATAAATATTTTTTTCTTTAATCAAATGTACTAAATAACCCGCATACCACAAGAAATAACCATTAAGAATGAAATTTATAATTCATGCTTTAAGATGGAGAGGAATTAAACTTCTTGTATTAACTAGATAATACTGACGTTCTCTGAACGTCTAATAATGGTTACAATGGTTCAAACACCGTGTTTCGTGTCAAAAGAATATTCTACTCGACGTTCAAAAGCAGTATTATTCAGAACGTTCTAAAAAATTCGAAACGAAGTGAAAGAATAATAATAATAATAACCTGTTAAATATGCAAACACAATATATACATGTACATATCAGAGAAAAACAAATTATTTATAAAATAAGAGAAAAAAGTTAAAATTGAAAAGTTCAACTAAGGTTCAAGTAGAAAGAAGTTTTAAAGAACTTAATATCTATAACCTTAAGGAAATTACAAAAGGTATTATTAATTTACATTTGTGATTTATTCATTACAAATATTCATTGATCAGTTAATATTTGTGAAGAATATCTAAAGCATTTTCCCCATAAAGGTGATAAAGAACGCTGAATAATGTAAAGCACAATATCATTAAAATATAAAATATCATATACGTATATATACACACATATATAAATCATCAACATGCTATAAATTACGTCTTAATCGATAAATAAATGAAAAAAAAAAAAAAAAAAAGGAATAAATTTAAAAGAATTGAAAACAAGAAATTGAACAAAAGTCAATATAATCATGTATTTTGTTGAAATTACAAAGTACTTCCTTCTTACCATCAAGAAAATATTGCATAAAAATTTCCCATTTCATATGGTTACAGGAAATCATAGTAAATAAATTACATCCTTCAAATAAAAGAACTTGCTTTATTCAGCAAATATTTCTTTTCTCCAAAACAATGATAAAAAATTTACCATATACCAAAATTACAAAAACTTATAATAAAATAAAGGGTTTACACAAAATCGTAGAAAGCATCTGAGTAAACATCTGAATTTGCTGAAAAAGAAAAAAAAAAAAAAAAAAAAAAAAAAAAAAACATATATATTCTGCGTTGTTATAGTTTCTAAAATTTTACAATGGTGAAAAATCTTCTGATATTATCACGTGGTGATTCTGAACAGTCTTTTGCTCTCGAAGTTAGTAGAAAAACCAGGTTCGGTTTTAGGGTGAGCTCGTCGACCTAGTCTTCGGAATTATCCGTAGTTTTCCCCAAATATCGCTTAAATAAAGGCTAGGGACGCTTAGAAAGATCCCATAGGAGAGCACTCCACCCAGGTCTATACTCATGTGAAGTATCTTTCTCAACCATTCTTAACCCTTATACCAATACCCTACGTGTCATAAAATTTTGGTTTATGAAAATATAAAAATTCCCACTTAATGTCAAAATTACTGTTACATTGGATGTAGTTGTCATGAAGTTTAACAGTTTTATTGATTAAGCACACCAAATATATATATATGTATATATATTTCCTGTATTAGAAGAAGATAACATTAATTAAGTATTTCCTGTAGTAATTAGTACATACATGCTATGTGCAGTCCTTTATACAAATTACCTATATATGCACTCTACTTAAATGCAAAAGTTTATTTCAATTTCTAAAATAAATAAATAAATTTTGTAAAATGATTATTCGTAAGCCAGAATGTATTTAGTATTTGATTTTTATGTGCATTCCTGTATATGATTTATAGATTTCCTATAACATTTGCTACATCTGTAGGATTAATATAATAAAAATGCATCTTCCGACAATTTGTCATAAACAAAACAGTAACCGAATATTTTGTGTGATTTATTTAACCCTTTTTATCCCACCGGGATTTTAAAGTCCCATAAAAGAAATCGGGAATTTTAAGTCCCGATATTAAAAAAAAAAAAAAAAAAAAAAAGTTGTGATAGATTTCTAAATTTAATATGAGATGTTTTTCATGCATAAAGAAATATAGTAAAAAAGTTTCAAACTATTTTTTCAAAAAATAAGGTAATTTGGGATATAAAAGGTTAAATGTATATATATGTGTGTTTTTTAGATTTCAGGTATAACAATTCATTTTATTTTCAAATATATATATATATATATATATATATATATATATATGAATAAAAATGGAGCTTATAACACAATTGACACATTGACACCGAATTAAAAAATAAGTATACTAAGTATAACTCAGTTACTACTATGACATTAACCTTATAGTGTAATCAATTAAACATACTTTAAATGATTTAAATTTAATAATGAAATATTCATGAGCCGTTGCAAAATTTATTATTAATAACATTACTAAATGTGTATTTAATATGTATCATAATCATAATTTTAATATGTGTGATATGTATACAGACAATAAAAGTATGAAAGAGATACTAAAACATTTCGATCTTTTAATTGAATGCGACGATAAATTTGAAATTATTAACTTAATTATAAGTGAATTAAATGATACATTTATTATTCATATCTTACATTCTTTCGGGAATTCATGATATTTATGCCTCAATTAATTAAGCAAGATTTTAACGATTAGACTTTATCAAAAAGATTGTGATAAATATATTATCTCTGATATCACAATAATGCAACTAACGAGATCTGAATGAGTTCCCAAAGTTTGTACATAATAGAATTTTACCATACAATGTATGAACTTCCTTCTTATCTGCCGTACTCGCCTACATTTAATAAGATATTTTTGCCCGTCAGGTAATATGATATAAGAAACGCAAATTTAAGAGCAAAAGATTAAATTTCCAACAAACTGGAGTGATAACGAATAACAAAAGATACAGATGAGATGAAAGAGAGTAAATGTTTCGCTAAAATATTTTATTGAAAACAACAGTATATCGGATTTCGGAAGGAGATTATTTGAACCAATGATTCATTACGTTTCTATTGTTTTCAAATTGAATATTAGGTTTCGTTTTAAATCTATACATTCCCTAAATGTATGCATATTTTATTAAATAACGGATAGTTGTGAGAACTGTGTTATCTACGTATTTAGACAAATATTTATTGTTTGTAAGTTACTATGATGAAAAAAAAAAAAAACTCAACACGTTCTTTATTTACAATATGCTGGGTTTTAAAATAAATTTAGCACTACCGTCAGAAAAATAAATAAATAATAATAATAAAAAAAAACTGTAGCAATAATATAATGCACTGAGAAAAATTTCTGTAACTGACATCTAGAATCTAAATTGTGGCTCTAGAAAAAATAATTCCATGTCATCCTTATAAATTCTAGTCCCCTTGGATAGCGAGTTCTAGAAGCCCCTATTAGAATTCTAGAACATTTGTCTATATTATCGAGGGATAAGTTATTCAAAAATCTCTGCAAATAAATGAGACTACAAGAGGCGGGTTTCAGAAACAATATTCTTGGTTTATTATTTAATTCTAGAAAATCAAGCGTGAATTTCTCGCCATACAAAAGTTTTAGAATATTCGGAATATTCTGAATATTGTTTCACTATCTAGAAATGTGTACACTAGAAATTCTTGATCATTTCGTCTATTCAGTTTATTGGCGTGCCTTATGCGCTTAGCTCGGAAATCTATATTTCTAGTTAATGGATTTAGAAAATAGACACTTATGTATTCTAGAGGGAGGCGATATATTTTTTTTCTCAGTATGCCATCGGAATAGAAATGCATTAAATCTCTTGTAAATCATGAACATGTCTATGAAAAGTAGTTTAACTGTATGTGTGCAAACGATTTAATTTTTTTTTTTTTTTTTTTTAATAATATGATAACTAAAAAAAAGGTCAGCCAACTTATACTCAAAGCCAAATATTGTAAAAATTCAGAAAATGCACACAAAAGATTAACCTGCCTTTTGTTTCCTTAATACAGTTGACTTTATGATTAGAGTATATGAAAATATTGTTGCTTTTATTATAAGCCAATAGATATATGTTATAAGCCTTTTGTTATAAACCAATGGAATTCTTAAACTTATAAAAAACTTGCAATTTTTTAAATACATGCGCATATTTATGAATGAAAAGAAGTATGCCTTACATAATGTAATACGTTTCATTTTACAAATTACAACAACAATAATAATAAATGCAATATTTCATAAATTATTCGAATTTTAATAAATAATCATCAATTTTTTCATTAAGTTTACATATTCATTGACTTATAATATAGACAGAATTTTTGAATATGACTTAATTAAAAATACAATTTCAGTTAATAACTGAAAAACAACACAATTTTTTTGCTGTAACTTTAAGAATTTTGAAAATATTTGACATGATTTTTAATGTAAGTTTTCCTATATGTTTGGCTGTCAAAAAGAGGAAAAAAAACGCTTTTGAACACGTGCAATTAAAACACTTTTCATACAAATGCTCACATTTCGTGATATTTAATGTATTTTGTATTTCGATTACGGTTTCTTATGTCTGAAATGCTTTTTTCAATTTATCTCAAATTGCAATCAAATTTGGGGCCGCGGTAGCCCAGTCGGTAGAGCGCCAGCCTCGTAATTGGAAGATTGCCGTTTCTATACTCGAGCCGGCCAAAGACCGTCGTGTACACTAATGGTGGCTGGTGCACGTAAAATCTGTCGTGGCTGGAATGTCCTCCATGTTCCCATTAAAAATTATACCTCTGGGGGTCACCAAAGAGGGAGAGCCACCCCTTCCGTGGAGGATCAAAATTTCGATGGCATATCTCCGGACCACCTCTAGGAGTAAGTCCCAGACCGTCGCCAATTGCGCAGCATTAGTGCGACGTAAAACCCAACAAACCAACAAACCAGCCATCAAATTTCTTTAAAAAAATTCTGCATATTAAAAATAAAACGATATACAGAGTATTTTTGAAGTCTTTTGAAAAAATACTTAAATCGTTTTAATTTGGCATGGCATTCTTGCGCAAATGCACCAGAGTACCTAGTCTATACTAACAGTTGCTACAGTTACGGATAATTTTACTCTTTTAATGATATAGATGTTCACAAACACGATCTTCTTTAGCATTTTTATTCTCGACCACCCCTCGCTCTTAATTTATTCCACACAAAAAAAAAAAAAAAAAAAAAAAAAAAAATCTGCGTTAAAAAATATAAAGGCAATTCTTTCTCTCTCTCTCTCTTTACTTTTCTACAGATTAACCTTTTCAATTACACTCAGTTTCAAAGATTAAGTCAAACTCGGTTTCAAAGGTTATCTAGAGGTTATCAGTCCCAGTGGTGTCAGTTAAAATCATAATATATAAGATTACTTTTCTACCTATACTTAAAAAAAAAAAAAAAAAAAAAAAAAAATCTACACTGATGGGAAAAAAAAAAAAAATCCCAACACCAAGAAAAACTTATTGTACAGTAATGAAATTTCAGCAATACATTTGTCTAGGTAACATACTTAATTGATTAAAGTTTCAAGATCACAGGTTGCGAGAAGAGCCTATTTGCGAGAAGAGCCATTTCCAATGTGAAATGTTGGTACATTAGTAACCGGTGTAACCGCCAGAATTTTGAATGCAAGCATGCAAACGTGTATGCATTGTGTCGTACAGGTGTCGGATATCAGTTTGTGGGATGTAGTTCCATACCTGTTGCACTTGGGCGATCAATGCAGGGACGGTTAATGCCGGTTGTGGATGACGCTGGAGTTGTCGTCCAATGATGTCCCATACGTGCTCGATTGGAGAAAGATCTGGTGATCTAGCAGGCCAAGGCAACATGTCGACACTCTGTAGAGCATGTTGGGTTACAACAGCGGTATGAGGGTGAGCGTTATCCTGTTGGAAAACACTTCCTTGAATGCTGTTCATGAATGGCAGCACAACAGGTTGTATCACTAGACTGACGTATAAATTTGCAGTCAGGGTGCGTAGGATAACCACGAGAGTGCTCCTGCTGTCATACGAAATTGCTCCCCAAACAATAACTCCAGGACTAGGCCCTGTGTGTCTAGGCCGCAGACAGGTCGCTAGCAGGCGTTCACCTGGCCTCCTTCTAACCAACACACGACTATCACTGCGACCAAGGCAGAACCGGCTTTCATCAGAAAACACAACAGATCTCCACTCCGTCCTCCAATGAGCTCTAGCTTGACACCACTCACGTCGCAAACGGCAGTGGTTTGGAGTCAGTGGAATGCACGCTACAGGGCGTCTGGCTCGGAGCTGTCCTTGAAGTAACCAATTTGTAACAGTTCGTTGTATCACTTTGGTGCCAACTGCAGCTCGAATTTCAGCTGCAGACGCAGTACGATTAGCCACAGGCATACGCCGACCACGGCGGTCTTCCCTCTCAGTAGTGCCACGTGGCAGCCCGGAACCCGGTCTTCTTCAGGCAGTACCTTCCCTTGATCACTGCTGCCAACACTCATGCACAGTGGATACATTCCTGCCAAGTCTTTCTGCAATATCGCGGAAAGAAAACCCACCTTCTCGTAGCCCTGCTACACGACCTCGTTCAAACTCAGTAAGCTGTTGATAATGACTTCTTCGTCTTCTTAGAGACATCCTTGACTAACATTAACCCACTACGTCAAATATAAACTGTAAATAACGATCACGAACCTTACAGCGCTTATTTAAAGCAAACCTCATTTGCATGTTCATAGTGTCGCTACTAGCGCCACACTTATGCGCGTAGCTCGAAATTTGAATCGACGTCATCTTTCAGATGTATAAACACGCCTACGAAATTTCGTTTATCTAGCACAGCTCCTTCCTAGCGTTGGGATTTTTTTTTTCCATCAGTGTATTACAGAAATTTTTTACCCCAAAGTTGCCAGGCAATATCCATATGCTATGAAAAAAATACGTCGACGGAAAATTTTCATAACAGAATAATTCTAAAAATATTCGTACGCAGCAGATCTTCTGGAAAAAAAAAAAAAAAAACAAACACTTTTGTAGTCAATAAAATTTTGCAGTTCGACCAACCAGGATCGAATCAGAGTTCACCACATACTAAACGATGGTGGAACCACATACGCCTAGTATGTACTCTTACCCGTGGAATGAAACTTTATATTATTATTTTTTATTTTCTAATGCTGCTTTGATATCAAGTGTAACATATAGAAAACAGAAAAAATATGTACCCATTAGACAATATATATATATATATATTATATATATATATATATATATTAATGATTACAGATGTAATCGGGTTACAGAATAAAAAAAAAAAAAAAGTGTCTTGACAGATTGAGATGTAGTTCTGCAAAAATAATTCCGCAATTTTAGAAAACAGAAATATTTTGTTGGGAAACTGTACAACATTTTTGGTTTTTAGGATTTTTTTTTTTTCAGTGTGTCTAAATTTCCCAGTCATTTCAAATGAACTCTGTTATAATTTGCATACATTTTTCACCGAAGTACATTATTTTTCTATCGGTAAATATTTACACTATGTCTGTTGATGAATGAAAATATGTTTTACTTTATTCTGAAAAAAAATGTCAAAAACAATTGCATTTTTGGGACAATTTAATCGAATTTCGGCACTGCCAGTTTGTTTCGATCGTAGATATAGTAATAAGACATAGATTGATCAGCGAGAGGAAAAAAATGATTCCTTTTTTCTCGGGAAAAGTCACTGTAAAGGCTGTTTTCCACTGAGTAAATTATAGACAGGAACGCACACGGATAATTTAGTAAATAAAATTTATGAATAATTTATTTACTAAAGGTGAATGGAAAACTTCAGATACAGTTTCATATTCATTTTCCCTTTTTTTTCTATATTTTCTAATGGCTGATTTTAGAACTGTCTTTCGAAATAAAAAATTTTTGCTCGATAACATGGGGATGATAGATCTATATATATTACTATGTCTATGGTTTGAATAAATTTCTCGCTAAAAATACTAAAACATCTGTGTTTATCATTTTAAAAAACAACGTAGATAACAAAGGATCATTTAAAGATAAAATACTCCAAAACCCCACTCTTAAAATCGTTGTTTTTGGGAAATAGTGGCTCAAATAAGAATAACTTTCGGAATTTTATCGCACGCCTAATTTACAAAAGCAGTTTTCTCCCAGTAAAACAATTTATGTTCAATAGAATGTCGTAAAATACTGTCGGAATACCCGGATGTTTATAGATTGTCTTCCCTTATCCAGTGGGTGATGGGACAGAGCCCACCATGTGACCAAAAATCAGATAAAAAATGTTTACTGTTCTTAGGTTTTTACGGTTGTGGGTCATAAAATGGAGGAGAAATGAGCCATCTATACTTATTTAGAATCTTTTATTCGTTTACAGCACAAACTTATAGACTGACTATCTTTTTATCTACTATTTTCTCAAAAATAAAGAGAAAATGTTGTTGAATTCATTCATGGAATCGAGATAATTTTTAAGAATATTTCCATGATTTTGTAAAAGTTTAAGCAGTATAGATCCCAACGGAATAAAATACATGATTTAATCATCAGAGGCTAGTTATTTAATTTAATTATTAAAAACCACTTTTGATAAATGTATAATATATTTTTAATGGGCCAGTTGGAAAATCTACTTTTAAAACAATGAACAAAATAAAGATTTAATAAATAAATAAATAAAATAATGCATATTCTTATAAAAGATGATCTCTTGGAAAATTTAAGTTTATTTGAATCTTCAAAATTATTGATAAAAATAAGCAATAAATTTACATATCTAAATTTTTGAGAGTGCTGCTTATTTTTACGTAAAAATTAATGAAGGGGCAGAAACTCATATTCATTTAGCTATGGTTTTGAAATAGTCATATTTCATGAAAAGAAAGTGGAGTTAAATCATTCTTAAGTATTCTAAGATAATTTACCCTGCAAATAAAACAGTTTTTCTGACAATAATATAACCTGAGTATAATATCTACATGAAAAAATTTTCAGATGGCTTCAAACAGAGAACCAATAGAATAAAACAGTTTTTCATTTTATTTTTGTCACTCATTTTTGTTTTTTGCCGATTGTTAATTATTGAAACCATTTTCTTAACTGCCTTGTTCCATAATTTGTAAGAATATATTTATCCAAATACATATCTGAAAATGTCTCACACGAACAGTTTTATAAATAGAGTCTGAGTTTAAGGGGCTTTGAATTCTAATTTTAATTTACAAACCTATTGATGGGGTCTGATAATTATACCAGTCGTACAGTGAAACGAATAATACACACACACACACACACACACACACACACACACACACACACACACACACACACACACACACACACACACACACACACACATATATATATTGTCAAAACCATAATTTTCTCTTTCTTTCTTTTTTACTTTACTTTCTTTTTTTTTATCTCTTTTTCTTTTTGTAAACGTCCATGATAAAAAATGGTAAAAAAAAAAAAAAAAGAAGAAAAAAGAAGAAGAAAAAAGAAAAAGAAAAAGAAAAGAAGAAAAAAGAAAAAATGATTATAAAGAAAAAGAAGAAAGATAAAAATGTCAGTAAAAATTCTTTATAAATTCATTCAAATACATCTTCATAGACTTATAATTATTTATTAAATTACACTTTTAAGTATTATTTTATTGTTTCTTTATAAACACTTTTGTGTTTTAAAATTTAAAAGTTTCAATAAACCATTATTCGTGACCTTTCTTGGTTTTAGGCTTATTCATTTCATTGAGGTTTTAAACATTATATTGTTGATTTTGATGAAAAAGGAAACATATGTTTATTTATGAAATATACAAATATATTCACATACTTTTATGTATAAGTCTATAAATATTCATTTATTCAGTAAAAATATTTTATATAAAGTTTTAATTGTTAAAGTATCTAATCATTCTTATATTTAACATACAATGAAGGTAAATTTGATATGCTCTCGATTCTAATTAATATTTTTGAACTGGAAAATGTAATATGATTTCTCACATTATATAATTTTTTAATTCATAAGTTAATGCAACGTTTAAACCTGTTACTAGCAGATAATTATGTCTTCAAATTTTATAGATTAGATAGATTGTGAGTTTCATGAAATATCAAATTTTCCTAAGGAAATGTTACATAATTTATCAATTCATCTGCACTCAGCTTTTAATCAGCCAATTTACATTATGTCACACAAATATTTATACACAATGATAATAATACTTATTTCTGAAAACTCTATAAAGAAAACATCAATGGATTCTAGCTGAAATTTTTTGAAGCGGAAAACAATATATAGTGTTTTCTCATATTAAATTATTTATTAATTCATAAATTAATGTAACAATCTAATCTGTTATTGGCTGACGATTTTCACATCTTGATAATGAAGTTTATAAGATATATTTTATAGATTACTGAAAACATGAATTCGGAATTTCACGGAGAGATTCATGAAGGTGAATATTTAATGTAGTAAAATTTTTATGCGCTTCTAATATCTGACTTTATAATGCTGTTGGATAAAAATGGATATTTTGTTCAAATGCAATACATTTTTGCTATAATAGAATTGAAATTAATAGAGCTAACTAAAATAAAAATTTCGTGAAAACTGATTCATGAATTTTCAAAACAGTCGCATGCAATTATCTGTAAATGAGAAAAAAATGCTAGAAATGTCTACTATTGCATTTATTTATTTATTTATTTAGCTTGCGAACAAACAGATAAAAACAGCTACGAAAAATGAAGGAACGTAAAAAAATACAAAGGCCATATTTTATGGCAAAATTCTGAATTCAACTTACATCCAATAAATTTACGGTGCATCATATAAATATATGTACACAATATTATGTACTCGATACTAAAGATACTCATTTCTGAAAAGGTTATATATAGATAAAAATTCATACGTCTACGGATTCTAGCTGACATTTTTTAGGCGAAAATTAATATACGGCATTCGCGCATTAAGGAATTTATTCATTCGTAAGTAATGTAACATTTTAACTCGGAATTCGCATGTGATTTTCATATACTGAGAATAAGTTTTATGTAATTTCTCTCTGTTTTATAGATTACTAGATATATGAGTTTGGAATTTCACGAAAAGGGTCATGAAGATGAATATCTACGGCAATAAAATTTCCGTGCTCTTCTAATGCCTCCTTTTATAATGTAGTAGAATAAAGATGAGTATTTTTCTCCTGCTAAAAGTACAGCTGTATTCAAATGCAATGCATTTTACTATCACAAAACAAATAAAGTTAACAAAAGTCTAAATTTCGTGACCGCTGAAATATCTGTGCGATTGCATACAATTATTTGTAAATGAGAAGCAAATCTTGAAAATAGAGGAACTTAAAAATTCGCTGTTGGCATATCATCTGCAATCTAGTCTTGTTTTAAACTAGAGTCCTGCATCGGATCGGGTAGTCGCGGGTCGGTTGGAGGTTAGATTTTCATTTATTTTTGACCCGTGAAAATTATTTTTCTTTAAATGTATAAATTTACTTCCTTTTTTTACTTTTTTTTTTCTTGAATACAGTGAAAGTATTTGGATCTATCAATTTTTAAAAATATGGTTTGTACATTTAAAATTTTGTCATATTATTAACTGAAGTTTTGTTTATTATTAGACGTATTTTAACTTTTGTATGTAACGTGTAATTTTCAAATGTAAATTTTGACCGTAATTTGTGTCATATAATTTTAATTTAGTTTCTTATGTAAAATAAATTTAACAATTTTTTATTGCGGATAGCGGGTCGGGTTACGTATTGAAAGTCATTTTGTGGATCGGGTGCGGTCAAGTTTTGTTTGCCTTGCGCAGGACTCTATTTTAAAGTATTTGAAAGAAAATATTCCCATTTCATAATAATAATTTGTATAATCATGATCAAATAATTTGTATAATCAGGATCGTGAGTTGTATAATCATTTGCTTAATATGATCATAAACTTTAAAAAAGTACTATAGCAAAAAAAAAAAAAAAAAAAAAAAAAAAAATCTGTGACTGACATCTAGAAAATAAATTGCGATTCTAGTAAAAATAGTTCCATGTCATCCTTATAAATTCTAGTTACCTTTACTAATGAGTGCTAGAAACCCTTGTTAGAATTATAGGGCTATTTCTAATATTATCATGGTAAAACTTATTTAAAAATCTCTGCAAATAAATGAAAACATAAGAGGCGAGTTTTAGTAACTAAAATTTTGATTTATAAACCAATTCTGGGAAATCAAGCGAAAATTTCTCGCTATAGAAATGATCCATAACCTAATGTAACGTTTCATCATCTAGAAAAGTACGGACTAGAAATTCTCGATAATTTCGTCTATTCAGTTTTTTTTGTATACCGTTTACGCATAATTCGGAAATCTAAATTTTGAAGTTTAGGTATTCAGGAAATGACAACTTATTGGCTGTAGGTGAAGACAGTATTTTTTTTTCCTCAGTGTAGTCGAAGTTTAAATTTTCTTTATATCAGGAAAAAAAAAAAAAAAAAAGAGAGGGTTTTTTTTATGACATACCGAAGTTTCCAAAGAAAATATTATATAGTTTATAAATTCAGCTAAAAAAAAAAAAAAAAAAAAAAAAAACTACACTGTGTCACAGAAATATTTATGCAAAATACTAAGGATATTAATTTGGGAAAGCGCTACAAAGTGAAGTTCATATATTAATGGATCCTAATTGGCCCATTTGAAGCGGAAATTACTACAGGGTATTCTCACATTAAGGAATTTATTAATTCATAAATTAGTGTGTAATACTTTAACTTGTCACTAGCAGATGAATTTCATATCTTAAGAATAAGATTTATGAGATTTCCTCATGTTTTATACAATACTGAAAACATGAGTTTGGAACTTCAGAGTAAAGGTCATGAAGATGAATATCTACGGCAATAAAATTTTCGTGAGCTTCTAATATCTGACATTATCACGCAGTAAGTAGTACAACAATGGATAATTTTCTTTTCCTTTATGAAAAAAAAAATGTATACAAATGCGACACATTTTACTATCAAGGCAATGAAATTAGTAAAGTTTCTTAGAATTTTATTTCTTGATCACCGATTCATGAATTATTTGTGCGAATGCATAGAATTATCTGTAAATTTTGTAAATGTCCATTATTTTATATCTTTAGCTTAAGAAAAAACAAGAAAATCATATTATGAAAATGGAGGGGCATTAAAAATCTATGGTGGCCATATTTTAACTACTGGTGTTTTAAAGAATTTAAAATAAAAAAAGTTATTTTTAGATGATTATAAGAACTCATATTTTTTTTTTCAAACATAATGTCTTAGAGGATACATAATCGAATTCTAGATTTTCATTATTTCTTAGAAAAAAAAGGACAGAATGTAAAATTCATGATATTACGAAATTCTATAAGGAAATGTTATATAGTTTAGAAATTCAGTTGAATTCAACTTTTAACCTAATGATTCATGTTACAAAATAAAAACATTTGCACATGATTTGTATAGTATGAAGATATTGATTATATGTATAAAATTTGTAGGGAATTAGTATGGCATATTTATTTAAAAATGCACTAAAATATTAAATTTAGTAAAAAAAAAAGTTAAATTTCTTAATCAATAAATAATTAAATAAATAAAGGTAGAAAGAAAATTGCATTTGCTGTTTGTACTATTATATTTATTTATTTATTTTTACTTCACACTGTCATCATGGTGCTTAGTTGAGAATAATTATGTACTACTTTTTTCAAATGTCTTTGTAACATAAATTTTATAATTATAATTTGATCACTATTAAGTATACTCGTAGCTTATTGTATGCAGTGAATACTATTTTAAAATATAACATATGGCTAATTTTATGCGAAATTGGACAAAAAGACTATTTTTTTTACTTTTAACTATGTCAGTTATTTTTTTTATTTACGTGACAGAAAACCTATGAAACATATAATAAAATTATCTAACACATTATATATATATACATATATCATTAATTTGAAAGAAATATTTAAAATTCAAAATAAGTAAACAAAAGAAAATTTTAAATTTTAACACTTGTCATGTTTGTCACGCTATTAAATAAATTTTTGTATGTTAATTTATTTTAATCTTAGAAACATTTTTAAATTACATATCACATGAAAGTCCTGTTTATTTAAATTAAGATTTCTGAACTCCGAGCAATTGGGTGATGAAGATGAGTCACTGAAATCATGTCTGTCCCGCTACATTTTTACTTTATTAAGTGTAAATTGCTTTTCCTAAATTACAAATTTTTTATTATTTATAAGCAATACACACAAATATATTGACACCAAAATTCATTAAAATAAATTAATATTTAGCATTTCAAATTAAACAAGAATGCTATTTCATGTCTAGCCCTTTACAAAAGAAATTAACCGTATATGATTGATTTAGTTTATATAATTTTGATTTATAAATAAAAATAATTATAAAATAATAATTTATTTTTACCTAAGATATAAAAATCTTTATTGTAATACTTTTCTTTGTTATATTGTATGATCTTGAGGAGGATTCGGGACAAGTTGGGCGTCCGACAAACTAGTTTAATACGCTTCACCCGTTTTAAACCATGGTGGCCTTTGCTCCTTCTTATTGTTATGAATTCAAGAAAAGAGGTGGTGGAATACCATAATTTCCACAAGAATCTAAAATATAGATATAACCAGTAATATTTTTATTTGAGATATGAAAAAATCCACAATGCTCATTAGATTACCATTCAAAATTTCGTATATAACAAATAAAAAACCGTTTTAAAAAATAAAGCGATAAATCACAAATTGACAATAAATAAAAGTGTCATTCCAAATCAGATTTTAACGAAAAACAACAATAACAATAAGATAGATAACATAAAAAAAAAGTGCTTTGAAAATTTACATTGTTTTAAAATCCGTTTGTCTAAAATTTTTAATTGTTTGTCTTTTTTCTATCTATCTATCTATCTCCTTTTTTTTTTAATTTATAGAGATAAATTTTTATGATTATTTAATTTTGCGAATGATACCTTGCTATATATATATATATATATATATATATATATATATATATATATATATATATTTATATATATATGTATAAATCGTTTAAGCCTTTGTTTTGTTATAGGTAATATTCATTTACCGTCTGCTATTCTTGCATTTTACTAAAATTAGCTTTTTTTTTTAAAAAAAATTGTATTATTTTATTTTATTGTTAATCTCTCTCTCTTTCTCTTTCTATTTTAGCAATCTATTAAAATTTAATTGGTTAAAAAAATAAATATCTCCAAAAACATTTTTATTTGTTTTAAAAGTTTATTGAATGAAAAAAAAATTGCAACTTACGTTTAATAAGATTTAGACCAATTTCATTAACAGTCCTTTCGTATTAATTTTGATGCATATTAATGTTATCCATTCCCTGAAGCTTTTGAAGATCTCGTATTAAAAGCCTGAGATTAAACTGCATTCATATGTATAAGGCTCATCAATCATCCACTGTGTCATTTTTCGTGACAGCTGTAGGTGAAACCGATTTCACATAGAGGTAACTGTTGTAATTATCAACCTTCCGAAGAAACATTTGAGTGAACTTCGTGCGAATGTAATAAGGAACACAGATATTTTAAAGGATAATGAAGACGATATATCTTCAACATAAATAAAAAACAATTTTGTTCCAATAGTTCTGAAAAAAAAGAATTTCGACAATTGTTTCATGATATATATGATCAAATAGTAAGATACGAAAGCTTCAAATATATCTTATACATTTATTAGAAGTTCACGCTTTCATGAGGCTGAATCATTAAACAAATGATACAAAAACAATCAGATTTTAGAGAAATGTTTAAAAAAGACTCTTAATAAGTAAAAAATATAAGAAAAAGAAAAATATGAGATAGCTATTTTCTAATTATAAGGATGTTTCACTTCTTGTTTTTCTAGTCTAAATAAATCTCAACAGAAATAAATAGACTGAGATTGTTAAGGTAATTGTATTCCATCAGGTTGAGGTTGAGATTAAAGCAGCGTGAATTTTACGTCGCACTATTGCTACGCATTGCGCGATTAGGGACGGTGTGGGATTCATCCCTAGGTGTGATCCGGAGACATACTATCATAATTTTGATCCTTCGCAGAGGAAACAGTTCCCCTACTTCAGTAACCCCCAGAGGTATTTTTTTACGGAGTATGGAAGACATTACAGCCACAACAGATTTTACCTGCACCAGCCACCTTTAACGTACACTACAGTCGTTGGCCATTTTCAATATCGTACAGTCGGTAACAAACGTCTCCGAACACTAGCAAAAATTTCGATATAAAAAAAGTACACTTAATACAGTTTTGTTAAATAAATCCATGTCGAATCCTGTTCTTAGTCAGTCTAAAAACAGGATTCGACAAGGATTTATTTAACAAAACTGTATTAAGTGCACTTTTTTTATATAGGCATTTTTGCTAGTGTTCGGAGACTTTTGTTACCGACTGCACCCACTATCCTACGATTACACGCTCGACGGTCTCTCAACTAGGCTACCGTAGCCCCTTAATACAGTAAGGCTATTTCTAGACTAAGAATGGCAATTCTCACAAACAAGTTACATTTTAATTATTAAAAAGTTTAATAGGTCAGAAATCAGAAAAAAAAAAAAAAAAAAAAAAAAAATCTAATCAAATAATTTGTTGTGACATCCACATAATTTTCTTTTACTCTATTTTAATGTAGAAATATTTTTATATTTTAAGGTGTAAGATATAAGAAAGATATCCAGTTTGAATATTTTTACTGTACAGTTTAAATAGTTTTTGACAGAGCTATATTTCATATACTTTTCGACATAATTAATGGAACTTAAAAAAAAAAAATACTCGAAAACACAGTTTAAATAAGTAATTCTATTAAAACAATCGCATTTTACATGTTTTTAAAATGTGTGATAAATTTAAGTTAACGATTGAAAGAAAATAATAATCATTTGATTGCAATAAAGTTAGAATTTTTCTTCCCAACATGAAGTTGTATTCAAGCTAACAACATGAACATTTTTATAAGCAATTAATAAAATTGATCAAGATTTTCTTTAGTCAGTCTTTATAATTAAAAAAAATAACCCAAATACTATAGTTATAACTTTGCAAAGAAGATGAATGCAAAAATTGAGCAGTTTTTAACAGAAATTATTAAATTATTGGAAGTGAGTAACATAAGAACATAAATGTAAAATGTGGTAAATGTCCTATGAAATAAAAAAGAGTAATTTTGTTCACAAACTGTATTTCAATTAAAGATTCATATATATAACACGAAAATGAGTCGGAATTGTGTAAAAAGGCGAAACACATGTTCAATAAATTCGAGAGGGTGGGTGAAAATAGTTTGAGCCCGGGGAGGATAGGGAGGGCAACTTTAAAATTTTAAATACGAAGGCATGTCTTGTGATACATCCCTGGAAACGTCTCTTCAAAACAATGACCTTGATATAAATAGTTTTGCCCTACGATGATTATTAAGGGTTTTGAGAGTTTTTAGACTTTCGAAATGTGAATTTTATACTTATGTGTACCCTTTAGTAATTATTGCAGAAAAAACTATTTATATCAAATTCATTGTCTTGAAGAGACATGTCCAGGGATGTATCATAAGGCATACTTTGTCCAAAAATGTTTGGGCCCGGGCAAGGGGGTAGTAGTAATAGTGCCGCTATGGAGGGCAACTTTAAAGTTTCAAACAAGAAAGTATGTCTTGTGATGCATCCACAGAAACGTGTCTTTAAGACAATGAATTTGATGTAAATAGTTTTGTACTGCAATGATTTTTAAAGGGGATACATAAGTATAAAATCCACATTTCAAAAATCTAAAAATTCAAGTATCTCCTTTAATAATCATCGTAGAACGAAACTCTTTATATCAAATTCATTGTTTTGAAGAGATGTTTCCAGCTATGTATCACAAACTATAACTTCCTATTTAAAATTTTAAAGTCCACCCCCTCCCCTAGTAACTAGGGAGGGGGGGGGGCAAAATTTTTACACCAAAGGAGGTCCCTCACGAATTCATTGAACACGTGTTTCGTCATTTTTCATAATTCCGACTCACTTTCGAGTTAGGAGGAGGGTGTTTGACTTTTAGAACACCCTGTATATATATGTAATTTTGTAATTTTCATTATTCTTTCAATTGTTAATTTTATTTATGAAATTTACTTGTTTTTCCATGGAATATTGTTCATATCCTGTACTATTGTGCTTAAAATAGCTGCTATAGAATCAAATCTTGCATTTTGATGCTCACTGAAGATGTGAGCGACCCTGATGATTTATAACTTCACTTTGAGCAATTTTTTAACTGCTTTAATTTTTAATACGTTTTTATTGTTTCTTTTTGTTGGAATTTAATGTGGATGGACATTCTTGATTATTGTCAATGTGAAATTTCTCTCTCTCTGTCTTTTAAACTAGATCCTTTTTGTTAAGATGTGTTATGACTGGACATCTTCCTTTGTTTTACGGGTTTCTGGGGATATTATTCCAGTGAGTATTGTGTTATTTTTCCTATCTTTATTAAAACTATTACTATTTATTTATTTATTTATTTATTTTTTCATGTATTTATCAGGACTGATATCTATTAGTCACAATCTACGGATTTTTACGACACCAGTTTTGCGGTAGTTGGACATTTATCGAAATCGAAATTATAATTAAATAATTTGAAAGCGATGTTATAATAATAATAATAATAATAATAATAATAATAACTAATAGTCCTCCGTACTAAACTAAATTCTACTTTTGCCAGAATTTCATGAAAAATTTTTTTTTTTTTTTTTGAAAGAAAAAGAAAAGAAAAGTAATAAAATAATCAGTTTCGAAACGGACAGTATCGAAAAAGTTTTTTTTTTTTTTTTTTTTTTTAATTTTGAATTAGGAAATAAAAAGCGCGCATGCGAAATGGAATAAAAAATGGAACAAGATAATTAAGTTTGAATTTGAGTTGTTAATTTTTTATTTTCTTCTTTTTTCTTTTTATCCCCGATATTAATATCTTAAAACTTTTACGTGTTGTATATCTGGAATTTAAACCATATTTTCGACTTTAAACATTTGCTTTAAGATAAAAAGGGCAAAACAGACATTATAAGAGATAAATTTGACATCTCTGTTTTTAAAAAGAAAATTATACAAAATGTAAATATGAACATTATAAGTTATATTAGTCCTTGAAAGTAAAATTAACAGTTATAGAATGAGAATAATAACAAAGAGGAAAATACATACTGAAGAACTATAGTACTAGGTGATTTTTCCTTTTCTTAAAAATACATGAAATGTTGAAATTTGTTATCAACGCTTTCCTCGTCTATTAATATCTGTGTATCTATCCGCACTCTAATAATTAAATTTATTACTGTGTATTATAAAAAAAGGTTTTAACTTTTATACAAATCATTATGAAAAATAGTATTCCATGGCATAGAGATTGTATTTTTTACTGCCATTTTATTAAGCAAGAAATCATCCAGATCCATTTGCAATAGTTTCTAATAGAAAGGAATATAAAAAATGAGCGTTTTATTTAACTGAATCTGTAGGTCATTAATTAACTACCAAAATAATATTTCAATTATCACTTAGAAAAAAAAAGTAAACATATTAAGTTCTCATCATATTCAGTGATTTCAAAATATATTGATACTTTTCGTTACATCTATTAATATAGCTTATAGCTACAAATTAATTCAAATGGTTGTTTTTAATTCTTGAATGTACGTGCATTCACATCAATATTCACATAAAAATATTTGATTTCAAACTTTAAAATACTTTTTATTAAAAAAAAAGCTAATATTTACAGGTTAGGTTATATGCGATAATTTTGTTCAGTAATTTTTCTGAATTCAAAACTTTATGTATCTTTATATCATTCAAGAAACTACATCTCAGTTACAAGATAGTTTACTAACCAACTTCTCTGTGGTTAAAATGGTGGGAAAGTATTATTATAGGTGTTTATAAATAAGTAAATAAATAAATATATATATACAGTGACCGCCGCTTAATAAAATCACTGGTTAATAAAATCAGCCGCTTAATATGATCAAATCGCCAGGATCGGAATCAAATCAATACAAACCACGTTTAAAACCGCCGCTTAATGAAATCAGCATCGCCGGTTAATAAACTCAAAAGTATTTTCTCAACAACCAAAAATATCATTTATGCACTCTAAATTTTTTTTCTTTATTTACATTGTGATATATTTTTTTTAATAGAAAAAGAAATTAAAGCACAACAAATCTTCCGTTATCGCTCATTGTTCAAGATTTTATACTTTCAGCACAGTTACAAATTAAACGCGCCCCGACACTTATCTCCGTAACAATTTCAAGGAACGTATTTTTCAAAGCGCAGTAATGAAATACAAATTTAATTTGAAATGATTTTTCTTTTTTTCTGATTATTAGAAGACAATTTCTAGTTCTAATTTTGAAATTACTATAATTCACGAGGTTTAAACAGAAAGGTTTTAAATTTATAAGAACAGCGTGAACTTTTGGTAAAGTAATGATGATTTTCCTCTAACGAAAGTGCACGGGAACTTACAATGCGTTTCATTTACTTATATCGAAGAAACAATTAGTTAATTATCTACCAAAAATTAATTAATATTCCCTACTAATCATATTATTCGTTACCTTTTGAAGTTTCTTTCGAAATTCAGGGAATAATACCTTTTCCTTAAGGGCAAGAACGTTCACCGGATATAAAAATCAGCCGCTTAATAAAATCACTTTGGCTCAGAACGAATGTGATTTTAATAAGCGGCGGGAACTGTATATATATTTAAGTCAAAAATACTTTATATAAAAGTAAAGAAAGTCTTATTGTTAATGGTTTTTAAAAAATGTGTTAATTATTATTTTCATAGTAGAACTTTATCAATAATGATTTGTTCTAGATTCAAATTTTTGCATATTTGTGCTTTATAAAGCCGTTCTACAGTTTTATAATACAAAAAATATGCTAAAAATCTGAAGTGAAAATTTATTAATTGTCTCTTCCTTCTGATTAAAATAACGGGGAAGTATTTAAAAAAATAATTCATTCAAAAATAATTCCTGTATGTAAATACAAAAATTCCACACCTAATGGCTGCACACTTAATGGCTGTAGTGATTCAACGAAATAGACAGTGTTTCTAAGTTTTATGTTTGTTTAAGGAAATAAGAGTCATTATCATCATTTCCTTCTTTCATATTATATTACACTTATACATTCAAGAACTTAGCAAAAAAGACAAAATTTATGCACTCATTACTAAATGAAATTGAATGAACCAGCTGATTAGGTGTCGTGCCCTTAGCGTCCGTGCCCTTAGCGGAACGTGCCCTTAGCGGAATGAGTGAAAGGGAAGAAGGAGGAATAGAAGAAGCCGTGCCCTTAGCGGAAATAAGAAGGTGTGCATGTGGAAGGTAGAAATATGTTATTGAAATGCACAAAATAATGCTTTCTATAGAATGTACTATGATTAGCATTAGATTTAGAGTCACGCAAAAATATTCAGTTACTCTGAGGGTTATTATTGGAAATTTTCTGAATTGCATTTTCTTTTACATTAAGCGTTTATTCGACCATTTTTTAAAATGTGAATATGATTTGAATATGTGTATCTGTCTATTCTATTGTCCGTTTGTCCGCCTGCAGCGTCCGTAAATATTTTAAGAATTTTTCATTTTTACTTTCTTCTATATTCAATAGAAGAAAGTATTGGATTCGTAAAAATTTTAGACTTCCGGTTTTCGACGGATTTACACGTTTTGGGAGGTTTAAAACACGATTTGACTATTTTTAGAAAATGTCTATCTGTCTGTTTGTGTGTGACAAAAATTTTGTGGCAACTGTATCTCCGGGACTACTGCTTAGAATTGCATATAAATTTACATGTAGATGCTCATTGAGCTAAATTAGCGCTATCAACTTTTGATGCCAACCTCTCAACAGGTGACACTGCTATACAGCGATTCCCCCAATTTAAGGGGAAGCTATATATCAGGTTCTATTGCGTATAATCAATCAAAACTTGGTATGAGAGAAAGCCATCATGAGACATTATGCTGATTCGATGTGGTGCTGCTATACAGCGATTTCTACAATTTAAGGGAAAGCTTTAACTCAGGAATTACTACACAGAGTTCCATATAAATTTATATCCTGGCTGATGCACCTTAACCTAAATGAGTATCGGTCAACTTTTGGTGTCAACCGCTCCACGGGTGGCGCTGCTATACAGCGGTTTCCACAATTGAAGGGGAGGCTATATCTCAGGTTCTATTGCGTATAATCAAACAAAACAGGATAACGTGAAGGATATTGTGAGATATTATGCTGCTTCCATTTGGATGCATATCGGCCAATAGGTGGCGTTGCTATACTGCAGATTTCCTCGACAATGTGAAAGCTATATCTCAACTTCTATAGCACATAACTTTACGAAACTTGATATGTGACATAACTATTATAAAAATGCATTTTTTAAGATGTCATTTATAGACAATAAAACAACATTGTCTTTCTTTGGATATTTAGTGTTAGTTTTCTCTAAGATAAAAATTATTTATTTGCACTTAGTGAATTTGTATAGGAAAATATAGAAGAAAGTCTTGTGGTGGCCACAACTTACTAATTTTTACTTTTATTTTATTTATTTATTTATTTTTTAATAATATGTGTTATTCAAATTCATGATTGAATATTCCCTACTTAATATGGCTCTAACAGAACCTATGCCACTGGTTTGTGCACATGAACATAAAAAAAATACCAATGCATTGCGCTTTATGGGAGACATTTTTGTAAATCACATTTAAATAACTTTATGAAAAAATCATAAAGAAATTCACATTTATTGTTATTATGGTAAGAAAATGTTTTCTATAAACTATAGTATGCTTAACCTCCAGATTTACAGAGCTATACCCAAAATTGTTACAATACATTAAGGGGTGCAAATAGGAAATTAAGAGCAGCATTTCTGTTTATGTTAAGCATTTTTAACACTTTCCAACAGTGTTTCAGAGTGATTATGAATTCATTTAGTCTATATGTCTGTGTTTCTGTCTGCCCATTGTGTGATAATATAGACAGAGAACATAGAATGTTATACAATACAACGAGTAAGTACAGTTGGAAAGTGCTGATAACCAATATGTACCTCCTGATTTTCCGTTTTTGTTTTAGTTTTAAAAGGTCTAATGCTTAATTATACATTCAAAAACATAATAAAATCATAAAATGTCAGTAATGTACGTTTTCGTATGGAGTACTGTGATTCATTAAACTTTATATGATTACAGATCACCGTTCCCTCAAATAACGGATATTCTACAGTACGCATACCTGTTTTTGCGACAGGTTACTTCTGAAGCAAAATACAGCCAGTGCTAAATGCGGATAAAATGTGAAGGAAAACTGAAGAGTTTATTTATTAATTTATTTTGAAATTTATTATACATTTCCGCTAAAGGCACGTATGCTAAAAGCACGCCACCGAGGGGGGATAACATTTCCGCTAAGGGCACGGGTTTATAGATTTCCGCAAAGGGCACGGTCGCTAAGGGCACGGCCCCGCTGATTAAGTCTGTTGGTAGTGATATAAAATAGAATATTGTGCATTGTTTTATTTATGTCTTACTTTTAAATCCTTTACTTTTATCTTTCTCTTAATAAATGTATTGTTACATCATTTAATAATGCATCTGGTGACAAATATCTAGCTGCTGACGCTGCACCCATCTTATGGAATATAGCCTATAAAAAAAGTGTTTTGACGGTATCATTCACCCAACACTGACACGAATTCTTTCTTAACCGATCATTTACTGGATTCAATTTCGGGACAATTATCCCGCATGGAATGTACAAAAGACTAAATTCTTTACGCTTGGTGAAGTGCCCCTATTGTTGCCCCTATTGCCATCCATTTGGATAAAAAAGTATTTAGAACTCATTGCTGAGATGTCAAAAAATACCAACCTCACTGAATAGAACATGATTTTTTTCTTTAAAAGAGATGCTTATGTTCAATTCAATTTAAATGCAATAAAAGAAATTTCCCGTATATAGTTGAATCGTGCAATGTTAACTTTTTTTAAAAGCACATTTCTCTCTCTCTATTTCTTTAACTACATTTAGAATCGCTTTAAATTATTAAAATAATGTTATACGCAGACAGTATAATCACCGAAATAATAATAATAATAATAATAATAATAATAAAACCTTAAGTTTCCCGGAGATAACGCTTCGAAACTGATGTCATAGCTATAACATTGCACTGAAATAAAGAAAGTAAAATTTTATCCATGCGGTTTCAAAAATAAATAAATAAATAATAATAAAAAAATTATACTAAATAAAATAAAATGAAAATAAATAATTAAAAAGTAACAGAAAAAATTACATTACAATTGCAACAATGTATTAAGGAAAATAAAATAAAACTTTAACCTTGGTTAGAAATCATAAAATACTAAGACAAGATTAATAATAATAATAATAATAATAATAATAATAATAATATATTTTGGGTAAATTTATCGTCGAAATTTTCTTTTATTGTCTTATGTGTGTAATGATTTTATGCACATAATGTATAAATAAATGTGTGTAACAATTAAGCTCCTGTTTAGAGCGCCATTTTTTTTTTCAAGGTTTAGTTTTTAATTAAGAGAACTGAAAATTGTTATTATTATTATTTTTTTTTAATTTAATAATTTAAAACAATATTATTATTAAGACAAAGATTTTTGATAAAAATGTAGCTCAGTCCACTGCATGGCGCTTTTTCTAAATTTCTAATCTTGGCACTATACTCCGTTTCGACTCATCCCTTCCGTGGAGGATCAAAATTGTGATGGCATGCCTCCGGACCATCTCTAGGGGTGAGTCCCAGACCGTCGCCAATTGCCCATTGCGCAGTACTACTGTGACGTAAAGCCCAACCAACCAACCAACCGTTCTGACTCTGGAAGTCGCAACCTGTCATAATGCAAATAATAGAGCAGAAAAGTACGGGTTTATGTTTCATTTTAAAATGGATGTGCATACATGCATATATTAAAATGCCTGTGGGTGTATGTATATTAAAACACCTGTTTTACTATATTATTATGTAAATCTGCTAGACTTTGGCGATGATTTTCAACAATCATTGGTATTTATCGTGACGGCTGTAAACTTACAAAAATGCCGATTTTTTCTTTTAAGAGATATTTTTTAATTCGCAAGACTTGTTTTACTAAATTTCATTTTTGCATCTCATTATTATTGTGTTACACCACTAAACTTACTGCATTTTTAAAACTTACTTAACCGATTTTGTTGTAATATAATTTAATTAAAAGGTTTAGAGGAGAGGTTACTTTTTTAAATTCTCGCAGTCTTTTGAACTTTAAGACATTATAATGTAGATGTTGTGATGTAAAATGTACAGTTATTTTTATGAATACGATGTAAATTTGTGTTAGACGATTTAAAGTGGATGAGAGCTAAACAGGAAGGAAGTAATAAATTTGGAAATATTCTGAATTAAAAATATCGACCTTTAGGCAAGCAAAGAGAACCCAGTAATAATAAATAAATAAATAAATAAAACTGCTAATTTTCAGCGTATTGCAGTTAAATTTTTTATATACGTTTTTTTTTTTTTTTTTTTTTAACAAAATACTTCTTTAAAAGAACTTCTGAATAAATATTTCCTTCATATTAACTAAAGATAAATTATAATTTTTAAGAAATAAGGTAACGTTAACAGGAATGAATTTTAGAGAGTTTAACTATAACAATTATTTCATACTTCAATTAGCTCATTCTGTACATGACTGTACACGTTAAATGAAGCATTCTTTAAATACACACACAAAATAATAATAATAATAATTCTGTAGTTAGAATATTTGATTCTTTGCAAAAATGAACACAGAATGTGACTTATATTATAAAGCTTGTAAATAAATATTTCCTTCATATTAACTAAAGATAAATTATAATTTTTAAGAAATAAGGTAACGTTAACAGGAATGAATTTTAGAGAGTTTAACTATAACAATTATTTCATATTTCAATTAGCTCATTCTGTACATGACTGTACACGTTAAATGAAGCATTCTTTAAATACACACACAAAATAATAATAATAATAATAATTCTGTAGTTAGAATATTTGATTCTTTGCAAAAATGAACACAGAATGTGACTTATATTATAAAGCTTGTAAATAAATATTTCCTTCATATTAACTAAAGATAAATTATAATTTTTAAGAAATACGGTAACGTTACCAGAAATGAACATTTTAAAGACACTTTTCGGATATTTTTTGTATACTGATTCTAATTTCAGAGAGTGTAACTATAACAATTATTTCATACTTCAATTAACTTTTTCTGTACACGTCTGTACAGGTTAAATGAAGCATTCTTTAAACACATATATACACAAAATACTAATAATAATTCTGTAGTTACCATCTTTGATTCGTTAGAAAAACGCAAATAGAATGCGAACCGATCGGAAATATATATATAATTAGCAAAAAATAGTTTATCTTGCACTGATGAGTTACTAAATGAATATAAATATAGATACCTGAACTTGTATTTTAAACGGAAAAGAAAAATAATACTAATAATAATTTAATGGTTTTAATGACACATTCAAATCTCAGTAGTTCAAACAAATTGTTTTCCAATTAAGTTTTAATTCATAAATATAATTCATAATTAATTAAAAATACTAGAATAATAAAACTTAGTAGTATTGCAGAGGTCGCAACGTTCCTATTTTTTAAGTGCATTTTATTTTGTTACCACTATTTCTCAGAAGTAATTTTTACAATAATAGCGTTAAAACTCCCAAAAAATTCCTTTTTGAAAATAGTGGTGCCAAAATAATGAAACGAGTATAAAATAATAGGAACGTTGCGCTCCCTGCTACTCGAATAATGTCCACAATTTTTTTCTTTACATATTTACAACCTTAGACACCCCCCCCCCCTCCCCGAAAAAAAAAAAAAAGCATATAAATAAAATAAAATAAAATAAAATAATAAACCTAAAAAAAGGGCTTTGTAAGTTTGAAGACCATTTATAAGCTCAAAACCATTCACATTTGTCGGTTCAGCCGTTTGGAGTTTTTCATAGATTTCTACGAAACTCGCTAAAACGGGGTAGAACTTCTTGAAAAATTTCCCCAGAGGGCGTTTTACAGAGTTCTAGGTCCCTCTTGAGGACGACAGGCTTTTATATTAACACCACACTGTACCTTAATTTCCACTAAAAACATTAGTTTATATTGCGCTTATATTATTTTTAAAATGTTCGAAAAGACTCCATATAATCCAAATATATCTCACTGAACTAGAATAAATAAAGAATATGACACATAATGATTTATAATTATTTTGGAATAAATAAGTAATTAATTTTGTTTCTATTATAACTAATATTACTATCAGTGGTGTTACTTTTTTAATGTATATTCCATTTTTTAGCTTTACTTCAATATCAATTATTATCCATTCTCTTATTATTATCAACACTATTAGTAATATATAAACTATAAGTAGTAATACATTTTTGATGTATATTTCACTTCTTAACTTTTTTTCAACATCCATTCCTATTTACGTTATACATATTCATACCATTGCGATATAATCTGTAAGAAGTAAAAATAAAATATTAAAGCAAATAATTCAATTATCTTTGAAAAATATTTTTTTCTTCTGAGATCTTCATGTCTGTTCTGAATACTAAAAATTTTATCTACCGTAACTTCAACTAATTTAATTTAAAAGTAAAGAAAAATAAGATATCTTAAAAAAAAAAAAAAAAAAAAAAAGGATAACCCTCAATATTTTTCATTGTTATTGTTAAGCTTGTTAACAAACTTTCAGAGAAAGCAGCTCAAACATTTTTTCTTTTTCTTTATACATTTTTCTCTTTACATTGAATAATAAGAATTTTATGTGTTTAGAAGGGAAAAAAGACATTTTAGAAAATTGATTTTTCACAGCAAGAATGTAATATTAGCTTGTTAACACAGATTTCTTGTCATAAATTTTTCCGTTAATATTTTGCTAAACGTTATAAAAGAGAAAAAACACAACTACTTAAAGGGAGTATGTGTAAACAATTTTTAAATTTGTTATTAGTACGACAGGATTATTTCTTTCAGTCAACGATTTTGGATTGTCGTCATTATAATATTACATCTTGAATGAACGTGCGAACTTTTTCTTTTTAAATATATAAAGCTGAAAATTTGTCATCGTATCTGTTCGGAATTTTAATCCGGATTATTAGATTTTATAGAAAATTGGTACAATCAGGACAAAATCTAGCTAACGCCACATTTTTTAATTCAATCATATAATTGATTCAGACTATATTAAATAAAAGCTCCATTTTAACTTAAAAATAGTTAAAAAAAAAAAAATGCCAAAAATAAATAAATAAATAAATATATTTATTTTTATGTGAAAAATAAATAAATAAAAAGAACATGCATTTTTTTTTTAATAACAGAAATGAAATTGTGAAATATCGTGCTAAAGAAATGGAACAGCTTCAGTATAGAACTTCTTGGCGCAATTTGAAACTTGCTACCGTAATAGCTCGGACGTTTCTCGCCAAGATCTTTACTTACACAGTTGTGAGAACCATATTAATTCATTGCCAAAATGAAAACAAAAATATGAAAGCCGCCAAGGGTTTTTTGTTATGCTAAAGCTATACCAAAGAAATTTTAAGAAATGAGTACAATAACCTAGCTAGGCTAAAGAATGAAAAACTGTTACTATCTACATGCCTCTATACGGAATTCTAGAATAAAATAAGTCCTGTCGTATTAAATTAACTCCTGGTTTGTGCAAATACTATATCTGTTACTTAGAAAACGAACAAACAAAATAAGGGCTTAGGTTTTTTTTTTTTTTTTTTTTTTTTTTATGTGAAAATAATTTAGTCTCAAAAACTCTTTAATTGATTTACAGGCAATTTAACGTGCACATTGTTAGCACAAAAGAAAAAAAAAAGGTTCAAGTTGAGGAGGAGGAGGAGGAGACATTTATAATAAATTTTATGCGTTTAATACACACTTTTAAAAATTGAAAATGCCGCATTTATTTAAGAATTTCCCTTAAAAATGGCCATGCCACTATCTTGGTGCAAACAAAATATCCTAATCTGAAACCGCATATATTTTAAAAATTAGTATTTAAGAGGACGGTGGGCATTATAAATAAATATTTTTAATTTTACAGCAAAAGTTTTAATTTTTTGTATACATATGCACTGAAGTATTACAATATTAATAGCATAAAAATAAAAATAAAAATTATTTAATTTTTTTTTTATTTAAAAAAATTATTATTATTATTATTTTAATTTAAAATGTCTCTTGCGTTTATATTTTTCATATATTTTTATTATTTTGCTTGATTATTATTCATTTATGTATTTTAAATAAATTTGGATATCGGATTTTTTATTCGTTCAGAAGTTTAGTTTTAAGAACAATTTTTGCGAAATATACTGATTTTTTTATGACAATTTCAATCTCGCGCATAATAAAACAGAGTCTAAAAAATCTAAATATAGGCGAAACTTAAAACGGATAGCCAGATTTCACTGAAATGTAACATAAAACATCTTAAAGCAATTTTTATTAATTTTAAGTCAAAATTGTGACACGAGAGACATTTGAAAGAAGGGGAAATCGTTAAAAAACACATTAAGAGAAATCAGCATTTAAATTGAATTTCCCCAGTTATCATTATTTATCAGTCAGACATTTTAGAAGGCTAAATATTTTAAACTGCATGTTTTTTACTATTGTTTTAACAAAATTAAAGTATTTTAAAAGTTAAAAATATATATGATCAATCTCCGCCGACTATACCGCTTGTTTTTTACATTTTAAAGGGCATTTAATCAGATCATTATTTTTTTTTAAACCCTTGTAATTTTTTAAAATATCAACTTAGAAGCATGCGGTTTATTGCATATTGTTCAGAATTAGTTATAGAAAATAAATATAACAAGACGAAAAATTGATGTTTTTCGTTGATTTTTACGATTTTCAAAGCCCACCATACCCTTAACTCTCAATTGAAACGATTTCTTAATCATTTTCGTAATTAATTATGAACCAAAGTTGTTTTGTTTAACCTTCCAGTGATCACGTTGTAATTAGAAGATAATGATGATACTTTTGTAAATTTCTCAAAAAAGAATGCTTAAGGTATTTTTTTTTTTTATTTTATAAATATTATATATTTATCACATCTCTTTCAGGGAAATATATGTATGATTTACGATAATGGAAAAATAATAACACATACGGGGAAAAAACATCTGGATGATTCTTCATTAACAATCCTAAATTCCATTCACAACACATTCATGTCATTCTCGAATAATGTGTGAACAACACATACCATCCCATCTAAAACGAATTCTTGATCATTTTCGCAATTCGGACTTAAAAAAATATATATATATATATTTTTTTTTTTACTCCATTTGCTTAAAATATGAATCACAAAAATCTCACCGTCTAAGTATAATTTCTTACTTACAGTATCTGCAGTTGAATCGTCATTACTACTGGTAACTTAATGATAATTACAGGGCTATGCACTGCGATAACGCATCTACCTGTGTTTCATTCTTTTTTCTAAAGTAATGATGTTAGAAGTATAATTATCTTAAAGACATCAGAGCTTCTGTAAAAAGAACACAAAGACCAGATTGAATGCTGTTTTTCTTTATCATTTACATCAGAATCATAATGCGTTTATGCAAGTTCTCAACGGAGGATTAAAGTAGAGTCATGAGTACTGCATTCATTTCGCAGGCCGTATTTTTAATGACCCACCAGATTCCGTAGAGTCATTTAGTTTTTTTTATTATCCTGAAATGCTTTAAATTAAATTTTCTTTTCCTTTTTAAGTTTTTTTTTATTTTATTTTTATTGAGATGGATGAATCTTTTATGAAAAATTTGAAATGTTGTTAGCATTTTTAGAAAATAATAATAATAATAATGAAAATTGTATTAAAGTAGGTAGCAAATCATAAGTATTATTTAAGTTTTTCTTTTCCCCTTCCTTGCTGATGAAAATTTTTCCTTTTATTACACTCATTTCAGTAAACACGATTAAAATTAAAGAACTGGAAACAGAAAAAAAAAATAAATAAAAATAAACAAGAACGTTAAAACATGCGGTACGCATTGATTATTAATATTTTCCAACTGTGCGTAATCGTTGTATTAATCTTCAGTATTCGTTGTCTATATTATCACTCGACGAATACGCAGAAAGAAAGAAAGGCAGACAGGTAAACTTATTGATTTCATAATCACTTTTAAACATTGTTGGAAAGTGTTAAAAATGCTTAACACAAACGGAAGTGCAATTCTAGCAATTTTCAGCTGCAGCCGTTAATATATTTAAATATTGTAGTGTAGCCCTGGAACTCTGAAGATGAAACATATCATATTCTATACAGAACATTATTTTAGCATAATAACAATAAACATGAATTTCTTTATGATTTTTATTATGTGATTTATATAGATTTCTCTTCTAAAAGGCAACTCATTGGTATTTCTTAGGTGTCCTTGTACACAAACCATTTGTATAGGACCTATTAATTACATTTCAAATAGGAAGCAATCCACAGTGAACTTGAATAAAATATCAGAGACGGGCAGACGGACAGATAGATACACTAAGTCAAGCGATATTCACACTTA
Organism: Salticus scenicus; assembly: GCA_963930645.1. Lineage (NCBI taxonomy): Eukaryota > Metazoa > Arthropoda > Arachnida > Araneae > Salticidae > Salticus > Salticus scenicus. The sequence continues at coordinate 128,248,167 of OZ005650.1, forward strand.
AAAAGTGTTAGAAAGTGTTAAAAACGCTTAATGTAAATGAAAATTCAATTTTAGCAAATTTCAATAATGACCCTAAAGGTAATAGAATATTTTTGTGTGGTCCTGCAAACCTTAATGCTAATCATACCATATTCTATAGAAAGCATTTTTTTGTGCAAGTAAATAACATATTTTAATTTTCTTAATATTTGTACTATATAAAGTTATTAAAATATGGTTTATAGAAATACCTCTCATAGAGAAGGCAATGCTTTGGAATACTTTCGGGTGTCCCTGTACACAAATCAGTAGTGATATTCACTCCGTTTTTAATAGAGGACAACCGATACTGAACTTGAATAACATATATGAGTTTCAAGAAATTCCATGAATATTTACGGGAATTAGAGCGCGGACAGACACACAAAGAAACCAAATTCATTAACACTTTTTGATCTTGTTGGAAAGGGTTAAAAAGAAATTCATTGTAATCTAAAATATTACATACATTTCATTCAAACCATTATATTTTAGTACTTTGAGACTGACTTTAGTACTTTGTTGTTTAGTACTTTTTTAACTACATTTTTCAAATTAATCTAATGAAAAGTATTTTTAACATTTAGAAAAAAAAAAAAAAAAAAATGTATATTTCTAGAAGTATCAAGATGCTTATTTTAATTTATGTAGCAAAATCAAGCAGATTATATTTAAGATACTTTCGTTTCTAGAAAATCAGCTTTCATTTTAATTTTCTTTCATTCTTTCATTTTTTCTTTCCATTTTTTAAAAAAGAAGTTCATGCTTTTCCTTAATTTATTTACGAAATGTATTTCTTTTAGTTTTTAGGTTAAACAAACACCAGATAATAAAATTAAATGAAAAACCTGAGCTTTTATCGATTAGGTTAAAAATCACGATTCCTTCTCAAAATGTTTTTCTTTATGATATATTTTCGAATTTTCTTTTACATTTTTTCTTAAATACTTAAAAGTAAATTAAAATATATGAAAATTATAATGGAGCATCATTTCAATTGAGATTATGTTGCTTTTAGACATAAATTACTCATACGATATTTAAGTAGTTTTAATTTTAAAACGAAAAGTTTTTATTTTCTTCTTTTATCGCAGGAAAATCAAAACATACATTTAATTTTTTGTGCATTGTTCTTTATTTGTTAAATAAAATAAATAAAATAAAAATATTTTTCTAAGCAAGAGTAATTAAAGAACATGAATAATATTCAAGAATTTGGCTATTATTTTTTCCCCTAATATTATCTTTGTCTTATTATTTTCCCCTTCAACCAAAGTTTTCCAGATTAAGCTTTTTCACACAATGTTAAAAAATGTCGCAAACTAAACTCGACGACAGCGCTTCCTGGCGTGCAGTGGCTGCGGTACCCAAATAAAAGCTGTTAAAAACCTTGCCCACATAGTTCATTCTTTAAAATGTAATCTCCAATGTTGTTAGTGTAGCAAGAATTACAAAAAAGAAAAAGGTTTTCTGTGTCAAAGAATGCTAAAAGTGAATTTTCTTTTTGACCTATGCCCAAACCTTTTTCGAAACCAAAGATCACACACAGACCCCGATCATGAAAAATTGGGGCCCTGGTCAAAGCAAAGTTCGGGACCCTCTTGAAATCATTGAAACTTTATTTATATACGACAGATGATTACAGTCATATGTGCAATACATAAAGAATATTTTTGAGATTAATTGTTTGAATATTTAAATAATTTTCTATTATTAATTACTATTATTGTTATACAGCTACACGCAATTGAATATAAAATTGCTTTTTTCTGCTGATCCTCTCATGATATCATGTTTGACAGGCGATAACAAAAAAAAGTACTGTATAACATGTTTAATTTGCATTGACATGACGTATAAATTTAGTAGTTATAGATTTGTCAGGTTTGAATTATCGCTCTGCTGTCGTTTTTTTTTTTTTTTTTTTTCTTTTCCCACACACTAGGATTATTTAGAGCAGGACCTTCTGATTAAAATGAATTTCAAACCACTACGAATATCCCTGCCTGAACTGGGACACGAATCCGGCATTTATTGATTCAATTCTAAAATGTTCACTATTTTAGCACTAAATGAGCCAATCGAATTAGAAAAAGTAAAATATATCTAAAATGTAAATTCTATTTTCGAGAAAATTTAGTATTTTTTAGGAAGAAATTTTATGTATATGTGTATATGTATATATATTTAAATTTTTTTGAAATAAAAATGAATATTTTACAGTTTAATATTGTGGCTTTTGGGGGCTCCTGGACAAATCTCGGCTTGCAGGTGCGATAATGTGGGTCTGATGATTAGAAGAAAATGAACAAAAATAACTAAAAAATAATAAAATAAAATAATGGAATTAGAAATTAAACTAGACAGGAAATAAAATTTTACTCACAATTTCAAACATGTAGTGATGATGATTAAAAGAAATGAACGACTACGGTTAACAGTGAAGTAAGGAATCGAAAACAGTTAAATGCTTTAAACATGGAAAAAAATATGCGAGGTTGCAAAATTAATATTGGCTTTTAGTAATTGAAAATGCTTAATTTAATTTATTGAATTTTATACATTATTTTCTTGCATTCTGCCTTATTTGTCAAATTTTGTATATACTAGGTGGCCCTAATTAAACTGACAGTATTCATAGTGTTTTGAAGAACGAACTAATTCCGAGAAGGACGCTAAATTTTGACGGAAGATTAAGCAAGACGTGGGGACGAAAGATTTCACGAAAAAAAAAAAAAGTTTCAAAATTCACCACTAGGTGAAAATAAATAGTTAATAGAAAATAGTTAATAGGTTAATAGAAAAGAGAGTTTTAAAAAATGGAAAAGTGGGGACATTTTAGCACGGTGTATCCAATTTCAAAATAAGTAATGGGTATAAAAGCAGCATTTAATAATTTGTGTACAATACTCATTTTTAAATTATAGATTGCAACAAAAACTTTACTTAGAAAAACAGCGCCATATATTTCCCTATCGGTAATTTTTGAAACTTTTTTTTTTCTTTTTTGGTGGGGGCGGTGGGGGGAGTTCTTAGTGCCTCGTGTTGTTAAATCTTCCTACAAAATTTGGTGCTATTTCCTCAATTATATTGCGCCAGAGAATACTGTGGGCATTATCAGTTTAATTATGGTCACCTTCCATATACAGGGTGATTATGATTAAAATTACGATTTCGAAACTCTATAATTTTTAAATTTCCGGTCAAAACGATTTCATATTTTACCAGAACAAACAGGAGACAATGGAATTTTGTTTGACCGAAGAAAAAGGCTGTTCCAAAATGTGCCTATAGATGGCGTTTTTAAGGTAATAGGGAAAATGCCTAAATGGATTTATTATGCACAGGAATGTTGTTAGCAATAGAATAGAACAGAAGAAAACAATAGAATCTGTAGGCTTATGACAACTTTTTTATAGCAAAAAGACAAGAATATGTGTTTACAGTGAAAACAGTAATAGTGACAATAAAGAAAGAGTAGCTTCATGATACGAACCCCTCATGGATGATTAATGGCACATTTTGGACGTATTTTCTTTTCTTTGCCAAACAAAATTCCGTCGCCTCATTATTGCTCTGGTAAAATATCAGGTCATTCAGATACCGGTAGATTAAAAATTATAGCATTTTGAAATCGTAACTTTAATTTTAATAACTTAGAAAAACGAAAAAAAAAAAAAAAAAAAAAAGAAAAGAAAAAAAAAGAAAAACCATGCAAATGGTACCGAATTGCCGAGAGAATCTTAAAGTAGCTTTTCCAGATTTTTATTTTCTTTCATTAAAAGAAAGGCCTTTACTTTCTTCCGAGTGAATGCAATTAATCTGATGAATTGGAAACGGCAGCCTTGAATAGATTAAACTCTAGAAAACGACTAAAACAGCGAAATTCAATTTACCTGCTGATTGATTAGGCGGCTTTTATTTGCTCTAGCAGGTGAAGCGAACTATATGATTGTTTTGCCAAGCATAATAGAATCAAAGATCAACTTAATTTGAATATTATTTGATTGGCTGTGAAAAGCTTGATATAAAATGTTAGTATAAAGCCTGTAAAATAGAGAATTTGATAAATGCATGAATTCGTAGATTCGTTATCAAAGATTAATGAATATGAAATAGATTAATTTACAAGCATGTTTATTCTACATCATTAATAGAAAATGTCATAGTTACGTGCATAATAATTTTTAGCATGTAAGAGAAAGTATTTTAATCTATTTGTTTAATCAGTGCAGGAAAATTAAATGCTTTTGATATTTGTAAATGTAATAAAAGACTATGATTTACTGTTTCATTTAAAGGAATAATTTCATAAAAACTGGATATTCATTTTTAAGGGACAAGCTTGAACTTTTATTGCATATTACTATATTGCGTATACTAGGTACTTTTCCTATAAAAAAAAATGTAACCCAGAAAAGTTGTGTATCTTATTTACATTGCTGTCAACATCCTAATTAATATTCTGTAGTAGTGTTAGTACCCGCCCCTTTTTCTATACTACTTAATTTTTACATTAATTCTCTCCAAATGTAATTACGATTAAATAAGAAGAAAATATTCTAAAAAAAGACTGGTGTGAAAAAAAGGTGGGTATTAACAGTACTACGGAATTAGGATGGTGGCAGCTATGTAAGTCAATGCAAGGATTTTATCAGAGACAAAGTAAGACTAAATGTTTGTAGATGTGTTCGTTAAAAAACATAATAAATCTTTGTATACATTTGATGCTTTCACACTGATATCTCTACATAAATAAAAATCACCGTATATCGATATGGGTATTTGAACGTGTTTATTTGTGACCTAAATCCTACGCCATTTTACCAATTACAATTAATTTTGTCCATCTTATTATATATATTTTTTTTAGATTACCGAAAAAATGTTGTGAGAATTAGACTTTTATAATGAATATATTATTTAAAATAGCAAAAAACGACCGTAAAAATATTTTTTTTGGTTGTTATTTTTAACCATAATTTTATAGTATTGTCAAGACTGGTTAAAATTTTGAAATTTCTTAGAAAGCTTAGACGTTCTGAGTTACTTTCAAAATTAATTCAAAGTAGAAGATCGGCTCTATTTCGTCTCCGTGTTCAATCACAACAAATCTTAAAATCATAAAAAAAAAAAAAAAAAAAAAAAGTAGTGACTAATAAATAAATTAACAAATAAATAACTGTATTATGTCCATATTATGGTATATGTATGGCCCCCGTGGCAGAAACACGGCGACACGGCGACAATGTCGCAGAAACAGAAATGTTCTTGCAGAAAGATTTTACCTAAGTCAAATAAATTTTTCCATTGTGTTAAAAAAAAAAAAAAAAAAAAAAGAGAGAGAGAGTGAGAGAGAGAGAGAGAGAGAGAGAGAGAGAAAGAAACTCAAAGAATGGTTTATAAACTGTTCTGCAGAACAAATTTTCCTTTCTGCAGATACGATCCCCTCAATCCTGAATAAGGAGAGGAGATAGAGGGTATGTAACTCACTTGGGTTAGCTTTGATACGGTATGCATTAGCGATTCATGATGCGGTGATGTGATTCGGTGCATCGACACTTTTCACTGGTAACCTCTTCACATCGGAATTTCCTTTTTGTGTCTCCAAACTTTGTTTTCGCGCCGCGCCTGCCGCTCGTGTCGTGTGCATTTATTGTATTGCAAAAAGGTGTTTTTCAAAAGAATGTGGCTTTGCGACCATTTTCCGAATTTCATATTTCATGCATTTTCAGATTCATGCATAACAAAATAGCTGCATCCAGTGATTTTTTTTTTTTTTTTTTTTTTTTTTTTTAAGTAAGTGCGTGATTGCTACTGTACCGATTTTCATACATTTTCTGATTTACGCACGACGAATTAGTTGTATCTAGTGATTTTGCTTTTCTTTAATGTTTGCGAAGCGTGCATACGTGCGTGGTAGTACAGTCGGTAACAAAAGTGTCCGAACACTAGCAAAAATTCCTATGTAAAAAAAGTACACTTCATACGGTTTTGTTAAATAAATCCTTATCGAATCATTTTCTTACACTGATTAAGAACAGGATGCGACAAGGATTTATTTAACAAAACCGTATGAAGTGTACTTTTTTTACATAGGAATTTTTGCTAGTGTTCGGACACTTTTGCTACCGACTGTAAATACACGTACATTTTTAAAAGCTGCATTAATTTTAATGTTCTGTTCAAACTATGCAATACATTTCACAAATATATACAGAAATAAGACTATGGGGAAATCCGTAATGTCTGTAGTTATACGCAAAATAAAAAATGAAGCTTCAAACCTTGCTTCAAAAAATAGAAAATTAAGAAATTAATCTTAAAAATACTTTATTGATTTTTAGTATTTTATATGTAGTAAAAGATCTTAGCAATAAATATTAATGGGTATCTTAAGTTATAAAATTGATAACTTTTCTAATTTTTTTTTTTACTAATCATTAATTATTTTAATTGTGATTAAAATTCTTAGCTTTAAATTTGTTGTTTAAGCCATGCTTGCCAACATACTAATAAATATTCTGTAGTATTGTTAGCCCCGCCTTCTTTTTGACACTAGTAACTTTTTAATGTATTTTTCTTCTTATTTAATCGTAAATGCATTTGAAGAAAATTACTCTAAACATTTGTTGTTGTGGAAAAAAGGGCGGGACTAACAGCACTACAGTATATTAATTAGGATGTTGGCAAATATGGTTTAAGCATATGAAGTCGTTAAAAAAATTATTAATTTATTTTACAAAAATACTCTTATCATTAGTTTCTACAGCTTATTCATTTCATTATTTAAACATTTGAATTTTTTGAAAATGTTTATTTTTTTTTTTAATTGAAATATTTCAAATTAAATTGTTATTTTGAATAAAAGCAAAAGGAATTTTTTCTAGTAGTAGTTGTTTTGAATAAATACTAATTAAACAGCAAAATGTGTTTATTATTTATTTTTATTTACTTATTCGTATCGATATCAATATCAAATATTACTTTTAATTGATTTCTATTTATTTCATTCATCTGTAATCATTATTTTCTATTATAGACATTATCCATGAAATCTGTTATTATTCCCATTTCAACATTTCCTTAAAAATTAAATGTTTCACTTGCCTTAATCTTTATGAAACTATTTCGACTATGCTTTGTCTATAATTGTGTTACTTAGATCTTGTATTCTGTTTTACTTTATGTATTTAAATGATGGTATAATAATAAATTCTAAATTCTTTAATGTCAAATAACATTTTTTAGATTTCAAATACACATCTTTATGTTATTTGTATATGATATAAAAATGAATCTTGTGTATTAGAATGTTATCTTGCATCTTTCTAATAATCTCAAAAACTATAAATGTTGTAAATTATTTATATTTCGTTATGATATTCAGTACTCTATATTAATTTTTACTTTTAATTTGTTGTATTTTAATTTTCAGTTCTGCATTATATTTTATGTTGTTTGGTTTGCACCTTATGAAATAGGTGCATTTGTGTATTTAAATATATATATTTAATATAAAAAAAGTAATGAAATTTTAAAAGTATTTGTAACATTTGTTTAATTGAGACATTTCATTATTTAAATGCCTTAAAATGTTTGCAGATTATTTTTGATGCGTTACTGCATTTTATGGTTTGATTGGTTGGTTGTAGGATTTAAGGCCGATTGACTCCTAATGTGTCCTAGGCCTAGGGGGGGGGGGATGCCCTCCGTGGGGGTCTTTCTTAGGGGTCCTAGCCCGTATTTACGCGAGTTTCGGAGGAAACCACGGAAAACTCCGAACGGCTAGGTCGATGAGCGCGACCTGGGATCGAACCCGGCACCTCCCATCTACCAGCTTTGAGCGCAGAACCGCTCGGCCGCTGGTGGGCTTTTATGGTTTGAATTCATTGAATATTTTAAAAACAATATTGTATATTAATGTGAACAAAATATCTGAAGCAATTAAGATCAATAGATTTATTTTCACCTTTCTTAAAAAAAAAAAAAAAAAAAAAAAAAAAGTCATTTCTTGCAATAGTGCAGATATGTGCATTTCTGCCTAGTTAAAATTTAAAAACATTGGTTATACTGAATATTATTTACTATTTAAAAATTATTTATTTTGAATTCATAAATGTTAACTTCACAAACTATTCCTGCAGAAAGATATTAGGGTTGATGAAGCTTGTCGCAGAAAGCATAATAAATTTCTGCCACAGGGGTATGGCATATCCGTATTATGGTGTATTAGTTACGGTACATGCATACCATATTATGTCCGATTGAATAAGTTTCTCACCACAAATCACTCTATTTCCCTCAACTCAAAATCACGATCTTCTATACCTTGGTCAAATGTTCACAAATATTCACAAGTAACGTGATCGGGTTTAATCCAGATAAAATTTAAACATTTTATTACTAAATGGTACTAGATATTGCAGCAACCAACCATTTAATGGATAATTGATGATCATGAATAGTAGAGTTCAGTGGAAAACTTAATACATGATTTGGGAACACATAAACTTATAATCTTAATCGCCTAAAATTGAATATCCGCTACTTAATTATCATATTTATTTATTTAATTTTTTTTAACTACCTTAAGATTTTACTGGATGAAATTCTACTTTTTTTTAATTCAAGTACAGTAGAATATGCTTATACAACTTTATTTAAACTTTAAAACTTCTTCACACGCCATAAAATTTAAGCCAGCACAACCGGTTTCGAAAGGAGGAAGCTTTTTTTCTTCAGGTGCAAAAAACACGTGCTACTGCCTTGGAGGCAAAAACATGATGGCTGGCTTAAATTTTATGATGTGTGAATAAGTTTTAAAGTTTAAATATTGATTGTACACCAGTTTTGTATTTAGTCTTATACAACTTTACCAAAATAGTTGATAAGTTCTTAAAATTCTGATACTCTATATACCATTTTTTAAACTAACTTATTTATACAGTGAATTGTTATAAACAATCAAATACAGCTAAAGATTTTTACATTTAAACATAATTTACATTTTTTCCATTATTGGATATTTTATCTAAAAAACAATTAATTGAGATCCCAGAAGGCAGATTGAAATAGAAATGAAAACAGATATTTTACATATAAATCTATTAATTAACAACTTCTCAAAATCTTACATTAAAGACAATTTAAAATCTTCATAATATGTAGACAAATTTCTTTCTCTGTTTTTTTCTTGTTAACAATACAGTAAATGATGCTTTTGAAATTTCTAATATAACTTCTCTCTCATAGACTTAATACCTTTATTTTTATTCGAGCAGGTTGGTTCCCTTGTGATTTGTTCAGAAAAACAAAGGTTTGAATTAAATTAAACTCTAAAGAAAGGAAGTTTCAATTTCTTTTTCCTAGTAACCCTACTGAAAAGATTGTAAGTTTTAATTTGTTTTTGTATAAGAACATAAGTGAAATTGTTTATACCAGAAAAATAAAATAGAGGAAATTAGATAGTAAAACTGTTAGATTGTAAAACGCAATATTTTTTTTTTTTATTATTACACTAGAAATTTCATTAAACTGACGAGTTAAAGTAAATTCATTTGGTTTACACGAATAAGGGAAAGTTACGATTTTAGTCTTTGATAGTAATTATTTCAAACACAGTAAGAGTCGTATTTTCAAATGTTCTTGAAAAGTATTAACTGCTTTGCACATGTACTTAGGAAAAGTGTAGTCTAAATTTTGTGTTAAAATATTTTTTTCCTTTATAAAAAATGCAAAAATATATTTCAGGGAAATAACCTACGATGCATCATTTTAGATACAGAAATAAAGCATTTTTTTTTTTTTTTTTTTTTACTATGCAGCTAAAAATTGTGATCTTATATAATTTTTCTTTGTAAATATTAGAAAAAAAAATCATATTAATAAATTGAAAGTAAAATCATAAATAATTTCTCTGATGTCGTATAAAATTCTAATAAGATAAAATTAATAACTGAATCTCATAAAAATACTGAAAAATTTTCATTAAATGTATCTGAAGCTAGATTAGTATGCAAATAAAATTGGTCGTTACTATATAACTGGTATAAAGGACACTTCTAATAATAATAATAATAAAGAATGTATCTAATGTGAATTTTTCACTAATTTTTTGCAATATAAAAAGGAATTCAACATATATTAACATTATAATAAATTATAATGTATGTATATATATATATATATATATATATATATATATGTGACGAATTCCCGTACTT